>CM065354.1:44536811-45004311 GCA_033032245.1 Poecilia picta
CGTTTGTGTCCGTTTGTCTCCGTTTGTGTTCGTTTGTGTCCGTTTGTGTCCGTTTGTCTCCGTTTTTCTCCGTTTGTGTCCGTTTGTCTCCGTTGGTGTCCGTTTGTCTCCGTTTGTCTCCGTTTGTGTCCGTTTGTCTCCGTTTGTTTCCGTTTGTGTCCGTTTGTCTCCGTTTGTTTCCGTTTGTGTCCGTTTGTCTCCGTTTGTCTCCGTTGGTGTCCGTTGTCTCCGTTTGTCTCCGTTGGTGTCCGTTTGTCTCCGTTTGTCTCCGTTTGTGTCCGTTTGTCTCCGTTTGTTTCCGTTTGTCTCCGTTTGTCTCCGTTGGTGTCCGTTTGTCTCCGTTTGTCTCCGTTTGTCTCCGTTTGTGTCCGTTTGTCTCCGTTTGTCTCCGTTTGTCTCCGTTTGTGTCCGTTTGTGTCGGTTTGTCTCCGTTTATGTCCGTTTGTCTCCGTTTGTGTCCGTTTGTCTCCGTTTGTCTCCGTTTTCTCCGTTTGTGTCCGTTTGTCTCCGTTGGTGTCCGTTTGTCTCCGTTTGTCTCCGTTTGTGTCCGTTTGTCTCCGTTTGTTTCCGTTTGTGTCCGTTTGTCTCCGTTTGTTCCGTTGTTCGTTTGTTCCGTTTTGTCTCCGTTTGTCTCCGTTTGTGTCCGTTTGTCTCCGTTTGTCTCCGTTTGTGTCCGTTTGTCTCCGTTTGTCCGTTTGTCTCCGTTTGTCTCCGTTTGTGTCCGTTTGTGTCCGTTTGTCTCCGTTTGTCTCCGTTTGTTCCGTTTGTCTCCGTTTGTCTCCGTTTGTGTCCGTTTGTCTCCGTTTGTCTCCGTTTGTTCCGTTTTGTCCGTTTGTTCCGTTTGTCTCCGTTTGTGTCCTTTGTCCGTTTGTCCGTTTGCTCCGTTTTGTCCGTTTGTCTCCGTTTGTCTCCGTTTGGTCCGTTTGTCTCCGTTTGTCGTCCGTTGTGTCCGTTTGTCTCCGTTTGCTCCGTTGTGTCCGTTTGTCTCCGTCTTGTCTGTTTATGTGTCCGTCTGCGTCGTTTGTCTCTTGTGTCCTCTCCGTGCTCCTGCCGTTGTGCCCTCCGCTCCTCCTGTCCTTCGCTGTTCTCAGCTGACGTTGTACGAATGGCGTCGCTCTGTTCCCTCTCCTTCTGCCGCCCCGCGTCGCTGCTCTGCAGCGACGTTGAACCGCCGCCTCCGTTCGTTCTGTGTCTCACGGGTTGTGACGTCGCTCGTTTTTCTGCCTTTTGCTCCTTCTGTTCTTGTGGCTCCACGTTTCGCACTCGTTTTCTCCGACCCGTTTTCTGATGATGAAACGGGTTTTGCTTGCAGAAGTTGCTGCCTGTTTGTCTCAGCAACGGTTTGCATGACTCGGCGTTTCAGATTCATTTCAGAAGCTGGAGCTGAAAACGTTTGTTAGATTCTCGAGCCGATCTGGGAAACGAAGGTTCTGAGACTCGCAGCCATTCGTGGTCCTGATGCTGTGATCCCAGCTGGTTTCATCCGGACCTTTGGGAGACGTCGGCTGCGTTTGCAGTCAAATCTCTGGGTTCGTCCGGCTTCACTGAGCTCTGAGAAATGATTTCTGACACGTTTCTGTTCTGCATGTTTTTCACTTTGCAACACTTTCTGTTTGTGAACATTGAGGCATAAATCAGCTCCCAAAATATGGCGTCTCAGTTTTTTGTTGTTTTTGAACAAAAGCAGAATGACAAAATAATAATTTCCAATCAAAGCTGAATGTATAGGAGGTTTATTTTAAATGCTACGATTTAACTGTGTTTTGGGATAATGTGGCTTATTGGAGAAACTGATGAGCTTCATTATTGATCTGTAGGGTAAAATATTGATGTTCATCCATGGATCTCCAGTAGTTACTGGTATAAACCGTCACAAAACCACATCCTCACTAAATCCAGCCTGCAAGCGCCGCCATCTTGGAACGTTTTGATGCATCTTGAACCAAACGAAAGCTTTGCAGAACAGCTAAAATGCAAAGGAGCTAATTTAGCCTGTAAGTTCAGATGACTAGAGCTGCTAACACCTGATTCAGTGGTGGGCACCGCTAGCTAAAACTTTAGCTATCCAGTAAGAAGTAATCATAAACATTAGCTATGCTAACACTAACGCACTACAACAACACAGTATTCGGTGGAAGCCAATGCTAACGCGCTAACAGACAGACATTTCTTTTGTTTTTGTTTAAAATAAATTTAGTAAGGGGGGAAAAAAGGAGAAAATGTGACGAACCTGCTGCGCAAACTTCAAAATAAAAGCATGAATATGAAAATTTGTTAACACAATGAAAACTTCAAAAGTGTAACTTTATCCAGTTGAAAGTTTACAAAACAGTCAGAATTTATCCAGAAAAACAAATAGCTGAGTGTGCTAAACATTTTCAACGTTAGCTAAAGCGCTAACTGAAGAGTTAGCGTTCCTGCTAACATAAATGTGCCCACCACTGCTAGCTGAGAGTGCTAAACATTTTCAACGTTAGCTAAAGCGCTAACTGAAGAGTTAGCTCTCCTGCTAGCATAAATGTGGCCACCACTGCTGGCTGAGTGTGCTAAACGTTTTCAACGTTAGCTAAAGCGCTAACTGAAGAGTTAGCTCTCCTGCTAGCATAAATGTGGCCACCACTGCTGGCTGAGTGTGCTAAACGTTTTCAACGTTAGCTAAAGCGCTAACTGAAGAGTTAGCGTTCCTGCTAACATAAATGTGCCCACCACTGCTAGCTGAGAGTGCTAAACATTTTCAACGTTAGCTAAAGCGCTAACTGAAGAGTTAGCTCTCCTGCTAGCATAAATGTGGCCACCACTGCTAGCTGATGAGTCTCCATGTTTTTTGCCAGACCTGCAGCCACTTTTATCCCTGACGATTCAAAATGTTTGTCATATTCCTGTCTTTGGTTTCACTCTGATCAGAATCGCCTCTGTAGTTTCACTCACATCTCAGTTTCTGCGCAAAAGGAGCAAAAAAATAATGATATGAAGTGATTTTTGAAAGTAATGACATGTATTATTATGTTTTTGATCATTCAGAGCTCAGATTTCTTATGTATTCAGTTTGTCTGTAGCATTTTGTAGAGATGATGAGAATAAAAACTGTTTGTTCTTTTCCTCCTTTGACTCAAACTGTGTTCATTATAACTTTTTTGTTCTTAAATAAAAAAATAAATCCTTCAGATAATCAAACCTTTGATTGTTCGTCTCTTTTCACCGGTGTGTCGTAGAATCCACCGTCATTTCATATGAAACAAAGGCGAAGCCAGCCAGGCTCTCCGCTCATCAAACGTATTGATCAACAGATTATAATCAGTGAGCGGCTCAGGAAAAGCCAGGGTGAGGTTTCATTCATCAGTTCGCTGCTCTGGACTGTGTGTGTTAGCAAAACGCAGAAGCACATCAGCAATGACCTTAGGGAAAGGTCAAGGTCCTTTTCAAATCGTCTGATTATTCCACAGAGGAAACATTTCACACAGCTGCCAATCTTCCCAGGAATCCCAGCAAAGAACGCTCAGAGGAATCACTAAGTTAGCAGGTCAAAGGTCACAACCGGTCGGTTAGAGAAACACCAAACAGGTGTGGTGGATTGGCAGGGCTGAAGAAGAAAGCCAGACATCTTTAATCATAAACATTAGCTTGGTAATGTGCTATACAAACCAGGAGTTTAAGAGAAGCTAACATGCTATATAGCAGAAGATAACCCTAAAACGCTATAGGCGTTTAAGAGAAGCTAACATGCTACATAGCAGAGAACCAAAAGCTAAGCTTAAGAAGCAACATTACATGCAAGATAAGCAAACGCTATATGAACCGCGTTAGAGAACTAACCTGCTATAGAGAGCTAACGATAAAACGCTATATGAACCATTAAGAGAAGCAACATGCTATATAGCAAAGAATGCTAACGCTATATGAACCAGGCGTTTAAGAGAAGCTAACCTGCTATATAGAAGAGGCTAACGATAAAACGCTATATGAACCAAGCGTTTAAGAGAAGCTAACATGCTATATAGCAGAAGGTAATGCTAAAACGCTATATGAACCAGGTGTTTAAGAGAAGCTAACATGCTATATAGCAGAAGGTAATGCTAAAACGCTATATGAACCAGGTGTTTAAGAGAAGCTAACATGCTATATAGCAGAAGATAGCGCTGAAATGCTATATGAACCAGGTGTTTAAGAGAAGCTAACCTGCTATATAGAAGAAGCTAACAATAAAACGCTATATGAACCAAGCGTTTAAGAGAATCTAACATGCTATATAGCAGAAGCTAACAATAAAAAGCTATATGAACCAGCCGTTTAAGAGAAGCTAACATGCTATACAAACACAGAATATAGCAGAAGCTAAAATGCTATACGGACATGGCGTTTAAGAGAAGCTAACATGCTATACAAACACAGCTTATAGCAGAAGATAACGCTAAAATGCTATACAAACCAGGTGTTTAAGAGAAGCTAACATCAAATCCTCATTTTGCTTCGTTCTGTCACATTTAGAGCAGCAGAAGAAGAAATGGTCAGCAGACATTTGCTTTATTTTAACTTTTTCAGTTTTACATTCGGGTTTTTTAGGTTTTAAACTAACATTTGTCCAGATTTTATTTCCCAGAACGTCAGAGTTTATTCAACAGGAAAACGAAACTAAAACCAAAACATTCTCAGCCTGACGCAACGAGCAGCAACGTCCCAACAAGCAAACGCTGCAGGAACTGTAATGTTCTGTTCCCGAGTCGCTTAAACTCACAGAAGAGCTCAAAGGACAATTTTGTGCCAAGCAAAGGAAAATCATTCCTGTAGACTCCTGTGCAAAGTCTTAAATCACCTTTACTCTTGTCATTTTTCTCTCCATTCACTTCTTCTTTCTAACTTTGTAAACATTTAGCACATTTAGCTTCCCACAAATCGTCTAAGTAAATTATAAAATGTTGATTTTCATGGCTGTTTTCTCAATATTCGGTTGAACGATGTTTGTGTTGAAGTTTTATCTGCCGACCGTTTCATCCCTGATGTTCTTTAGCATTAGCTGCAGCCAAATTAAACGTTCATGTAGCATTTTGGCTAGTTTTGAAAATGATTAGAGAGCATAGCTTCCTATAAATTATTTCTCCTGGACCAATCAAAAGCCTAATTTACTTGGTTATTGTCTGTTTGTAATTCTTCCAGGATTTTATCTCCATGCTCTTATTTTGAAGTGGGTGAAGACTTTACACAGCAGTTTCATTTCCTCACGTTTTCTCACCCCCAAAATAAAACAGGCAGCAGAGAAGAAAATATAAAGTTAAATTAAATATCCAGAGACTTTTAAGTTATAGGATCATTTATTGTTTTTTCAAACAACTTTTATTATTTTCTGTAGAAGAAATAAGTCGGCAAAAAAGTGTCAATAATTCAGTCTCCCATCAGTCCCCCATCCGTCCCCCATCAGTCCCCCATCATCCCCCATCAGTCCCCCATCCGTCCCCCATCTATCTCCCATCAGTCTCCCATCCGTCCCCCATCCGTCCCCCATCAGTCCCCCATCCGTCCCCCATCCGTCCCCCATCTATCTCCCATCAGTCTCCCATCAGTCCCCCATCAGTCCCCCATCAGTCCCCCATCCGTCCCCCATCCGTCCCCCATCTATCTCCCATCAGTCTCCCATCAGTCCCCCATCAGTCCCCCATCAGTCCCCCATCCGTCCCCCATCTATCTCCCATCAGTCCCCCATCCGTCCCCCATCCGTCCCCCATCAGTCCCCCATCCGTCCCCCATCTATCTCCCATCAGTCTCCCATCCGTCCCCCATCCGTCCCCCATCAGTCTCCCATCCGTCCCCCATCCGTCCCCCATCAGTCCCCCATCCGTCCCCCATCAGTCCCCCATCAGTCCCCCATCTATCTCCCATCAGTCCCCCATCAGTCCCCCATCCGTCCCCCATCTATCTCCCATCAGTCTCCCATCCGTCCCCCATCCGTCCCCCATCAGTCCCCCATCCGTCCCCCATCAGTCCCCCATCAGTCCCCCATCCGTCCCCCATCTATCTCCCATCAGTCTCCCATCCGTCCCCCATCCGTCCCCCATCAGTCCCCCATCCGTCCCCCATCAGTCCCCCATCAGTCCCCCATCCGTCCCCCATCCGTCCCCCATCTATCTCCCATCAGTCCCCCATCAGTCCCCCATCCGTCCCCCATCTATCTCCCATCAGTCTCCCATCAGTCCCCCATCCGTCCCCCATCTATCTCCCATCAGTCTCCCATCAGTCCCCCATCAGTCCCCCATCCGTCCCCCATCTATCTCCCATCAGTCCCCCATCCATCCCCCATCCGTCCCCCATCAGTCCCCCATCCGTCCCCCATCCGTCCCCCATCTCTCCCACATCCCCATCGTCCCCCATCATCCCCCATCAGTTCCCATCTCCCCCATCCGTCCCCATCTATCTCCCATCCAGTCCCCCATCATCCCCATCCGTCCCCATCAGTCCCCATCCGTCCCCCATCAGTCCCCCATCAGTCCCCATCGTCCCCATCGTCCCCCATCCGTCCCCCATCCGTCCCCCATCAGTCCCCCATCCGTCCCCCATCTATCTCCCATCCGTCCCCCATCAGCCTCATCCCCCATCCGTCCCCCATCATCTCCCATCCGTCCCCCATCCGTCCCCCAATCCATCCCCCATCGTCCCCATCCGTCCCCCATCAGTCCCCCATCCGTCCCCCATCTATCTCCCATCCGTCCCCCATCAGTCCCCCCCCCATCATCCCATCCCCATCAGTCCCCCATCCGTCCCCCACATTCCCAGTCCCCCATCCCCTCCCCCATCCTCCATCTCCCCATCAGTCCCCCATCCGTCCCCCCATCCGTCCCCCATCCGTCCCCCATCCATCGTCCCCATCCGTCCCCATCTATCTCCCATCCGTCCCCCATCCGTCCCCCATCCGTCCCCCATCTATCTCCCATCAGTCCCCCATCAGTCCCCCATCCGTCCCCCATCTATCTCCCATCAGTCCCCCGTCTCCCTCCCGTCTCCCACTTACTCCCTCTGGTGGATTTCCTGCTGATGACTGGAGCCTTTTGTCCAAACGATTCATCATAATTACAGGCGTTTTCTGTCTCGGTGTTCAGGCGCCTTAGCGTTAGCGTTAGCCTTAGCGTTAGCGGCTAATGGGACGCGGCGGCCCGACTATCCATCCAGGTCCGTTTGGGTCAGACGGAACCGCTTGATTCTACAAAGATGCATGAGAAAGAAGAGCAGATGCACAGAACGATTTATCCTCATTCAGTTCACTGCTGTGGTGTAAAAGCTTTGCTAACGAGTTTGGACTTTGCTTTATGCTACGTCCGAATATTGAGCTAATCTCCCAGATTAAATGTTAGCTATTTTCTCTGATGACAGGTTGTAGATTATTTCTTTCATTCTTTGAATCCAGATTAAATCCACAAACCGTGGCAAGCACTGCTAGCTAAACGTTATTTGCGCTAACTCTACAGGGCTAATTGTTAGCACTGGTTCTTCTAATGCTAAAGCGCTAATTGTTAGCACTGGTTCTTCTAATGCTAAAGCGCTAATTGTTAGCACTGGTTCTTCTAATGCTAAAGCGCTAATTGTTAGCACTGGTTCTTCTAATGCTAAAGCGCTAATTGTTAGCACTGGTTCTTCTGATGCTAAAGCGCTAATTGTTAGCACTGGTTCTTCTGATGCTAAAGCGCTAATTGTTAGCACTGGCTCTTCTGATGCTAAAGCGCTAATTGTTAGCACTGGCTCGTCTAACTCTATAACGCTAATTTTTAGCATTGGTTCTTCTAATGCTAAAGCGCTAATTGTTAGCACTGGTTCTTCTAATGCTAAAGTGCTAATTGTTAGCACTGGCTCTTCTAACTCTATAGCGCTAATTTTTAGCACTGGTTCTTCTAATGCTAAAGCGCTAATTGTTAGCACTGGTTCTTCTAATGTTAAAGGGCTAATTGTTAGCACTGGTTCTTCTGATGCTAAAGCGCTAATTGTTAGCACTGGTTCTTCTAATGCTAAAGCGCTAAATTGATATAGAATTCAGTGGAAGGTAATGCTTAACAACCAAGTCGGATATCTTCCAGTGGTGGCCACCGCTAGCTACGTTAGCTATGCTAAGTAGTGCTAAAGTGCTAACTTTAATTTAAATGTGAAATTATACTTCAAATTTTCGACAGAGTTCTTAAGTATTGTACTTATGTTTAAGTCTCGTCTCTGTTGTCGGTTTTATTTTGTTGCTGTAATTTTATTGTGGAGGGAAAAAGGAAACAGAACCGTTGTGTTAAAAAGTCTTCACCCCGTCAAAATAAGAGCATGAAAACAAATTACTCAACTAAAACTTTAGTGCTTTTAGGGAAAAGTTAAGCTAAATGCACTAAAACGCTAAAACCGCTTCACAGTCCTGAACCATCTGTGTTGATCTCACGTAAAATCACAATAAAATACAGAAAAATTAAAAGCTCAGACTGTGAATCCTTGAGCAAAGCTTCAGAAATACAACATAATTATTGATTTTATTGTTTTTTTTCATGGCTGCAGATGAAATAAAACAGATTCAGATCTCAGAGACCAACCGTGCTTGAAGGAAACGTTTCCAAATCGACTTTGTTTTATCAGGACCTCACTTCCCCCGGAGTGGATCCGTTTCCCCCCAGCAGGTCCTGCGGCTCAGTTTCACAGCACAGAACAAGGTGCAAAAACTCCATAAATTTAGTAAAACCCCATAAACACGTTGGGCTCATCGGTGTCTGAAGGACCATGGAGGCAGCAGGGAAACGTCTGGAATCGTTACAATCCCTGAAATTCCAGGAAAAACGTCTCGTTTTTTCAGACCTTCAATTAAAAAGCTTTTTAACTTTGACGGCCGTCAAATCAGACATTCAGTCTGAGGCTGAAACGTCTGGACAATCGGGCCAAGATGGAGGCGGCCATTTTGTTTCGGGGCGTCGTCCTGTCGGGGGAAGGTGGCCGCATGATTGGCTCAGGGGTCATCAGGGGTCATCAGGGGTCATCAGGGTCATCAGGGGTCATCTGAACCCGTTAGCCGCAGCGACACACAACCACACACACACACCTACACACAACACACACACACACACACACACCTACACACACACAACACCTAACACACACACACACACACACACACCACACACACACACACACACACACACTCACCTACACACACACACACCACACACACACACACACACACACACCACACACACACCACACAACACCACAACCTACACACACACAACACACCACACACCACACACACACACCTACACACACCTACACACAACACACACAACACACACACACACACACACACCCACACACACACACACACCTACACACACACACACACACCTACACACACCTACACACACACACACACCCACACACTACACACACCACACCACACCTACACACACACACACACACTACACCACACCTACAAAACACACACACACACACACACACCACACACACACCTACACACCACACACACACCACACACACCACACACACCACACACACACAACACACACCAACACACACACACCTACACACACACACCCACACACTACACCACAAACACACACACCACACAACAACACACACACACACCTACACACACCACACACACACACTACACACACCTACACACACACACACACACACACACACACACACACACCACACACACACACTACACACACACACACACACACAACACACACACACACACACACCTACACACACACACCACACACACACTACACACTACACACACCTACACACTACACACAAACCACACACACACACACCACACACACACACACACACACCACCACACACCTACACACACCTACACACACACCACACCTACACACACACACACACACACTCACACACACCACACACACACCTACACACACACACACACCACACACCCACACACACCTACACACACCTCAACACACACACACACACACACACACACACACACACACACCTACACACACCTACACCACCACACACACACCACCTACACACACACCACACACACACACACACACACACACACACACACACACACACACCTACACACACACCACACACACCACACACACCTACACACACCACACACACCTACACACACCACCACACACCACACACACTACACACACACCACACAACACACACCTACACACACACACACACACCTACACACACTACACACCACCACACCAACACCACCTACACACACCTACACACACACACACTACACACACACACACACACCTACCCCACAACACTACACACACCACACACACACACACACACACCTACACACCACACACACACCACACACACACACACACCTCACACACCACACACACCTACACACACACACCACCACACACACCACACACACCTACACCACACACACACACCACACACACCACCACACTACACACACCACCCACCACACACCACACACCACACACACCACACACACACTACACACACCACACACACCTACAACACACACACACACACCACCTACACACCACACACTACACACACACCACACACCACACCTACACACACCACACACACACACACACACACACACCACACACACCTACACACACACACACACCTACACACACACTACACACACACTACACACACCTACACACACCACAACACCTACAACACACACCTACACACACCACACACACACACACACTACACACACACAACCACACACCACACACACCTACACACACACACACACACCACACACACACACACCTACACACACACACACACACACTACACACACACACACACCTACACACACACACAACACTCCACACACACACACACACACACACACACACACCACACACACACCTACACACACACACCACACACACACACACACACACACACACACACACACACACTACCACACACACTAACACACACCACACCTACAACACCACACAACACACCTACACCACACACACACACACACACACACACACACACCCACACACACACACACACACACACACACCTACACACACAAACACACTACAACACACACACACCCACACCACCTCCACACAACACACTGACAACACACCACCCCCACCCACTGGTCACCTACCACACTGACACACACTACACCTACCACACAAACACACACACACTAACCTACACCACCACTACACAGCAACTACAAACATACAACAATACCTGACACACATATGACACACTACACTACACACTACTGAGACATATCACACAAAACACAAACACCAATGACCACATCATACACACTAACACACACATCCGACACAAACACACACTGAAACATCAACTAAACATAGAGCACACACTGAACAATACACACACGACACTGAACACCTACTAGACTATACACAACAACACATAAACAAACACACTAACACTAACACAAACAACTACGAACATCAGACCAACATATAACCCACTACACACATAGCAACAAGAACACTACACACACCACCAATGAACACTTAGAACATATACACATATGACACAATGCAACATATAACATACTGACACATATGACACCACATGAACACTAGAGACATAGACACTATACACAAAACAATCAACACCTATCAACCTACTGAACTAACACTATAACATATGAACAGAACATGACTAACACATAGAACACTAGAACAATAACCATCTAGAACGACCACACAGACTACACAAAACAAAACATATGAACACACTGAACCAAACACCTATAGACGACATTAACATAACACATATAACTCAGCAACAAAGACCACTATAACACTATGACACACACTACAACATACAACAGACTACGACCAAGAGCACACACACGAAATGAGAACAACGGACACAAAACAAACCAACAACAACACACACTACGCACGACAGACACTAACATGACACAGACAGAGAAACACAGAACCACACAGGACAAATAGAGAAAGAGACATATGAGTACAAGAGACCCCTCACAG
Organism: Poecilia picta; assembly: GCA_033032245.1. Classification (NCBI taxonomy): domain Eukaryota; kingdom Metazoa; phylum Chordata; class Actinopteri; order Cyprinodontiformes; family Poeciliidae; genus Poecilia; species Poecilia picta. The sequence continues at coordinate 44,548,850 of CM065354.1, forward strand.
CACATACACATGACAACACACCAAACACTCACACAACAACAACCTCACACACCTTACACACATGACTAGACACACATAACACTACACGCAACAACCTTACAACATACTACACACTACACTGAACAATGACACCACACGGAACTATCAACACTACATGGAACAATAACAGATGAACATAGAGACATAAACATCTGGAAGAGGGACATTATTGGACAACGTTGCCCCCCCCCCTGTGGTTTCTCTCCTCCTGCGGGCTGATGCACTGACAGCAATTACCAGCAGAGAGAAAATAACATTGGACTTTCCTCCTCCAGAAGTTTGGATAAAAATGTAAAAATGATCTGGAGACATGATGGAGACATGATGGAGACATTATGGAGACATTATGGAGACATATGGAGACATGATGGAGACATTGAGACTGGAGACATGATGGAGACAATATATGGAGACATGATGGAGACATTATGGAGACATATGGAGACATTATGGAGACATGATGGAGACATGATGGAGACATTATGGAGACATGATGGAGACATTATGGTGAGACATGATGGAGACATTATGGAGACATGATGGAGACATGATGGAGACATGATGGAGACATGATGGAGACATGATGGAGACATTATGGAGACATGATGGAGACATGATGGAGACATTATGGAGACATGATGGAGACATTATGGAGACATGATGGAGACATTATGGAGACATGATGGAGACATTATGGAGACATGATGGAGACATGATGGAGACATTATGGAGACATGATGGAGACATTATGGAGACATGATGGAGACATTATGGAGACATGATGGAGACATGATGGAGACATGATGGAGACATTATGGAGACATTGAACATGATGGAGACATATGGAGACATGATGGAGACATGATGGAGACATTATGGAGACATGATGGAGACATGATGGAGACTATGACATGATGGAGACATGATGGAGACATTATGGAGACATTGAGACATGATGGAGACATGATGGAGACATTATGGAGACATGATGGAGACATGATGGAGACATGATGGAGACTGATGGAACTTATGGAGACATGATGGAGACATGATGGAGACATGATGGAGACATTATGGGAGAACATGATGGAGACATTATGGAGACATTGGGGAACATGATGGAGACAGTGATGGAGACATGGAGACATGGATGGAGACAAGGAGGAGGAGGAGGGAGGAGGAGAGAGGAGAGGAGGAAGGAGGAGGAGGAGGAGGAGGAGGAGGAGGAAGGAGGAGGAAGGGAGAGAGAGGAAGGAAGAAGAAGAGGAGCGAGGAGAGGAGGAGGCCAGGATGGAAGAGAGGGGAGGAAGAAGAGAGGAAGAGGTCAGAAGGAGGTAGGACAGAGGGAGGAGGAGGAGCCAGGAGGAGAGAGGAGGAGGGGGAAAGGAGGCTGCGACTCCAGCCGGTTCCAGCTGCTGCAACAAGTGAAGACAGACAGACGGACGTCAGAACCTGGTTCCTCCACCGACGCAGAACCAGAGGAGGAGGAAGAGCTCAACCCGCGTTCGTTCCACCGGACCTGAGAACCAGAGGAGGAGGAAGGAGCTTCAACCCGGTTCGGTTCCACCGGACCTGAGAACCAGAGGAGGAGGAAGGAGCTTCAACCCGGTTCGGTTCCACCGGACCTGAGAACCAGAGGAGGAGGAAGGAGCTTCAAACCCGGTTCGGTTCCACCGGACCTGAGAACCAGAGGAGGAGGAAGGAGCTTCAACCCGGTTCGGTTCCACCGGACCTGAGAACCAGAGGAGGAGGAAGGAGCTTCAACCCGGTTCGGTGAGCAACTTTACACGATTTCCATCATTTCAGAAACGCTTCGCTGCCTAGAAACGATTCCTGGATGAAGTTCAGATCAAACTGGTGAGATTTCAGTGTTTTCCCTCCGTCCGCGCCAGAGCAGCAGGTCCCCCCCCCCCCCCCAGTCCCGGTAGAACCTGTCAGAGACCCTCAGCGGACCGGACCGGACCGGACCGGACCGGACGGACCGGAGCCCCCAGACTCCGCCGCTCCGCTGCGGCTCCGCTCGGTCCAGCTGTGAAATCACGTAACTCGGACTGAGGCGTTAGAGACGAACCGACTCCCGTTCCGCGTCCCGCGCGCTGCCGGTACCGGTACCGGTACCTCTGCGGTTCTGATCCGTCACATTGTTTCCTTGTCGATTGAGGAGGAAAAATTACAGCAAATATTTCTGCACAGTGAAAATGCCGGTGTTGAATTAACACCCAATAGTGTCTATGTGTGTCCAAGTCAGCTGGTGTTAAATTCAACACTACAGAGTCACGTTAACATTCATAACAGTGTTAAAATATGTTAAAAGTAACACCAGTGTAGTGTTGATCACAAAACATAACGTGGTGTTAAAAAAGTAAATAATTGACCCACAAGGTGTCAATATCAATCAAATCCAGTGGAAAATATTCAAAACAAGACACAGAAATGGAAAGTTTAACTTTTATTAAACACATTTAGTGTTATAGACCAAAGTTAATTTAACAAAAAAATGGTTGATAAAGTAACACTTTGAAAAGTGTTACTTTATCACTTGGACACATATAGACACTTTTGGGGTGTTAATTCATTTTCAGAGTTTAAGTTACTTCCCAAAATGTGTGACTTTGATTGGGAAACAAATGTAAATCCTTCAGGGACTGTTACTTATTTATATGTTGTGCTGTTACATTTATATGTTGATAATAACCGTTTTGTTTTCTTTCCAGAACAATGTTTGCAGTCCTGCGTTAACCTGGAGCCTCCAGCTTCCCACTGGTGCAGCATGAAGCATCCAGAGGCTGTTGGAGTCGCTGTGGTGAGGCGTCGCGGCTGAGGCGCCGCCTGTGGACGCCCGTCCCTGCGGAGGGAGCATGCGGGACGCCGCGAGGCCCGCGCCCCCCGGCGTGGCCCCCCTGTGGGCGGCGGCGGCGGCGGCGGCGTCGGTCCTCCTCCACCTCCTCCACCTGCTCCTCCTGCTGCTCCACGCGTCCGTGGCGGCGTGTCCCTCCAGCTGCCGCTGCACGGAGCGCAACGGCCTGACGGCGGTCCAGTGCGCGTCCCGCAACCTGGAGCGCATCCCGGCGGACCTGCCCAGAGACACGGCGGTCCTGCTCCTGGCGGCCAACCGCATCACCCGCGTCCCCAGCCACGCCTTCGCGGAGCTGCACCGCCTGCAGGAGCTGGACCTGTCCGGCAACGACATCGAGACGGTGGACGCCGGCGCCTTCCTGGGCGTCTCCGACAGCCTCCTGCTGCTGGACCTGTCCGGCAACCGCATCCGCAGCGTCCCCAGGGAGGCGCTGGCCCGCCTGCGCGCCGAGATCAGCCTGTCCGACAACCCGTGGCACTGCGAGTGCGGCCTGCAGGAGGCGCTGCGGGAGCTGCGGCTCGACCCGCGCACCGTCAACGAGCTGCGCTGCCACACGGCGGCGCAGCAGGACTACGCCGGCAAGCCCGTCATCCAGGTGCTGGACTCCGGGATCAACTTCTGCAACTTCCACCACAAGACGACGGACGTGGCCATGTTCGTCGCCATGTTCGGCTGGTTCGCCATGGTGGTCGCCTACGTCATCTACTACATCCGGCACAACCAGGAGGACGTCAGGCGGCACCTGGAGCAGCAGCTCAAGGCGCCGCCGCCGCCGCCGCCGCCGCCGCCGCCGGGCGACTCGCGGGTCGGCAAGGACCTGGACACGGTCAGCACGGGCCTCTAGCAGGAGCCCCAGCGTCTAACCGGACCAGGACCGGACCGGACCGGACCGGACCTGCTGGGGTCGCCCACCGCCAACAGCAGCTTCTCTGGCTGGTTGAGGATCCTGACATCTTCCACCAAAGACTCGTAACACGACCGTCAGACCTGCAGAGTCTCGGGTTTAATAACCTACGTCGAGTCCAGAATCCATCTCAACCTGTGAGGTGAGAACTTTACCCCCCCAAGCAGCTGAGCTGAGGGACGTCGCCCCCCCCCCCCCCACCGCCCTCAAACCAGGCAAAATGGGTGTCAAACGCTAGAGCTACGCTTGTGCTACGTTTGTGCTGCAAAGATTCTCGTTTGTGCCGCTATCATTTTAAAGATGTAAAGAAATGTTTCTAGAGGTCATCCAAGGTCAACCCCCCCCCCCCCCCACCGCCTTCAAACCAGACAAAATGGGTTTCAATCAACTCGGCTACGTTTGTGCTGCAAACATTTTAGTTTGTGCTGCTTTGGCTTTGAAGGTATTAATGAAAGTGTAAAGGTCAAAAGGTCAACCAGCCCCCACCTCCCCCAAAACTTTTATGAAATGAAACAAAATTGGTGTTGGATGTTTGTGCTACGTTTGCGCTGCAAAATTTTTCGTTTGTGCCGCTATCATTTTGAAGAAATAAAGAAATGTTTCTAGAGGTCATATAAGGTCAACCCCCCCCCCCCCACCGCCTTCAAACCAGACAAAATGGGTGTCAATCAACTCGGCTACATTTGTGCTGCAAACACTTTAGTTTGTGCTGCTTTGGCTTTGAAGGTATTACTGAAAGCGTAAAGGTCAAAAGGTCAACCAGCCCCACCACTTTTTTGAAATCAAACAAAATTGGTGTTGGATGTTTGTGCTGCAAATTTTTTTATTTGTGCCGCTATCATTTTAAAGATGTAAAGAAATGTTTCCAGAGGTCATCCAAGGTCAACCAGCCCTCCCCCCCCCCACCACCACATTCTTCAAACCAGACAAAATGGGTTTCAATCAACTCGGCTACGTTGTGCTGCAAACATTTTAGTTTGTGCTGCTTTGGCTTTGAAGGTATTAATGAAAGCGTAAAGGTCAAAAGGTCAACCAACCCCACCACTTTTATGAAATCCAACTTTCTTTAAATCTTTAAAATGATAGCGGCACAAAGGAAAATTTTTGCTGCACAAACGTAGCACAAATGTTTGACACCAGTTTTGTCTGATTTCATAAAAGTTGTGGGGGGGGGGGCAGGGCTGGTTGACCTTTTGACCTTTCATTAATATCTTTAATATCTTAATACTTTCTTTAAATCTTTAAAATGATAGCGGCATAAACGAAGATTTTTGCTGCAGAAACGTAGCTCAAACGATTGACACCCATTTTGTCTGATTTGAAGAAGGTGGGGGGGCGACGTCACTCACACAGTGTGTGAGGTTTTCAACACCAATCAGTTGACATCAGGCTGTTGCCACCTGGAGGTCCAGTGGACTCTGTTAGGAACCAGAACATCTGCTTCCACATGCAGCCTGTTCCCCTCCTGGCCTGTGGGGGCGCTGCACCCACAGGCCAGGAGGGGAACGACTCTAAAACCTCTGAAGAGGTCGTCTTTCTAACCTCTCAGAGCTAAAGCAGCTCAGTGCTTGGTGGAAGCTAATGCTAACGTGCTACGTTCAGCCATTTTGAGCAGTGAGCTCTGCTAGCTAACATGTCAGAGACCCTAAAGCACTAAAACATTAATTAGCTATAGGAAAACATGCAGATGGAACAATTTAGGGAAAAAAAAACACAAAACAACCTCCAGTCCACCGGATGGTCCGGCTGTCGACTCCAGAAACTAAAGATGCCATTTCTCTGTGGGACGCAACGCAGATCAACCCTTTATCTGCCAGGTACCGAAGCCCATTTCTGCCATGAAAAAGAAAAGAAAAGCTAATCAGGAAGTCATAATTTTGACTTTCAAAGTCATAATTTTGACTTTCAAAGTCATAATTTCGACTTTCAAAGTCATAATTATGAGATTTAAAGACACAATTTCGACTTTCAAAGTCATAATTTCGACTTTCACAGTCATAATTATGAGATTTAAAGTCATAATTTTGACTTTAAAAATCATAATTATGAGATTTAAAGACAAAATTTCGACTTTCAAAGTCATAATTTCGACTTTCACAGTCATAATTATGAGATTTCAAGTCATAATTCTTTGAAAATCAAAATTATGACTTTGAAAGTTGAAATTATGACTTCCTGTTTAGCTTTTCTTTTCTTTTTTCATGGCAGAAATGGGCTTCCATAGGCCAGGGGCTCAAACTGCACGAAGCGACACTAATCCAATACATTCCTTAATCTGAACATTTCATCTAATCCACTTTGCAACATGTAAAAGCTCAGATTGGCTGCCAGTCGAACTTCTCAAGCTATTAGCTCATCAAGCTAGCACAGCATGGCTAACGCAGACCAGAAGGTATGAGGCAGCATTTATGCTAAAGGCTAATAATTACTAAACATTATAAAAGTTGATGTTTCTTTACATATTTTGTCGATTTTGAGTGTTGTGTCTGCAAACGATACTTCATTGCTGCTTCTAAGTGAGAAACGTTTTGAGTGCTGATGAGCAACATGTTGGGAAGATTAAATAATCTGACGGAGACCTTAAGTAAGAAGTTACAGCAAATGATTTGGGGGATTTATTGAGAATAAAACAAGATTGTTGTGTTTTAGCTAACTCAGAAAGATGCTAATGCTTTAAAAACCGAAATTTTCAGCTCTTATTCTGAAATACGAGAACTAATCTCTGATTTCTAAACCAAGTTCAACCAAAACGCCATAACAGCTGCAGAAGAAAAGCACAAAATAAACCTTCTGATTAGTTCCGATGTATTTTTACTAAACACCTTCCTGTTGATGCTGTGATGTGACTGAACCTTGGAAGTGCAGGTTTGCTGCAGTCGCTTCGCGGCGGCTGATTTATGCCGCAGATGTCCCAAAGTCAAGGTGAAGACCGTTTTACGAGCTACGCGCTAATTTATGGAGCCGCTCCAGACGCTAGCATGAAACAGCAAAGCCAGAAATAAAGCGGAGAGCTCTTGGAAACGAAGCTCCTCGTGTCCCGCTGGAGCCAACAGATCGTTTACAAGAGCTAAAGTTTCCAGATTTTCTATTCTTTTTAATGCGTTTTGAAATCATTGAGATTTTAGAGTAAATCCTAAAGGTCTCAGAAACGTCGTCACCAGGCTGGGATTTGACTTTTTAATGCTTTAATGTGTGGTAATATATACGAACGCTCTCCGCAGCCTTGGACGTTTCCAAACGGATGAACCTGCTTAATTCCTGCATATCAAATATGTTGGACTTTTTGGACTTAGTGCATAAGTTACAAGCAAACAGCTGCTGACCTGGACAACAGGAAGACACAATGGTTCTTTTACAGCTGCCACTTCATCCACCTAATACTCCATTCCTTATTTTTTACTGCCAATATTCTGTGTCCTTGTAAAGATTAATGCGGTTTTAGCTGCTGGTTTCCTTCCATAACATGGAAATATGTTTATTTAAACAGAAATATGATTAGGAGTCTATGCAAAGGAAGGATTTATTTGTTGTAGCTGCAGCGACGAGCAGCTGTTTGGATCAGAACCGTTAATTTTATCACATTGTAAATAAACTGATTGAGGAAAATGCCAGAAGAAAAGCTGGAAATCTAAACAAAGTGATTCTGGTCGCCTCACCTGCTGCTCATTTGGCTGCAGAGGTTAAAATGTTCATGTTGAGTCCAGAAATGGTTCAACGGTCATTCTACGGAGGACTCATTCTGCCAAAATTATCAGGAAATATGGAAATAAATAAATGTCTTGAATAAATAAATCTAAACAAAGTGATTCTGGTCGCCTCACCTGCTGCTCATTTGGCTGCAGAGGTTAAAATGTTCATGTTGAGTCCAGAAATGGTTCAACGGTCATTCTACGGAGGACTCATTCTGCCAAAATTATCAGGAAATATGGAAATAAATAAATGTCTTGAATAAATAAATCTAAACAAAGTGATTCTGGTCGCCTCACCTGCTGCTCATTTTCTGCAGAGGTTAAAATGTTCATGTTGAGTTCAGAAATGGTTCAACGGTCATTCTACGGAGGACTCATTCTGCCAAAATTATCAGGAAATATGGAAATAAATAAATGTCTTGAATAAATAACAGTCCCTGAAGGATTTAAATTTGTTTCCCAATCAAAGTCACAGATTTTGTGAGGTAACTTATTAATATTTGCTGTAATTTTTCCTCCACAATCGACATACAGAAGGAAACAATCTGACGGATTGGGCACACAAACATTTATATTCTCTCATTTTTGCTACGTTCCACAGCGATCGCAAACTTTAACATGACGTCAAGTAAAGCTGGTTTTATAAAGAAACGTTTAGATATTGACTAATCATGATTATTTAAGCCCAGAAGAGAAGGGATGTTTTTTAAACTTGGTTAATCATCGATTAAGCAAAATATGCAAACAAAAATGTGAATTAGTTGGAAAACATCCATCTGCTACTCTCAGGGCTAATGCGCTGGTAGCATAGCTAATTTTTATTTTAGCGCACTTAGCTTCCCCTAGTATAAATACATCTCCCCTAAAAGTGACATCTGTGTTAAAGTTTTGGTTTTAAACGGTTAAGAAATCTTCAAGTACTTTGATATTTATATTCATGCTCTTATTTTGAAAAAGGTGAAGACTGTTTACACTGCAGTTCTGTTTCCTCTCTTCAATTTCTCTGAGGCGAGTCAGGTTGTTTGCTAGTCAAGAAACTTTACGTCAATTCAATAAATATAACTAAATGTTTCAAATATTTAAAAAAATCAGAATCAACTGCAGCATTATTAGAAGTAAAATAAAAAGATAAAACGGAAGCAATACTAAAACTATAATAAATCAAATTCAGCAATAAATCAAACCACAGACGGCAGAGAACAAGAGAAGAACAAATACGATACTTAGGGGTCAGAAAACATGCAAATTATGTCCAAATCTTATATTTGCTCCAGGCTTGTCGTCCTTTAAGGGAAAATCTAATTTGAAATGAAGTTAGCGCTTTAGCATTAGTAGCTAGTGATACTATTTAGCACACTAATGCTAAAGGTTTTGCTCTGTAGCATTAGCAGGTCAAATGTTTTATGTTCAGAGTAGCTAACTCTTTAGTTAGCTGCTCTTTAGTTTAGTTTTATTTTATTGCTAACTCTTTAGTTAGCTGCTCTTTAGTTTAGTTTTATTGCTAACTCTTTAGTTAGCTGCTCTTTAGTTTAGTTTTATTGCTAACTCTTTAGTTAGCTGCTCTTTAGTTTAGTTTCATTGCTAACTCTTTAGTTAGCTGCTCTTTAGTTTAGTTTTATTGCTAACTCTTTAGTTAGCTGCTCTTTAGTTTTATTTTATTGCTAACCCTTTAGTTAGCTGCTCTTTAGTTTAGTTTTATTGCTAACTCTTTAGTTAGCTGCTCTTTAGTTTTATTTTATTGCTAACTCTTTAGTTAGCTGCTCTTTAGTTTAGTTTTATTGCTAACTCTTTAGTTAGCTGCTCTTTAGTTTAGTTTCATTGCTAACTCTTTAGTTAGCTGCTCTTTAGTTTAGTTTTATTTTATTGCTAACTCTTTAGTTAGCTGCTCTTTAGTTTAGTTTTATTGCTAACTCTTTAGTTAGCTGCTCTTTAGTTTAGTTTTATTGCTAACTCTTTAGTTAGCTGCTCTTTAGTTTTATTTTATTGCTAACCCTTTAGTTAGCTGCTCTTTAGTTTAGTTTTATTGCTAACTCTTTAGTTAGCTGCTCTTTAGTTTTATTTTATTGCTAACTCTTTAGTTAGCTGCTCTTTAGTTTAGTTTTATTGCTAACTCTTTAGTTAGCTGCTCTTTAGTTTAGTTTCATTGCTAACTCTTTAGTTAGCTGCTCTTTAGTTTAGTTTTATTTTATTGCTAACTCTTTAGTTAGCTGCTCTTTAGTTTAGTTTTATTGCTAACTCTTTAGTTAGCTGCTCTTTAGTTTAGTTTTATTGCTAACTCTTTAGTTAGCTGCTCTTTAGTTTTATTTTATTGCTAACCCTTTAGTTAGCTGCTCTTTAGTTTAGTTTTATTGCTAACTCTTTAGTTAGCTGCTCTTTAGTTTAGTTTTATTTGCAACTCTTTAGTTAGCTGTCTTAGTTTAGTTTTATTGCTAACCCTTTAGTTAGCTGCTCTTTAGTTTAGTTTTTTATTGCTAACTCTTTAGTTAGCTGCTCTTTAGTTTTATTTTATTGCTAACTCTTTAGTTAGCTGCTCTTTAGTTTAGTTTTATTGCTAACTCTTTAGTTAGCTGCTCTTTAGTTTAGTTTCATTGCTAACTCTTTAGTTAGCTGCTCTTTAGTTTAGTTTTATTATTGCTAACTCTTTAGTTAGCTGCTCTTTAGTTTAGTTTTTATTGCTAACTCTTTAGTTAGCTGCTCTTTAGTTTAGTTTTATTGCTAACTCTTTAGTTAGCTGCTCTTTAGTTTTATTTTATTGCTAACCCTTTAGTTAGCTGCTCTTTAGTTTAGTTTTATTGCTAACTCTTTAGTTAGCTGCTCTTTAGTTTTATTTTATTGCTAACTCTTTAGTTAGCTGCTCTTTAGTTTAGTTTTATTGCTAACTCTTTAGTTAGCTGCTCTTTAGTTTAGTTTTATTGCTAACTCTTTAGTTAGCTGCTCTTTAGTTTAGTTTTATTTTATTGCTAACTCTTTAGTTAGCTGCTCTTTAGTTTAGTTTTATTTTATTGCTAACTCTTTAGTCAGCTGCTCTTTAGTTTTATTTTATTGCTAACTCTTTAGTTAGCTGCTCTTTAGTTTAGTTTAGTTTTATTGCTAACTCTTTAGTTAGCTGCTCTTTAGTTTAGTTTAGTTTTATTGCTAACTCTTTAGTTAGCTGCTCTTTAGTTTAGTTTTATTGCTAACTCTTTAGTTAGCTGCTGCTTTTCCCCCCAGAGGGGCAGCTGATCTGGAATGAAGCTAGTTCTTTAGCATTAGCTTCTGCTAAACACCACGTTGCTTAGCGCTTTAATGCTAGCAGAGCTCATGTTTGTCATTAGTGCTTCAGAGTTAGAGTTATGTAATCCATATATATGTATTTCACTACTGGCACCTTAGCGCACATTAGTTGCTAACACAGAACTAATGTTTAGGATTTTCCTGGAACGTTTTCTTTGTTTTGTGGCAAACAGATTTTTATCTCAACTCCAATAATTCAGTTTTAGATTAATTTGTCCAAAGAATTTATTTAAATAAATTCAGATTTTTGTCAAGATTTTGCTCCGACTTTCATTGTTTTTCTTGAAAATTTGATTCCTCCTTCCAAAGTGTTAAACCTCCATGTTTGGTTATATTACTGGAATATCTCAATATTGTTGAAACTGGAAGTTAAGTTGGAAAACGTTGAGTAAAAAATGAAAACGGAGAAAATCCAAGCTGGTTTATGATTTGATGAATGAGAGTGGCCATCCTGATTTCTGGTGGTTTGAGTGTTTCTGGTGGTCCTGTGTAAGCTGGGCGTTGCTGTGCCTAAGTGCCTTTCCTCTGGGTTCCTGCAGCCCATCTGTCCGTCTGCAGCCATCAGAGGCGGAAAACGTCCTTAAACGTCGATGTTTCGTGTTTTCTGTGCTCTAACTGTACCTGCTGTCACGTGCCGACCTGCCTAGTTGTTTAAATAAATGCAAACTAATAATTTATGATGGATCAACACTAATTTCTCTTTCTGTGTCTTGTCCGTCAGTCTGTGGAGTTTAAACGTGTTGCATATTCTCTGTTTTTCTCTGTTTTTAATTTGTCTTTGGATACTTTGTTATGTAAGTTATAAAGTAAATTGACGCCTTTACAAACTCTGGCTGGTCTGATTATTATTTTCTATTTATTCCAATAATTACTCTGTTTTTATTTTTGTGGAGCAGCAAAATAAAAAGTTTCTCCGACACAATTCAAAGCCTGATTTTGTTCTTGTACTGATGATCGTTTCTCACCCGTTTATTTGGAGTCTCATAAAGTATGTCGGTCCGATTTGTGTAAATCCTTCAACAATGCTAGGCTAACACGCTAACCGCAAAGCTAACAAACATTTCATGCATTTAGTTTCCTCTTAATCTTTTTTTTTAATAAATTTGTTTATAAAAGAAAAAGGTTTTCCCAAAAAAACTAAAGTAACCAATACCATGACAATATGACGTAATATTAGGACTTTATCCTGATAATTTTATGTTTTCTTGGTAATAATATTCTGTAAAAACAAGAAACGTGTAGAAAAATAAAACATGGACAGTAAAAATAAACATAAATATCTAAATGCATTAAGGGAAATGTAAATTAATTATTTGTAACATTTACATGATGGGATGTAAATTAACCAATACTATGACAACTGTAATATTCTCGTAAATTATGACTTTATCCTGATAATTTTATGTTTCTTAGTAATAATATTCTGTAAAAACAAGAAACGTGTAGAAAAAATAAAACATGGACAATAAAAATAAACATAAATATCTAAATGCATTAAGGAAAATGTAAGTTAATTATTTTGTAACATTTACATAAGTAAATAAACATATTTTGAGAGCAAATAAAAGCAAAATCTCTTTTGAAAGACGGGTTGGTGAAACTAAACACCAAATTAAAAAATTTCAGGAAAGAACCTGAAACTTAATCACTGATTTTATTGATTTGTTTCAATAAAATGTGGGGGATTTATTGAGGTTTTTCCTGTCAGACATTCAGAGATTACGTGTATAAGTTGAGTTTGCTTCCGTTTTGCCAGAAGGATTTTCTAAAGATTTGAATGAAGCTGAAGATCCAGTTTCTGCTGGTTCTGCTGGTTCGTGTCTGATAAACGGGTCAGAACCAGGACGGATTACATGCAGGAGGTTTTCTCCATCCCTGATGCGCGTCGGCTGTGATTTCAGGTGGAAATGTAAAAACATATCCAGTAATCAGCCATAAAACGCCTGATGACTTCCAGGCGTTTATTTCCCCAGCAAACAAACGGATAAGCACTTTAAAAACTCGTTGTTTAAAACGCGTCTTTATTTTATCAGCCTCTCTCAGGCATCAGTTTTTCCCTCACTTGTTTCCACATTATGCTTCCGGCGCGACCCCAACTCAACCCCAATTTGGAGACATTTTGCTCCTTTCAGGCGTTTTCTGAATGAGATTCTTCACTTTGTTTATTTTTATTGGAGGTTTTAGTTTTTATATTAGACAAGCTTTTAGTTTGAGTCTTTATCGACTGTTTCTGCTCTTATCTGAGGAATTTATTGTCTCGTTTGTTAAACCTTATTATGAAATAAAGTGTTTTCTCTAAGCTGTTGAGCTGATTTTAACTTTTAAAACACGATGGAGGGACAAAAAAATCAGTTTTAGGGGAATATGCATGTTAAATTACCAACATACAGTATGAACAGTTAATATCTTTGAGCCGCCTGTTCCCCTCCTGGCCTGTGGGGGCGCTTCACCAAGAACCAGTGAAGGAAACGACAGGGAAACCTCTGAAGACACTAGATAAAAATGGAGTGGCGTCAGATTTCAGTGGTTGTTTGAGGCTAAAAGCCACGAGCCGCTTCTCCTGCTAGCTGCTGCTAAGCTAGTGCATTAGCTTTGGTTGCATTTACCCAGAAAAGTGTAAAAAAAATTTAAATAAAAATATCATTGGCACCTTTCAGACTTAAGTTTTTTAAATCTTTATTTAAATCATTATTTTCCTTCCATCTGACATTAAACTACTGAATAGTAAATAGTTTTTTTGCCGTGACAGAAACGCCGACCTGAACCCGACCTTGTAAAGAACCTGTTTGCATCTTCAGCATTCAGTGTCCGTCTTTGCTGATGGGGTTTCATGAATCGGGTCTTTCTGGGTCAACTTGCTTCAAACTAAATTATTAGCTGCAATTTAAATACTTAATGAAGATGAATATTTAGTTTTACAAAATATATTTACCTTCAAACTACAAGCTATAACCTAATACATACATGCTACAATACATACATGCTATAACCTAAAACATTAGCTTATTATTCATTTACCAACTAAATAAACATTTAGTTTACAAGCTTGAAAATCGAGTCCAGTTTGTTTTTTTAGCCACTGGTCAAATAATCCAAATGATTTCTGTTCATTTTTACAGTGTAACTTTACAAACGGATCACCTGCATAAAGCCAAACGGCGTCAGATTTGACATGTTTTGCTTTTATATGGAGTAAAAACACGCAGCTTGTTTTCAACCTCAGCTTCTCTGAGTGACGCATTCGGAGGTCAGAGGAGAGAAAATGTAAATCTGCCCATAAAACCAGCCTCAAATACTAATGTTGCTCCAAGTCGTACTGTGCAGGACGGAGCGTCACCCACTGGGCGCCTCCAGCATCGAGCCTGGCATCGCAACACGGTGCTGCTCCGTTCCTCCTGCAGAGGTCATGACCTCCAGAGCCATTAAACATGGGGCCACGTCGTCCAAAGTGACGCAGCATCACCCAAACGATCATCCTCTGTAGAAATAACTCAGCATTTAACAGGAACTGGTGAAACAGCAGAATATCAATCAATCAATCTTTAGTCCAGACAAAAAAGGTCCATAAAAAAGGTAAAAACAAAATAAGAGAAAAAAAAATAAAAATAAAATAAAAAATGAATAAAAAAAAAACATGACATTCACTGAGTCACAAATAAATGACACCAATGTTTCCACAATCTTGAGAAAAATCTCACTGTACTAAAAACAGGATTTACTAAAATTGCAATTATATTATTGCATGACACAGAAAATCTACTCATACATGAGATTCCTGAGCTCAGCTGCACATGTGGGACCAGCATCATGTACCAACATGTGGCTGGTGCTGCTCCATCTAGGCAGTCGGAGCCTCATGCCGTCATTAGGCCACATAAAGTTTCTGCAGGTCACTTTTGTTGTATCTTCGCCTCAGATGGACTGAGTAAAGTGAAGAGCAAAAAGCTTTAAAAAGAGCTGAACACATACTAAACTTTCTGACCAAAGTATTAGCTTGTGCATAAATCATACAAAACTGCCTACGAATGTCACGATCATCAGACAGGTCATCAGTTATGTAATGTCCCAAATATTTAGTTTCATTGCATCTGTTGAGGACAATGATAAAGAGAAGTCAGGGTTATCAGATGCTTATCTGCCCTACTTAACAATCATAACGTTGCTTTTCTTAGCATTAAATTTGATGTCAAAGTCACAACCATATTGGGAAACAGACCCTTAATAGTTGTTGAAGGCCAGCACTATATGGACTTATGGTTACCAAATCATCTGCATACATTATGTGATTGATTATATGGTCACCAACTATACAGCCTGTTTTACAACAATTCAGGCGCGTTGATAGTTCGTCCATGTAGATGTTAAAAGGTAAGGGGACAGTAAACTCCCTGCCTCACTCCGTTACCAACTTTAAACGAATCAGACATTGTGTTGGCCCATTTTACAAACATTGATTGATGACCAAACCAGTAGACCAGAATCCTAACTAGATATTTGGGTTCACCTCTGCTTTCTAACTTGCCGAACAGTTTTTGGTGATTCACACGATCAAATGCTTTAGAGGCATCAATAAAACACATAAATACTGTAGTGTTGTGCAAATTATACAAGTCTAAAATCTCCTGTAGTGCAAAAATACACATGTCTGCATGTTTGGGTTTAAAACCGAATTGATTATCGGAGGTCAAGAGAAACTCTTCCAGCCTATTTAAAAGGCTCTTTCTAAAACTTTAGACAAACTACTAGCTAAAGCTATGGGTCGGTAATTCTCCAAAGAGCTAATCTTACCTGCTTTATCTTTAATAATTGGTACCAGAATGACAGATAACATTGAATTAGGTAACAGACCATGAACTAGACAGCCAGTGAAACACATAGAAAGTAATGCTCAAAGTTTCTTACTTGTATTTTTCAAAAGCTCAGCGGAAAATGTTATCCATCCCAAAGGCCTTGTTGTCTTTCAGTGTCACAATTGCATGATATATTTCTTGTGGGGATACATTCATATTCTCATTACTGTGAATACTTTTCATTTCAAAAGTGTCACTTTTGACACCATTAAACAGTGACTGTAGCTCCTTCCATAACTGAGTGATTTTTTTACACCACTAACACCGTCAATAGTAGCTGGAAGTGAAGTTTTGCAGTTATTTACTTTCTTTATTTCTTTCCAAAAGTCCTTAACATTATTATTTCCTAACTTTCTAGCAAGAGAGTCAGACCTCATAGTATTTTCATTTCTCCTTATAAATCTTAAAGCATATTTAAAATTAGCATTTGTTTGTTTTTTGTATTCAAACAAGAGGCCATGTCTCTGTTTACCTGAATCAACCCCTTCTGGCCTCTGCATGATGTTACATAGTCGTTCCAGCCTGGCTTGGTGCTTTGTGAGCTGGTTTTATGCAGTGGCTTGAGGTAAGGAGGGATTTCACAACATTCTCATACAAGGTACATAACTCAATACCGTGTTGGGGGTCTTTACAATTCATATACGTACGAGTTGCTCCCTTTGGTAAGTATATATTGAATATTGTATATATTGCTAAACATGTTGTTCGTTCGATAACAATAATCTGATAGATCTTTGTCAGTCAAGTTATCCCATGATATTTTTCCTATGCTTGTATTATAGTCTGCAACGAAACAGAAGGTATGAAATTCATGGTTACACATAAGGAAAATGGTAAATGATCCTGGTGGCAAATTCATAGTTGACACGAAAGCCCTGGATGGAGTCATGAGCATCAGCTGCACAGATACAATGATCCAACCATGAGGTTGTTTGCCATGCATCACTAATATAGGTATAACTGTCGTTAGGCAAAAGCACCTTACTAGAAAGAATTAAGCCTTTTTGAGACAGAATTGGATTAAATGCTTAGCAAATGTAGAATGATTATCTGTGACATCTGCATTTAAATCCCCCACAATAAAAAAGCAAGTAGATGGATTATCTTGCATAAAAGACATAATAAAAGACAGTCTATTAAGAAATTCATCTTCGTTTTGAGGACATTCATAAGGTGTGTATATGTTCAGAACAATAAAGTTTTTATCTCCACAGGTGAGCTTAAGTCCAATGGCCCAATCCCTTAAGGTCTTTAAGGTCTTTAAGGTACGGAATGCCAGTAGTGCTGAAATAACTCAACATTTAATTGGTAAAACAGCAGAATACAATCCCATAAGGTCTTTAAGGTAGTATGTACGGAATGCCAGTAGTGCTGAAATCTGTGTTGGGATCAGTGCATAAAGATGGGGAAAGTTCTTCAAAAAGTGTTTTAATTCTGAATAAAAACTAGAATAAAATTGCCTCCAACAGAAATTGTATATTCTTTGTTATTGATTATTTCACCGTATGTACTTAAGCAATGGCGTAGCATAATGGTAATACGTTCAGACGTTTTCAAGACAAAGTGCCAGTTGGAATGAATATTGCAGATAATAAATGTCTTGCTGTGTTTTCAGTTTTATGTCACTTACTGTAAATAGTTTGTCTTTAATACATAAAGACACATTGTGGTACATTTCTGAAATTATCCTAGGAAGCCAAGTTAGCTTCTCCTAAGCCAAGTTAGCGTCTCCTAAGCCAAAGTTAGCGTCTCCTAAGCCAAGTTTACCTTAGCAGAAGCCAAAAGGGCTAAAAATAAAACCCAGATTAGCGTTTTCACGGGGAGAAGTGGTGAAAATATTTGGCCAGCATCTGTTTTTGTGGTTAACACGACTGGATCCTGTTGAAGCTCAGCGCTAACAGAAACCCAGGTTTGGGTGAAGTTTGATCAAAAGTTGCCGCTGTGGTTCAGGAAGTGGTGAAAGTTGTCCCACAGAGACGGGGAGCTAATTATAATGCAATTCTTCTCCACATATTGATTCCTTTCCCCGTCTACCTGAACAAAGTAATTACGCTGAAGCGTAGCGCCAAGGCTTTAATTCCCCGCTGAGCCGCCGCTCGCTAATGGCGGCTCTGAGTGACAGCCCCCCTGCTGGGCCCGATCCTCTCCTTTTGATGAGCTAGCTTACCGCGCTGCGCCTCAACGGAGGCCACATGTAGAGCAAGGCACCTGGTTGCTCACCGACTCGCTTTCCAGCCATTTGGACCTGCTGCAAACCTCAACTTTTCTTAGAAAGGAATTAAAAAACGGTCAGAAAAAAACTTTATAACTTCAGAATCTGTGTGACAACAGGAAGTAGGCGAAAGGATCTCAAAGCAACATAATTTCTGATGTAAAAAGAACAAAACGTGAAAAAGTTAAAAAGCTCTCTGAGGTTTGGGACTCAATTTTTATCCGCACAAAAATAAAAATATTTACCTTTTAAAGTATTTTTACCATGTTGTTCATTTTTAAATGTCAGTTTGAACATAATTATTTTATTACCAACCAAAATATGTAGCTGAGAAACTAAATATTTGGCTCTGAACTAAAAGGTTAGGAAGCTAAATAGTTGCTATGCTAAATAAATGTTTAGCTTTCTAACATATTTGATACATGTTTAGTTTGAGGCTAAATATTTACCTAGCAAGCTAAATGTTTATCCTCAAACCAAATACGTACTTTGATAAGTGAATATTTAACTTGCTAGCTAAATATTTAGCTTGATAAATATTTGGGTCTAAACTAACTATGTTGTCTCCAAATACTTAGTCTGAAGCTAAATATTTAGATTGCTACATGTGTAGCCTCCTAACTGAATATTTATTTTGAAGCTAAACATTTAATCTAGCTACATTCTTAGCTTACTAACCAAATACTTGCATGCTAAACATGACTAATGTTTTTTGTTAAAGCTAAATGTTTTTTGTAACTAAATATTTTGTTTGGAGCTAAATATTTACTTAGCAAGCTATACATATTTAGCCTCAAACTACTTACCTAGATTGCTAGCTAAATATTGAACTTTCTAACTAAATATTCAAAAGCTAATTATTTAGTTTGAAACTGAAAAGTTATTGAACAACAAGTAAAAATTAATGTTTTTTCTCTTATAAAAACAAATTTTTAGAGCTAAAGTCGTTAATTTTTGGCGGCAGATTTGAAAAACATCACCCAAAAGCTAATCCCAGATTAACGGCTAGCATGTCCATATCTGTTCACACACCTGGATGCTCCAAAAGGCGACTGGGAAAATAAACTCCTGCGTCGTAGTTGGTAACAATCAGTTAATTGACAGATTCGATCAGCAGCTGCTGCTTCCACAAAGCAGACAAGCTTAGAAGGGAAAGTGAGGACTTTCTCTTTTCAGCACTACGATATACCGGCCCGCCAAATCAGAACATATCCACAAAGAGACGCTTGTTCGTCAAATATTCACAGATTATTCATGCAACACTTATTAACTTCCTCCACAGAAGCAAACAGAGTCCATAGTTGAAAGGCGGAGGTTTTTCCCCGGCAGTAAAAGAGGTGATGTTGGTAGTTTGAGGCGGTTTGTGTCTCGGTTTGGGCCGCCGGCGCCGTTCGGAGGGCGATGGTAGCAGGTGGCGAAGCCGCTGCCAAGAAAGGTCGCAGTTTGAGTCCCTGAAATAGCCAACGAGTCCAGGCGCATCGTCACGTCCTGGAACATGGCGACAAGCGACCGCATGCCAGAATCTGTCCGGTGTCACGGATCATCAAGTCCTGGATGGTTCAGACACTCAGACTCACCAAAGTCACGATTTCAAAACGGTGCAAGACAAATTATTTCCTAAAACATGAATTATAAGGGTGTGTATTCAAAGAAGTGTGGCATCTGTTGAAATTTGGTCTGAAATGATATTTATTATTGTTGTTGTTGCAGCTAATTCTAAAACGTGTTCATGTAAATAAAACATTAAACATAATCTGGATTATCGTAATCTGCATTGTTAAACATAATCTGGTTTCAATGGTTAAAATATTAGCTTACCCAGTAGTGGTAACAGTTCTGCTAACACGCTAGCAGCAGGGCTAGCTTTTGAGGTAATTTTTCAATTAGCATGTTAGCATTTAGCTTCTGCTAGCTTCATGATTTAGTGCTCTTGTGTTTTTCTTTCAGTTGTAATTGTTAAAATTGTTTTATTTTTTACCTGCTAACTACATCATCACCCAGTAGTGCTAACACTTCTGCTAATGCGCTAGTAACAAGTTTTTAATTTGCTTTTAGTACGTTAACTTTTTAAAACATTTAGCGCACTCAACTCAACTTTCATTTAATGCTTCAGTATTTTTATCACTAAGAAAAAATAAATATATTTCTTTTTCAGGCTGATCATATTTTTCTAGATTTTTTTGTGACTTTCAGAAATAATACATTTTCTGTTCCATGCAAACCTTCAGCCCCTATTTACACTGCAAAAACAAAATATCTTTGTGGTTTTGTATTTTTGCAAGTCAATAATTTAACATTGAAGGTTTTGAGAAAAGTTATAAATTCCCAAGTTAAATGAAATTTTCCATCAATATCAAATAATTATTGACTAAATAAAAGCTCCTGAAAAGTCAAATTTAAACTAGTTTTGTCTAATTTCATGTATACAAAGTCATTTTCACTAAAAACCAGACAAAAAAACTTGGTAATATTTTCAGTTTTTGCAGAATAAACGTTGACCTCAGTTAGCCGCCGGCTGCAGCGCCTTTGTTTCCAGCTAGCGGCTGCAGCGCCTTTGTTTCCAGCTAGCGGCTGCAGCGCCTTTGTTTCCAGCTAGCGGCTGCAGGGCCTTTGTTAGCAGCGCCTTTGTTTCCAGCTAGCGGCTGCAGCGCCTTTGTTTCCAGCTAGCGGCTGCAGCGCCTTTGTTTCCAGCTAGCGGCTGCGGGGCCTTTGTTAGCAGCGCCTTTGTTTCCAGCTAGCGGCTGCAGCGCCTTTGTTTCCAACTAGCGGCTGCAGCGCCTTTGTTTCCAGCTAGTGGCTGCAGCGCCTTTGTTTCCAGCTAGCGGCTGCAGCGCCTTTGTTAGCAGCGCCTTTGTTTCCAGCTAGCGGCTGCAGCGCCTTTGTTTCCAACTAGCGGCTGCAGCGCCTTTGTTTCCAGCTAGTGGCTGCAGCGCCTTTGTTAGCAGCGCCTTTGTTTCCAGCTAGCGGCTGCAGCGCCTTTGTTTCCAGCTAGCGGCTGCAGCGCCTTTGTTTCCAGCTAGCGGCCGCAGAGCCTTTGTTAGCAGCGCCTTTGTTTCCAGCTAGCGGCTGCAGGGCCTTTGTTTCCAGCTAGCGGCTGCAGCGCCTTTGTTTCCAGCTAGCGGCTGCAGCGCCTTTGTTTCACGCTAGCGGCTGCACCGCCTTTGTTTCCAGCTAGCGGCCGCAGTCCCTTTGTTAGCAGCGCCTTTGTTTCCAGCTGGCGGCTGCAGCGCCTTTGTTAGCAGTGCCTTTGTTTCCAGCTAGCGGCTGCAGCGCCTTTGTTTCCAGCTAGCGGCTGCAGCGCCTTTGTTTCCAGCTAGCGGCTGCAGCGCCTTTGTTTCCAGCTAGCGGCTGCAGCGCCTTTGTTTCCAGCTAGCGGCTGCAGCGCCTTTTTTTCACGCTAGCGGCTGCACCGCCTTTGTTTCCAGCTAGCGGCTGCAGCGCCTTTGTTAGCAGCGCCTTTGTTTCCAGCTAGCGGCTGCAGCGCCTTTGTTTCCAGCTAGCGGCTGCAGCGCCTTTGTTTCCAGCTAGCGGCTGCAGCGCCTTTGTTTCCAGCTAGCGGCCGCAGTGCCTTTGTTAGCAGCGCCTTTGTTTCCAGCTAGCGGCTGCAGCGCCTTTGTTAGCAGCGCCTTTGTTTCCAGCTAGCGGCTGCAGCGCCTTTGTTTCCAGCTAGCGGCTGCAGCGCCTTTGTTTCCAGCTAGCGGCTGCAGCGCCTTTGTTAGCAGCGCCTTTGTTTCCAGCTAGCGGCTGCAGCGCCTTTGTTTCCAGCTAGCGGCTGGAGCGCCTTTGTTTCCAGCTAGCGGCTGCGGGGCCTTTGTTAGCAGCGCCTTTGTTTCCAGCTATCGGCTGCAGCGCCTTTGTTTCCAGCTAGCGGCTGCAGCGCCTTTGTTTCCAGCTAGCGGCTGCAGCGCCTTTGTTTCCAGCTAGCGGCTGCAGCGCCTTTGTTTCCAGCTGCGGCTGCAGCGCCTTTGTTTCACGCTAGCGGCTGCACCGCCTTTGTTTCCAGCTAGCGGCCGCAGCCCTTTGTTAGCAGCGCCTTTGTTTCCAGCTAGCGTGCGCGCTGTGCAGCGCCTTTGTTTCCAGCTAGCGGCTGCAGCGCCTTTGTTTCCAGCTAGCGGCTGCAGGCCTTTGTTAGCAGCGCCCCCTTGTTTCCAGCTAGCGGCGCAGGCCTTTGTTAGCAGCGCCTTTGTTTCCAGCTAGCGGCTGGCTTTAGCAGCGCCTTTGTTTCCAGCTAGCGGCTGCAGCGCCTTTGTTTCCAGCTAGCGGCTGCAGCGCCTTTGTTAGCAGCGCCTTTGTTTCCAGCTAGCGGCTGCAGCGCCTTTGTTTCCAACTAGCGGCTGAGCGCCTTTGTTTCCAGCTAGGGCTGCAGGCCTTTGTTAGCAGCGCCTTTGTTTCCAGCTAGCGGCTGCAGCGCCTTTGTTTCCAGCTAGCGGCTGCAGCGCCTTTGTTTCCAGCTAGCGGCGCAGCGCCTTTGTTTCAGCTAGCGGCTGCAGGCTTTGTTTCCAGCTAGCGGCTGCAGCGCCTTTGTTTCAGCTAGCGGCTGCAGCGCCTTTGTTTAGCTAGCGCTGACCGCTTTGTTTCCAGCTAGCGCGCACCCTTTGTTCTTGCAGCTGGCCTGCAGGCCTTTGTTAGCAGGCCTTGTTTCCAGCTAGCGGCTGCAGCGCCTTTGTTTCCAGCTAGCGGCTGCAGCGCCTTTGTTTCCAGCTAGCGGCTGCAGCGCCTTTGTTTCCAGCTAGCGGCTGCAGCGCCTTTGTTTCCAGCTAGCGCTGCAGCGCCTTTTTAGCGGCCTTTGTTTCAGCTAGCGGCGCTTTTGCACGCCTTTGTTTCCAGCTAGCGGCTGCAGCGCCTTTGTTCAGCTAGCGGCTGCAGCGCCTTTGTTTCCAGCTAGCGGCTGCAGCGCCTTTGTTTCCAGCTAGCGGCGCAGGCCTTTGTTAGCAGCGCCTTGTTTCCAGCTAGCGGCTGCAGCGCCTTTGTTCAGCCTAGCGGCTGCAGCCCTTTGTTTCCAGCTAGGTGGCTTGCAGCGCCTTTGTTAGCAGCGCGCCTTTGTTTCCAGCTAGCGGCTGAGCGCCTTTTTTTCCAGCTAGCGGCTGCGGGCCTTTGTTAGCAGCGCCTGCCAGAGCGCTTTGCAGCGCCTTTGTTTCCAGCTAGCGGCTGAGCGCCTTTGTTTCCAGCTAGCGGCTGCACGCCTTTGTTTCCAGCTAGCGCTGCAGCGCCTTTGTTAGCAGCGCCTTGTTTCCAGCTAGCGCTGCAGCCCTTTGTTAGCAGCGGGCCTTTGTTTCCAGCTGCGCTGCGGCCTTTGTAGCAGCGCCTTTGTTTCCAGCTAGCGGCTGCAGCGCCTTTGTTTCCAGCTAGCGGCTGCAGCCTTTGTTTCCAGCTAGCGGCTGCAGCGCCTTTTTTCCAGCTAGGGCTGCGCGGTTTGTTAGCAGCGCCTTTGTTTCCAGCTACGGCTGCACGCCTTTGTTTCCAGCTAGCGCTGCAGCGCCTTTGTTAGCGCCGCCTTTGTTTCCAGCTAGCGGCTGCAGCGCCTTTGTTTCCAGCTAGCGGCTGCAGCGCCTTGTTTCCAGCTAGGGCTGCAGCGCCTTTGTTTCCAGCTAGCGGCGAGGCTTTGTAGCGCGCCTTTGTTTCAGCTAGCGGCTGCAGCGCTTTGTAGCAGCGCCTTGTTTCCAGCTAGCGGCTGCAGCGCCTTTGTTTCACTAGGCTGAGCGTTTTAGCGCGCCTTTGTTTCCAGCTAGCGGCTGCAGCGCCTTTGTTTCCAGCTAGCGGCTGCAGCGCCTTTGTTTCCAGCTACGGCTGCGGCCTTTGTTAGCAGCGCCTTGTTTCCAGCTAGCGGCTGCAGCGCCTTTGTTTCCAGCTAGCGGCTGCAGCGCCTTTGTTTCCAGCTAGCGGCTGCAGCGCTTTGTTAGCAGCGGCTGCGCGCCTTGTTAGCAGCGCCTTGTTTCCAGCTAGCGGCTGCAGCGCCTTTGTTTCCAGCTAGCGGCTGCAGCGCCTTTGTTTCAGCTAGCGGCTGCGCGCTTGCAGCGCCTTTGTTTCCAGCTAGCGCTGCAGCGCCTTTGTTTCCAGCTAGCGCTGCAGCCCTTTGTTTCAGCTAGCGGCTGCACGCCTTTGTTTCCAGCTAGCGCGCAGCCTTTGTTAGCAGCGCCTTTGTTTCCAGCTAGCGGCTGCAGCGCCTTTGTTCAGCTTGTTCCAGCTAGCGGCTGCAGCGCCTTTGTTTCCAGCTAGCGGCTGCAGCGCCTTTGTTTCCAGCTAGCGCTGCAGCGCCTTTGTTTCCAGCTAGCGGCTGCAGCGCCTTTGTTTCCAGCTGCGGCTGCAGCGCCTTTGTTTTCCACTAGCGGCTGCACGCCTTTGTTTCCAGCTAGCGGCTGCAGCGCCTTTGTTAGCAGCGCCTTTGTTTCCAGCTAGCGGCTGCAGCGCCCTTGTTTCCAGCTAGCGGCTGCAGCGCCTTTGTTTCCAGCTAGCGGCTGCAGCGCCTTTGTTTCCAGCTAGCGGCTGCAGCGCCTTTGTTTCCAGCTAGCGGCTGCACCGCCTTTGTTTCCAGCTAGCGGCTGCAGCGCCTTTGTTAGCAGCGCCTATGTTTCCAGCTAGCGGCTGCAGCGCCTTTGTTTCCAGCTAGCGGCTGCAGCGCCTTTGTTTCCAGCTAGCGGCTGCAGCGCCTTTGTTTCCAGCTAGCGGCTGCAGCGCCTTTGTTTCCAGCTAGCGGCTGCAGCGCCTTTGTTTCCAGCTAGCGGCTGCAGCGCCTTTGTTTCCAGCTAGCGGCTGCAGCGCCTTTGTTAGCAGCGCCTTTGGTTCCAGCTAGCGGCTGCAGCGCCTTTGTTTCCAGCTATCGGCTGCAGCGCCTTTGATTCCAGCTAGCGGCTGCAGCGCCTTTGTTTCCAGCTAGCGGCTGCAGCGCCTTTGTTTCCAGCTAGCGGCTGCAGCGCCTTTGTTTCCAGCTAGCGGCTAACGGCTAGCATCCTTTCCCCCTCTGCGGGTCCATTGATTGATTATCCCAGTTGATCAGGACTGATGGGCTGCAGTGCCTTCATATTCTACCAGTTGCATGAAAGGTATTGATCGGTGAGTGGAAAGTTTTTCCAAGATAAATAATGTTCTGCGCTGTCCAGCAGTCGCTCCCCCCCTTCAGCGGAGATTAATAGCCGTCCGTTAAGCGCCTGCAAACGTTTTCCATACATGACTTCAGATTCTGGAGCTTTTAAATCAATACGGAGTTTCAATAACATGATGCCAGGAGCCGCCAGGCGGAGTGAAGCAGTAAATCAGGCGGCGACCTGCTGCAGCTGCTTAATGGACTTTGGAAAACGGGGACATTCAGACAAGGAGATGGGCGCAGGCAGGGGGAGAACAGAGCGCAAGGCGCAGCGACTCGCAGGCGCTCGTCAGGTCGGACCCTGGAGTTTATCCTGGTCCAACAGAACATAAAACCAGCTACACCAGGGGGCCCCAAACGTTTCCCTGAGGGCCCCAAACGTTTCCCTGAGGGCCCCAAACGTTTCCCTGAGGGCCCCAAACGTTTCCCTGAGGGCCCCAAACGTTTCCCTGACCCCAAACGTTTCCCTGAGGGCCCCAAACGTTTCCCTGAGGGCCCCAAACATTTCCCTGAGGGCCCCAAACGTTTCCCTGAGGGCCCCAAACGTTTCCCTGAGGGCCCCAAACGTTTCCCTGAGGGCCCCAAACGTTTCCCTGACCCCAAACGTTTCCCTGAGGGCCCCAAACGTTTCCCTGAGGGCCCCAAACGTTTCCCTGAGGGCCCCAAACGTTTCCCTGAGGGCCCCAAACGTTTCCCTGAGGGCCCAAACGTTTCCCTGAGGGCCCCAAACGTTTCACTGAGGGCCCCAAACGTTTCCCTGAGGGCCCCAAACGTTTCCCTGAGGGCCCAAACGTTTCCCTGAGGGCCCCAAACGTTTCCCTGAGGGCCCCAAACCTTTTCCTGACCCCAAACGTTTCCCTGAGGGCCCCAAACGTTTCCCTGAGGGCCCCAAACCTTTTCCTGACCCCAAACGTTTCCCTGAGGCCCCAAACCGTGTTCCCTAGGAGGGGGCCCCAAACGTTTCCCTGAGGGCCCAAACGTTTCCCTGAGGGCCCCAAACGTTTCCCTGAGGGCCCCAAACGTTTCCCTGAGGGCCACAAACGTTTCCCTGAGGGCCCCAAACGTTTCCCTGAGGGCCACAAACGTTTCCCTGAGGGCCACAAACGTTTCCTGAGGGCCACAAACGTTTCCCTGAGGGCCCCAAACGTTTCCCTGAGGGCCACAAACGTTTCCTGAGGGCCCCAAACGTTTCCCTGAGGGCCCCAAACGTTTCACTGAGGGCCCCAAACGTTTCCCTGAGGGCCCCAAACGTTTCCCTGAGGGCCCAAACGTTTCCCTGAGGGCCCCAAACGTTTCCCTGAGGGCCCCAAACCTTTTCCTGACCCCAAACGTTTCCCTGAGGGCCCCAAACGTTTCACTGAGGGCCCCAAACGTTTCCCTGAGGGCCCCAAACATTTCCCTGAGGGCCCAAACATTTCCCTGAGGGCCCCAAACGTTTCCCTGAGGGCCCAAACGTTTCCCTGAGGGCCCCAAACGTTTCCCTGAGGGCCCCAAACCTTTTCCTGACCCCAAACGTTTCCCTGAGGCCCCAACCGTTTCCCTGAGGGCCCCAAACGTTTCCCTGAGGGCCCAAACGTTTCCCTGAGGGCCCCAAACGTTTCCCTGAGGGCCACAAACGTTTCCCTGAGGGCCACAAACGTTTCCTTGAGGGCCACAAACGTTTCCCTGAGGGCCCCAAACGTTTCCCTGAGGGCCACAAACGTTTCCCTGAGGGCCCCAAACGTTTTCCTGACCCCAAACGTTTCCCTTCTCTGCTGGGGGCCGGAGTCGGTTTGTAACAGAAAAAGTGTGACGATTGTAGTAGAGACTAAATGTAAAAATATATTGTTTTCCAGAAAACACATTCAAATAATTCTCTCTGGGTTCTTCACAGAACAAATCCAGGAAGGATTATAGTCCAACTAACGGGACTAACGGACCCTGAGCTCGTTTCTCTGCTACCAGTCGGTTCCATCTGGGACTGATGGGAGTCAATGACACCTGAAGTGTTGCTTATATCTACAGCCTCTTGGTCTCCATGTGGTGAAGCAGCTTGAAGCTTCATTGCCTCATTAGCAGCCGGTCGCCGCATGTTATGCAGAGTGGCTTGTAATGTGGGACTCACCTACTGGTCTAGATAAATCCATCCTCCTGCCTCTCTGGACCTTTTCCTCTTTGCAGCGAAACTTTCCAAAGACATCAGGTCTGTTTATTACTCATTTTGCTGCTTGTGGCTCAATGTTGGCAGCAAGTAACCGCGACTTCCAATGATTGACTTCCTGCTAAAGCGCCCCCTGGTGGTGGAAGAAAAATCCACATGCAAACGGCTTATAGTCCAGATAATACGGTAAATGAAAGAATATCTGAATGCTCTCTGGTATTGTTCAGGGGGCCGGATCCGGCCCGTGGGCCGTAGTTTGGGGACCACTGATCTACATGGAAGAAAGATGTACCAACATTCTCCTGTAATTCACCTTCATTTGTCCGGACTTTGACTAGGACATTCCAAAAAACTTCATTTTAGGGTTTTTTTCTATCTTGCCTAATTATTAAAAATGTTCTTGACTGAAAGCTTTTTAAATTTCTGCTGCCAGAAACAGAAACACTTTACAAAATGTAAACTTTACATATTGTAAAATTACACTGTAAAACATTAACTGCAACAATTTGGTTTATTTATTCTAACATATGAAAAAAAAAGGGTTTTTTTCATTGCTACGTTTTCACAACATTAGTCATTTAAAAAGGTCACAGTTTGAAACTAAACATTTTATTTAACAACCTTGTTTACCAATTATTTAGCTTCAAATTAAATTATTTGGGGGTCTTGGGGGTCTTGGGGGGCTTTAGCTGCCAGAAAGCTAAGCTAGCTAGATGCACAGCATTAGCTTTAGCTGTCAGAAAGCTAAGCTAGCTAGATGCACAGCATTAGCTTTAGCTGCCAGAAAGCTAAGCTAGCTGGACGCACAGCATTAGCTTTAGCTGCCAGAAAGCTAAGCTAGCTGGACGCACAGCATTAGCTTTAGCTGCCAGAAAGCTAAGCTAGCTAGACGCACAGCACTAGCTTTAGTTGCCAGAAAGCTAAGCTAGCTAGACGCACAGCACTAGCTTTAGCTGCCAGAAAGCTAAGCTAGCTAGACGCACAGCACTAGCTTTAGCTGCCAGAAAGCTAAGCTAGCTAGACGCACAGCACTAGCTTTAGCTGCCAGAAAGCTAAGCTAGCTAGACGCACAGCACTAGCTTTAGCTGCCAGAAAGCTAAGCTAGCTAGACGCACAGCACTAGCTTTAGCTGCCAGAAAGCTAAGCTAGCTAGACGGATTGGTTGGTGGAATCGACCGACTCTCGCCCTCTTTGGTTGCCTAGCAACAACCTGCTGGGGTAACAGCGCAGCGGCAGTTTACGGTTTTAACTTCTGAAAATAACAAAATAAACAGTTTAGAGTAAAAACAGTGGATGAAACAGGAAATGTCAGTATTTTAGATATTCCAGAAAAGTAATCAGTAGTGGATTGATATGAAGCATCGAGCTGCGTTTTCCCAGAGCGGAAATATTCATGAACTCTCCAGATAACTTTGATAAATGAGGTGGGTTTAGGAAAAAGAAATAAAATACGGTTTTCAGACGCCGTCCTGACATCATGGGCCTCGGTTCTCTCTGCCATCAACGGTCCGACGGCTCCTGACCCCCTGCTGGGTCTGCAGCACTAAAGGAACCAGATCTTCCCTCCACTGTGAACTCGGAGACGCAGGAACTTTCAGGATGTCCTTGTTGCCATGGAAAAGCCTCTTAATACTTTATATATAGGATGATCCATTTCTAAAACTAATAACTGTGAGCTTTGCATTCTGCACAGTGAAACTGCCAGTGTTGAATTAACACCCAAAAGTGTCCATATGTGTCCAAGTCAGCTGGTGTTAAATTCAACACTACAGAGAGTCACATTAACATTTACAATGGTGTTGGTTTTAAAATATGCTAAAAGATACACCAGTGTAGTGTTGATCACTAAACATAATCTGGTGGTAAAAAAGTAAATAATTGACCCACAAGGTGTCGATATCAATCAAATCCAGTGGAAAATATTCAAAACAAGACACAGAAATGAAAAGTTTAACTTTTCTTAAACCCATTTCAACGTTAATTTAACAAAAAAATGGGAGTCAATCTTTTAACACTTTCTAAGTGTTACTTTAACACCAGCTGACTTGGACACATATAGACACTTTGGGGTGTTAATTCAACACCGGCATTTTCACTGTGTGGGAAAAAAGGCAAACATTTCTGTGGTGGAAGTGGAGAAACGCAGAGGAAAGTCGTGAATATAAAGGGTCCGACCTGAAAGAGGAATTATTTACAGCGCCGCTTCCCGTTATCCGACGGCCCGATCAGACCGGAACCGGCCAGCCGGGCCGCTTCAGAACCACCACTGTGCTACTAATCAGATACTGACCACATTAGGGATGTAAGGAGGTTTTAAAAGTAGTTTTAAAAACCATAAAGTTGCTTTTATGGATAAAATTGATCCAGTGAGGCAGAACTGCAGCCATGCTGGGGAGATAAGGGTGAGGAAGAGGAGGAGGACGAAGAGGAGGAGGAGGAAGAGGAAGAGGAGGATGAGGAAGACGAGGCGGAGGAAGAGGAGGAGGAAGAGGAGGAGGAGGAAGAGGAGGAGGAAGCAGAACTGATCAATCCCAGACCTCAGAGCCGCTGAAACACTAATACATCCATGAAATACACGTTAAAAAAGTCGAAAATGAAATCAGGTTAACACTCAACTGTAATTAAATGTTAAAGACTCGAGCTGAACCAACTACAGGAAGTATAAAGAGATTTTGGACTTTACCAGCCACCGTACCTGTACCTGTATCTGTACCTGTATCTATATCTGTATCTGTATCTGTACCTGTACCTGTACCTGTACCTGTATCTGTACCTGTACCTGTACCTGTACCTGTATCTGTACCTGTATCTGTATCTGTATTTGTACCTGAATCTGTATCTGTACCTGTATCTGTACCTGTATCTGTATCTGTACCTGTATCTGTACCTGTACCTGTACCTGTATCTGTACCTGTATCTGTATCTGTATCTGTACCTGTACCTGTATCTGTATTTGTACCTGAATCTGTATCTGTACCTGTATCTGTACCTGTATCTGTATCTGTACCTGTACCTGTATCTGTACCTGTACCTGTACCTGTATTTGTACCTGAATCTGTATCTGTACCTGTATCTGTACCTGTATCTGTATCTGTACCTGTATCTGTACCTGTACCTGTATCTGTACCTGAATCTGTATCTGTACCTGTACCTGTACCTGTATCTGTACCTGTATCTGTATCTGTACCTGTATCTGTACCTGTATCTGTATCTGTATCTGTATCTGTACCTGTATCTGTACCTGTACCTGTACTTGTACCTGTATCTGTAACTGTATCTGTATCTATACCTGTACCTGTATCTGTACCTGTACCTGTATCTGTACCTGTATCTGTACCTGTACCTGTACCTGTATCTGTACCTGTATCTGTAACTGTACCTGTATCTGTACCTGTACCTGTACCTGTATCTGTATCTGTATCTGTATCTGTACCTGTATCTGTACCTGTACCTGTACTTGTACCTGTATCTGTAACTGTATCTGTATATATACCTGTACCTGTATCTGTACCTGTACCTGTATCTGTACCTGTATCTGTACCTGTACCTGTACCTGTATCTGTACCTGTATCTGTACCTGTACCTGTATCTGTAACTGTATCTATATCTGTACCTGTACCTGTATCTGTACCTGTACCTGTATCTGTATCTGTACCTGTACCTGTACCTGTATCTGTACCTGTATCTGTAACTGTATCTGTAACTGTATCTGTATCTGTATCTGTACCTGTACCTGTACCTGTACCTGTATCTGTATCTGTATCTGTACCTGTATCTGTACCTGTACCTGTATCTGTACCTGAATCTGTATCTGTACCTGTACCTGTACCTGTATCTGTACCTGTATCTGTATCTGTACCTGTATCTGTACCTGTATCTGTATCTGTATCTGTATCTGTACCTGTATCTGTACCTGTACCTGTACTTGTACCTGTATCTGTAACTGTATCTGTATCTATACCTGTACCTGTATCTGTACCTGTACCTGTATCTGTACCTGTATCTGTACCTGTACCTGTACCTGTATCTGTACCTGTATCTGTAACTGTATCTGTATCTGTACCTGTACCTGTACCTGTACCTGTATCTGTAACTGTATCTGTATCTGTACCTGTACCTGTATCTGTACCTGTACCTGTATCTGTATCTGTACCTGTACCTGTACCTGTATCTGTACCTGTATCTGTAACTGTATCTGTATCTGTACCTGTACCTGTACCTGTATCTGTAACTGTATCTGTACCTGTACCTGTATCTGTACCTGTATCTGTAACTGTATCTGTATCTGTACCTGTACCTGTATCTGTACCTGTACCTGTACCTGTACCTGTATCTGTACCTGTACCTGTACCTGTACCTGTATCTGTACCTGTACCTGTATCTGTACCTGTACCTGTACCTGTATCTGTGGCTTTACAGTGAAGATTAGCCTTCTGTAAAGTTACTCAGTCAGAATTAACAATGATCCATGTTGATTAGCCTGTCATAACAGGAAAAACAAGAGTTTCAAACTAAATATTTAGTAATAAGCTAAAAATTCAGCTAGCTGTGAGCTACGTAGCTAGCTCGTGTAAATTTTCAGTTGAATAAATTTAAACATCTGTTAAAGTTTTGGGTCTCGGGGAATTCAACTTTTAAATTCATTATCTGTTTTTTAGCGATAGCTTGCGTTAAATAGCATGTTGTGTAGAATTTGGTACACACTAAATGGTGTACCATTTAGCGTTAGCTTGTGTTAAATAGCATAATGTGTAGCATTTAGCATTAGTTTGCGCTAAATAGCATATTGTGTATCGTTTAGCGATAGCTTGCGCTAAATAGCATGTTGTGTATCGTTTAGCGCTAGCTTGCCCTAAGTAGCATGTTGGTGTAGCGTTTAGCGTTAGCTTTCACTAAATAGCATTTTGTGTATCGTTTAGCGCTAGCTTGCCCTAAGTAGCATGTTGGTGTAGAGCTTGTTTCACCTTGTCTGCTTGATGTTTTGATGAATTTATTCTCTGTTAATATTCACAGAATGTCACCATGTTTGTTAATGAAAACTTCAAACAGTCGCTGATCAAACAGACTTTCGGTTTTCACAAGGAGATTTTCACACAACGCTTTCAGAGCAGAATGTTTTTAATTTTCCCTGTGAGTTTATGTACATAGCTGAGGAAACATGGAAGAGTTGAACTTTCTGGTTCAGTTGGGGTTTATGGGGTTTTTATGTCTTTTTTCAGTAATTACAGACGCATGAGGACCAAAACAATCGATTATATGTCAAATTTATTTCACTTTGATACTTAAATCTTGAAAACTCTCATCCGTCAGAACTTTAATTCCCAGGATTCCCTGATTGATTCTGCAGCTCTGTTTACCTGAACCTACCTGTAAACAAAACTCGTTGGATTTTATCAGATAAACACTTTATGGCTCTGGGATGTAATAAACGTGGATTGAACAGTAATTTACTCGTTCATGCAGCCTCTGCACATTATAAAAATTAATTTCCATGACGAGTCGTGAGGTGTTTCGACCCAGATCCAGCTCTGATTGGCTCCCGGAGCCTCGTTCACCAGCTGATCAGGTGATGTGCTCAAATCGGATCATCCTTTTTCATGCTGCTCAGCGTCCGGGAAGGAAAAGCTGAAAGGGAATTTAGAGCAGCTTCCCATTTTAGAAAGGAGGCTAAGAGAAACGGGCTTTTAAGAAGATGCCAAACTACCGACGCGACATAAAAGCTTCAGCTGTGCAGAACCGAGCCAAGTATTCGTCCCGTTCCAAGCAGTACTGGGAAACAAAGTTATGCAGAACTGCAAATAATAAGTATTGTAAAGTGACACAGCAAAAAGTTAACAGCAATAATTTGGGTTATTTATTTACCTGTCAAGAGAAAAAGGACCTGGGTTAGTTTTTAAAGTCATATTTTTAACGCATCGTTCATTCATTTATTAAACATCAGTTTAAAGCTAAATTTACAAGCTAAGTACTTAGTTTATAAACTATCTATTAAGTTAGTGATTTAAATATTTAGTTAGGTAGCTAAATACCTGGCATCAAGCTAAATGTCTAGCTACCAAGCTAAATAGTTTGAAGCTAAATATTTATTTTAAAAACAATATATTTCATTAGAAAGCTAAATATTGTGTTAGCAAGTTAAGTATTTTTTAAACTTAACTTAACATTTAGTTAAGCTAAATGTTTAGTTAAGCTAAATGTTTAGTTATTACGCTAAATGTTTAGTTAAGATAAATGTTTAGTTATTAAGCTAAATGTTTAGTTAGGCTAAATGTTTAGTTATTAAGCTAAATGTTTAGTTATTAAGCTAAATGTTTAGTTATTATTCTAAATGTTTAGTTATTAAGCTAAATGTTTAGTTATTATTCTAAATGTTTACTTAAGCTAAATGTTTAGTTATTAAGCTAAATGTTATTAGGCTAACTACTGATTTGTTATTAAGCTAAATGTTTAGTTAGGCTAAATGTTTAGTTATTAAGCTAAATGTTTAGTTATTAAGCTAAATAGTCTGGAGCCAACTATTCTCTTTCAAACTAAATGTGCGGTTAGCTAACACATTATCAGAAGCTAATGCAACATTAAAGCAAATTGGAAGGTAATGAATGGATACCAAAGTGACTTTAAAGCATCTTTTAGTGTTTATAACAAACTGTTATAATGCTTGAGAAAATGTTTTGACCCAGCAGACAATCTACCCAGGATGCATTGCAGCACATAAAACATGGCGAGACTATTAACATTTACAAAAGCTAAACTGCTTCAGTACTGCTGGCTGTGATGATTGTAGCGGTGAAACAAATGTTTTATTCAGACAGAGTCCAGTTATAACTACTGATTTGGAGTTAAGTCCAAACTAACTGTCTGAGACTAAACCCGTTTAGTTCTGATCCGTTTGTTTCAGCAGCTGGAAGCCGTCAAGGCGGCTTTCAGACGTGAGCTACAGGACATTAATGGCTCCATCAATCATTTGGTGAAGGAATAACGTCTTTCAGACAAAGGTCACCTTTGCATTAATGGTTTTGTTCAGGAACGCATGAAAGCTATGAGGACACCATTTCCCACGTTTTCAAACATTTCTGTTGCTGCAGTGTTGCTGGGAATGCAGATTAATGTCCTGAATTGGGTTGAAGAGGACGGAGAGTCTCTGTGTCTCCCCAGCGGTTGGAAGTTACCGACTCGCTGCCGGGGGGTTTAGACGCGTCGCCTGGACAATCGTTCGCAAATCTGGGCCGAGTTAAGATGAGCTGAGGGATAATGGAGAAACTCAGAGGAAGTCCTGCAGACGAGACAGTTACATGTACACGGTGAAAACGCCGGTGTTGGAATTAACACCCAATAGTGTCTCTATGTGTCCAACTCTGCTGGTGTTAAATTCAACACCACATAGTGTCACATTAACATTTACAACGGTGTTAGTGTTAAAATATGTTAAAAGTAACACCAGTGTAGAGTTGATCAGAAAACATAATGTGGTGTTAAAAAAGTAAACGGGTCCAACGGGTCCAACCGGTCCAACAGACAGATCCCATTAAACGGCATCAGGCTGGAAACCGGGCCGTACAGAACTGCAGAACTAAAGAACTAGAGAACTAAAGAACCACAGATCCACAGAACTAAAGAACTAAAGAACCGCAGATCCACAGAACTAAAGAACTAAAGAACCGCAGATCCACAGAACTAAAGAACTAAAGAGCCGCAGATCCACAGAACTAAAGAACTAAAGAACCGCAGATCCACAGAACTAAAGAACTAAAGAACCGCAGATCCACAGAACTAAAGAACTAAAGAACCGCAGATCCACAGAACTAAAGAACTAAAGAACCGCAGATCCACAGAACTAAAGAACTAAAGAGCCGCAGATCCACAGAACCATGTTTCAGGGACGTAAACGAACTTCATCATCTTCTCTGCAAACTCCAGTCGGGTTTGAACGTCTTGAAATCGGATCAGACGGTTTGATGAATTTTATTTAGATTCTTTTATTCCCACAGGTTTTTATGGATCATTTATTATCAAACTTTTCATTTCGTCCTTGATACATTAGCTTGATGAAATTCACAGCAGCCAATGAGAAACAAGCACCAAAAGTAGCGTTAGCCTAGCGCTAACGGGAGAAATGACTCTCCTCAAAGGAAATCCTCCAGCCGCTGAACTCTGACCCAACCCCATTTCTAAATCAGTGGTTCCTGCTGCAGCGCCGCCACAGGTGAGGAGGGGAACCGGTTCTTCATGTCAGCAGGTGTCGGTTCTTCCTGCGTTTCCTCCTCAGCTTCTTTTTCTCATGAATAAATTTAATCAAAGTGTCGAGGGAACCGAAGCCCAAAAGCTCCAGAAGCCGAATGAGGAGGAGCCACTGGAGCTGTGATGGAAACATCCTGAGGAGCATCCTGAAAAATGACTCCATGCAGGACCTCTGGACCGGTGGGTTCTGGACCTCAGGGTTCTTGCCGCTCAGGTTGGACTCATGAGGTTCTGGACTTTCAGGGTTCTGGACTCGTTCTGGACTCACTGACGGTTCTGGACTCACTGAGGGTTCTGGACTCGTTCTGGATCGTTGATTGTTCTGGACTCCTGGGTTCTGGATGTTCTGGACTCAGCGTTCTGGACTCGTTCGGGATTGTTTGGACTCATGAGTTCTGGACTCACTGAGGGTTCTGGACTCGTTCTGGACTCGTCTGAACTTGTTCTGGACTCACTGAGGGTTCTGGACTCGTTCTGGACTCACTGACGGTTCTGGACTCATGGGGTTCTGGACTCGTCTGGATCACTGAGGTTCTGGACTCGTTCTGGACTCGGGTCGCCCTCATTAGCCCCCTGCAGGCGATCACAGGAAACCCCTCAGGCTGTTTCATGGACTTTTACTCATCCTGACCTTTAGGAAGGAAGAACTTCCTTCACCCCGTTTCTGCTCAGCTCGCTTTAGACCTGACATTAAAGTCTGGACTTTGACTAGGCCATTGTAACACTGATTCTTCAGTTTCCTCCATTCTGTTGTGGATCTCCTGCCAAGTTCTGTTGACCCAGTTTGGACCAACTAACAACTACATGTTTAGTTGAAATTAAATATTTATCTAGATATTTTGTTTTGAAATTAAACATTTAGCTTCAAGCTAAATATAGTTCAAAGTTAAACTAAATAGTAAGTTAACCAAATACTTAATTTGGAGCTCAGTATTTAGCTTGACATTCAAATATTTATAAAGCTAAATATGTATTGATTGAGCTATTTGGATTAAATCAAATTATAGCTCCATGTTAATTATTTTGTTAGCTTATTAGCCAAACATTTAGCTAGCTGAGAATGTAGCATGGAGCTATATTCAGCTGGAAAGTGACCCTAAATATCTAGCTAAATATTTATATCTAGTTTGAAACCGAGGCACTTATGAATGGATGAATAGCATATTTTACTCTTTTGAAAGGCTAATCAATCCAAGTTGCAGCAGCTAACTTGGATTAGCTCCCCCTGCTGTTGAACATCGTTCCACAGATCTTCATTATTCATCAGGTTCAGCTTGTTGTTGTTTCTAAAGCCACGTTGCTGTTTGTGAACATTTACTTTAAAGGTAAGCTAAGTTTGGTAAACGTTTTCAAAGTTAGCAAAAATGCTACATTAGCATTAGCAGATTAGCCTTAGCGTGGCTATTCCTGCCATTGGTGTTACATTTAAATTATTTTATGTACTAGTAAAGACCAGATAAGCTTTATTATGTCCAGATCTCTACATTATAAAAGGAGGGTTGACTTTTGTAAAAACCTGTTTAATGTTGAACTGCTTTTCATTCATCTTAATTTTCTGAATGCCAGGATTTAGCCAGTCCTCACACATTTACCCCGTTGTTTCAAACAGGAAATAAATGATTAATTTAACAAATTTAACACTTGCGGTTCCGTTTAATCCAATCCCAAATGCACCTTTCAATAGAATCAATCATAAATCTTAATAATCTTCATGCTGACTTTTTTCAGCCAGAGCCAGCTCTCATTTCTCAGGCAGTTAATTTCACACAAAGGATTATGAATGGGGAATTATTCCCAAACTAACAGATTTATCTGGACAATAAATGGAACGAAACCATTTATTTGTTTTATTAAGAGGAGCGGAGCAGCTCTGCAGCACCGTGTGCCTCAAAACACGGATTAAGAAAAGGAAAATAAGTTGGGGACGAAGCACAGAGGCGACGGCGGCGGCACAGATTTCCAGGGTAAAAAGGCGGCAGATTTCCAAAATACTCCCCTTGGATGATGCAGCTATTTATGAGGAGAAATGAAGCATCGCTGTATCTAATTTGTGGCAAATTGATCCTGGAGACTCGGCCGTCATCCACGCTCCTCCTCGTGTGTTTCGACTGCGATTTATAGAGCTGGGAGGACAAATGTGTCATCTGAGGCCCCCATGTCACACAGGAGCCGTGATGATGGAGGAGCCTGAAGAGGAAGGACTCGCTGCTGCATCACAGCCTCGTCCAACACGCCGCAAATAAGTTCAATAACGAGGTTCAAGGAGAAGTGAGTGAAAAGAACAAGTACACAGTGAAAATGCCGGTGTTGAATTAACACCCAAAAGTGTCTATATGTGTCCAAGTCAGCTGGTGTTAAAGTAAAAGATTGACTCCCATTTTTTTGTTAAAGTAACATTGGTCTATAATACTGAAATGGGTTTAATAAACGTTAAACTTTCCATTTCTGTGTATTATTTTGAATATTTTCCACTGGATTTGATTGATATTGGCACTTTGTGGGTCAATTATTTACTTTTTTAACATTATGTTTTGTGATCAACACTACACTGGTGTTACTTTTAACATATTTTAACACTAACACCATTGTAATGTTAATGTGACTCTCTGTAGTGTTGAATTTAACACCAGCTGATTTGGACACATAGAGACACTATCGGGTGTTAATTCAACACTGGCATTTTCACTGTGTAGCTGAGAATCTGAGTCAAACTGTGGAGATTTCTGATTACACATAATCATGAATCTAACATGTAATAAATTGATAAAAAAATTATGTTTAATTGATCAGTTATTAAAAGGGGGTGAAAGAATATGGAATTGAGCTGTTGTACCAAGTTTCACCACAGGGTGGCGGTGCTTCCCAAGAGGCAGTTTGGTTCATTTTTAGTTCTGTGCTCACAGATACACGAAGAAGAGCAAAACAGCAGAGAGTTTTCCTTTTATTTTTGATTAATGTCAGATTATTAACATCCACTGATGTTGTGATTTATATCAATGTAACATCATACAACATGCTACTGCAGGGACCCGTTTTATGTAGACTTCCGCTTTCAGGACCAAATAACCGTTCGACTGTGCTAGCATGTCAGTGCTAGCATGTCAGCGCTAGCATGTCAGCGCTAGCATGCTAGCTAACCCGCTAGCTTAGCAGCGAACTGCTAACTTTATATGTATATATATACTTTATTTACAAACGAACAATATACAATTGAATACATAAATGTGCTCGAGGTGCTGAGGAAACAAATCTATAAATTTTATCAGACAAGAAAGAAAGAGAAAATACAAATCAAATTCATCACTCAAGTTTACAAGTTTCATAGCTTTAGTTGGTGCATATTTTTCTAAAAACATCTTAAATAAGCTCTAAAGACAGTGAGGTCGGGTTTGTTTTTAGCAAATTTACAGGCATGTATGTGGAACTTAGCCAACAGAATAAGAAAATTTATAATATATTCTTTCCCAGACATAGTATTATTGGAAATACCAAATAAAACATGTTTAACATTTAAAGGAATAAGTACATTACATAGCCGACTAAAGAAAACATTGAAATCACACCAAAAGGTTTTGCTAAAGGAGCATTCCCAAAAAAGGAACAGAGGATCAATATTTGGAATATATTTTCTCAGTATTTAATTTACAGGGATTCCTCACATACTTTGTTTGAGATAAAAAAAACTTTCTTGGCAATAACCATGTTTGTTCCCAATCAATATCTGAATAAAGATTGTTCCAAGAAGCAGTTTTGCTAATGATATTCCTCTGGATTATTTCTCTAATATGTTTATTACTGGTTTTGATACTAAGGAACGATTCTGAATTACCAATAAATACAGTAACTCTGGAAATTTGGGATATTGGATAGCGAACTGCTAACCGTTAGCGGTTATTGTGCCGGTGTTACATCGACCCACTTTTCCCCAACAAATAGAGGCTAAAAACTTTAAATTTCAATCAGAAATTAACACATTCAACGAGTAAAAATGCGTTTATCATGTTGAAAGTTCTTCAACACAACAGCTCGTTTGTTTCGATGGTATTATTAAACTTGGGTCTAAAATAAAAATGTGAAAAGAAGCTGTTAGAGCTAAACCTCGTTTATCATAAAGCTAATATATGTAAGCAGTGATTCTTGAGAATAGGGACAAAACAGGTCCTATGGATAAAGCACAAAATTTGAATAAAATATACACAAAATATTTCTGACACAACAATGTATATTTTCCTTTACAGGGTTTATTTGACATATCTGTATACATAAATTTGAG
The DNA here is from genome assembly GCA_033032245.1 of Poecilia picta. Taxonomy (NCBI): domain Eukaryota; kingdom Metazoa; phylum Chordata; class Actinopteri; order Cyprinodontiformes; family Poeciliidae; genus Poecilia; species Poecilia picta. Next base: position 44,588,406 of record CM065354.1, read on the forward strand.
AAATAAAAAAAAATTATGGGAAAATTAAAACCCATTTTGTCCCTATTTTCAAGGATCACTGGTAAATATATAAAACAGGAACTGAACAGCACCATGTTGTTTATTTTATTAACCAGGATGGGAATTAACAAGGTGCCGTCAATCCAGACTGCTACTCAAACTGGAGGCAATAAAAGGATTAAGATTAATGATTTTTAAATTACAAGTCATTAAGGGGTCATGCAGGGGTCATCCAGGGTCATCCAGTCAATAATACCTATAAACAGTCTAATTTACTCCACTGCTGCTGCTGAGAGATGGAGGAAAACAGGCCGTCTTCCCACCTTCACCCTGAAAATAAAGTTTCTTCACCATCTTTATGTAAACAGTATTCAGAGCAGAGGCTTTGCAGGCTTTATTTCAGACATCTGGAGAGACAATATGAGCCTGGGAAGAACAAGAACCCACACAAACATGTGGAGATCTAGCAGTGTGAATTCAGAGTCCAGCATTCGTCTGGCCAACAGTCCCAGTGGCGCCGGTGGCGGCTCTGCACCTGCACACAGGTGTGGACCTGAATTATTACTTATTAAAATATAAAGAGAAAAATTAAAGCTGGCCTGTTTAATGCAGAACAAACCCAGAGAAGTCTGCAGAAATGTCTCTCCTTCCAGTTTGTCCCAGATCCAAGCTGCAGGTCCACCGGGTCGGTTCTGGTGCCAGCGGGTCGGTTCTGGTGCCAGCGGGTCGGTTCTGGTGCCAGCGGGTCGGTTCTGTGCCAGGGGTCGGTTCTGGTGCCAGCGGGTCGGTTCTGGTGCCACAAGTCAGCCTGAAAATAAAAAAATAAAAACCTGGGCTGCTTTTCCTCAACTGGCGGTCGCATTGCCCCCTCTAGTGGCCAAAACCAGACGGTTCAACAGCCATGTATGAATAAACGTTTTGTTTGAATAACAAAACAAATATATATATATATATATATATATATATTATATATATATATTATATATATATATTATTATTATATATATATATTATTTTATATATATATATATATACTGTATATATATTATATATATATATATATATTATATATGTTGCAGTGGGAACAGTGGGAAAAGTTACATTAAAAAGGCAAGTATATGGTTAGAATGAAAACAAAACATTTACATTAGCATATTTAATTTCAAATGGAAAAAAATAAAATAAAAATGGTATTTTTTCTTATTTTATATAATTTAATTACAGCTGTAATTAGCACTGCATAAGCATCAACATGTCTTGTTTAAATTGATTTAAAATGTCAATAATGAACAAACATGTTTAGTAATTAGTATTTATTAATGATATATAGTTATCACAATGATTTTTATTTACTTATAAATATACAATATAATCAGCAAAAGTATATAAAATAAATTACTGTTAAAATTAGTGATATAGTCATTACTTTGCCATCTTGTTTAATTTAGCCTCAAATGTGAGAATCGTCATTTTTATCTGTTCATAATAATTAAAAGTATATTAATGATACAACAGTACATTATGATTATATGCGTACATTTATATACCAATATATTTTATATAAATATAGTATATTAATGTAAACAGCATATAAAATAATTACTGGTATTAATATCAGCCATATTTTTATGTAAGAGACATGCACAATTTTTATCTAATCAATTTCCTCCTTTAGCTGTTGCCCAATTCTAATGTAATCTGTACAAATAGATCTTATTTGTATTATTTTTTTATATTTACATAACTAGTATTAAACATTATGTAGCCATTTGGCATTTCTGTAACATTTCTCATTTCTTGTATATTTGTCTTATTAGGAAGACAAATATCCTTCAAATGAAATGAAGACATTTCATTTGAAATATAAACCAAAGGTTAAATGATTCATTATGACATTGAGCTGATTCTAATCTCATTGTGTGAAATACCAGCCATTCAAATCACACATCAATAGAAATTCATGACATGTCAGTAAGAGGTCCCACATCTTGCATCAAGAAGGTCAGATTAAGATGGAAACATGTCAATAATTACCTTCATATATAAACTGACATTGTCTCTGAAATTGTTGTGTTAATGTCAACTGTTTAAATATTAAATTATAATTTCCAGAACACTCTGCCAACTTATACAGGAGAATAAGTTCATGTTTTGTTTTTTATTTTTCTTTGACAACAACACAAAGGATTCCATTTGGACATAGTCTGATTTAATTATCTGAAGACATTTCATTAAGTAATTTATTTCTCTTTTTGTGCTTGAAATAAGAACATTTTACTAATATAAAATAAGTTCTAGACTTGAAGTTTGATTGGTAAATATTGATATTCTAGATTCTAGCGCATATTTACTCATAATAAGTAATATTTTCTTAATATCAAGCTTTTATATTTTACGGAGATAATAAAGTACAAAAACACTTAAAATAAGAAACCCAAGAAAAATTATCATGTCAGAAAGAAAACAAGAAAAATCTCCTTAATTTAAGATATTTAATCTTACTAAGATTTCAGTTTTTGCAGTGTAGAAAATCCTTTAAACGTGAAGCCAGTGAGCGGGGTGAAGGGTCAGTGGGCGGAGCCTGTAGCTATGTGGGCGGAGCCTTCAGCTCTGTGGGCGGAGCCATCAGCTCTGTGGGTCGGAGCCTGCAGCTTTGTGGGCGGAGCCTGCAGCTCGTGGGCGGAGCCTGCAGCTCTGTGGGCGGAGCCTGCATCTTTGTGGGCGGAGCCTGCAGCTCGGTGGGCGGAGCCTGCAGCTCTGTGGGCGGAGCCTGCCGCTCTGTGGGCGGAGCCATCAGCTCTGTGGGCGGAGCCATCAGCTCTGTGGGCGGAGCCTGCCGCTTGTGGGTCGGAGCCTGCAGCTTTGTGGGCGGAGCCTGCAGCTCGGTGGGCGGAGCCTGCCGCTCTGTGGGTGGAGCCATCAGCTCTGTGGGCGGAGCCTGCCGCTCTGTGGGTCGGAGCCTGCAGCTTTGTGGGCGGAGCCAGCAGCTCGGTGGGCGGAGCCTGCAGCTCTGTGGGTCGGAGCCTGCAGCTTTGTGGGCGGAGCCTGCAGCTCGGTGGGCGGAGCCTGCAGCTCTGTGGGCGGAGCCTGCATCTTTGTGGGCGGAGCCTGCAGCTCGGTGGGCGGAGCCTGCAGCTCTGTGGGCGGAGCCTGCGCTCTGTGGGCGGAGCCATCAGCTCTGTGGGCGGAGCCATCAGCTCTGTGGGCGGAGCCTGCCGCTCTGTGGGTCGGAGCCTGCAGCTTTGTGGGCGGAGCCTGCAGCTCGGTGGGCGGAGCCTGCCGCTCTGTGGGTGGAGCCATCAGCTCTGTGGGCGGAGCCTGCGCTTTGTGGGTCGGAGCCTGCAGCTTTGTGGGCGGAGCCAGCAGCTCGGTGGGCGGAGCCTGCAGCTCGGTGGGCGGAGCCTGCAGCTCGGTGGGCGGAGCCTGCAGCTCGGTGGGCGGAGCCTGCAGCTCGGTGGGGTGCTTAGGGTGGGTAAAGCGGTGGATATTTCCCAGGCGGCGGATGAAGCCCGGAGCCGTGGGTTTGGACATGAGTGGGCTGTGGCAGTGGGTTCTCTGTGCGCTGGCTGTGAGTGGGACGGCGGGGACAAACGGAGAGCCGACGGGGACGGAGGGACGCCTGCTGCATGCTGATGAGACAAACTTTACAAAGCAGGACTCCAGGACACAGCAGGAGGAGCAGGACGGCCTGCCAGGTTTGGAGCAAGAACTGCTTACAGATTTAAACATGTTGCACATTTTACAGCTCAATTTAGATCAAATAGGTTTTGATGTGTTAATAATTTCAGTTAATTTTGTGCCATCGGCATTAAAACTACATATTTGTTTCAGATTAAGACGAAAATATCCTCCTTTGTTTGAGGATTTACTCACAAATCTACTAATCTGTTCATGAGTAAGAGGTGATGGAAAAGAGCATCTATGGCAAGCAGATTTATCATAAACTAGGCTGCAATTTTCATAGAAACTTTTCAAACTCAACCGGTCCTTTAGGTCAACATTTCTGATATCTCAAATATCAGAAATGTTTCCTGTCCAGCAGATCTATCCTTCCTATTCTAGCAAAACATTGTGGATGTGAGGCGAAGTTTAGAGTGTTTTCTCATCTAATATTCTGGTAGACTATCTAATTTGGGATCAAACTTTCCAAGTTAAGTCACCATCTGCTCCACCTCCAGCTGCTCTGAGTCGAACCAGCCTGTTCCCCTCCTGGCCTGTGGGGGCGCTGCACCAAGAACCACTGAAGGAAACGACACCAAAACCTCTCGAGACACTGCGAGCAACTTCCTTCTTCATGAAATGGAAACTAAAGTGGATGTTAGCGGTTGGAGGGTTTCTCTCTGGCTGAAAACCACCAGCCATTTCAACCGCTAGCGCTAGGCTAATGCTGGCGGTTGAAATTTCCTGCTCCGTCGTCCATTTCCTGCTTTCGGTCCGCGTGGCGTTCACATATGCATTCGGACCGCACCAGACTTCACTTCAACCAAACCGAAACAGACCAGAGTTCGATTCTTGGTCCAAATCGGCCCCTTCCTGGCAAACGGGCTGGACTTGGACTGAAGCGAACTAAACAGGGCTGCTGGGAATTCAGCCATACAGTCTTTAACCACGAGTTTGATTCCAGACGTCTTTAAACGTCTGAAGATCGAACCCCGCTTCAAATGTTTCAGATTTCAGAACATTTTTCTGACGACCAACAGTCCAGATGTAAATGATTAGAAAGTCGTGCTGGATGTCAATAAAAACCCAAATCAACCCAAAACCCAAATCAACCCAAAACCCAAATCAACCAGGTCTGAACTAAAGGAAAGTTTACGGCAACGTTAAAACAGCAGGTTCAATTTTGATTTCATGCTGAATTTGATTGTTTTGTTTACGCTACTAAACTTAATCTGTCGCAATCAGACTTCAGTGTGAACGGTGTACAACTCCAAAGAGAGTTATAGTAACATAACATTCCTATTGGACCCGTCCAACAACTTCTGGTGAAGAATTACGATGCATTTCTCATGCCAGCGATATAAAAGTAGCATAAAATGCGACATGACCGTTCAGACCGATACCGATATCTGAGGTTCAGCCGATACCGATCCGATAGGGAAACATTCGCCTGCTTTGGGAATCCATCTTAAAATGCCTAAATTGGTAAGAAATTTTGTAAATTTCTGAGGATATTGACTGTATTATAAGGTAAATGGAAACAAGAGGTTGGCCTTTTACATGAACCTTTAAAAGTAGTTGTGGAAATTTGAATTCATCCTGAGAAAACCCATCATATTTCATGTTTTGCTTTATTAACAGGCAGATATAAACTGGTCTGTTGAAACCTCATCCACTTTAGGATCTCTGGGAAAAAAAAAAAAACTTAAATCCCCTTTATTCCTTTTCTGAAAGTTTACAGTTTGAAAATATATCCGAAAAGCCCCATTGTAACATCCAAAGGAGCGTTTGTAGAAATGAATGCTTTGAAAAAACAAAGTCTGCAGTTCAGTTAAACTATATGCTACAACTGCTTGCCGTAGACCTCATGAGTAATGGTTCCTCCATCTGTCTGTTTGCTCCATCAGGCTGTTTGTGCGATTCCAGTTCTTTAAATTCCTGCAGACCAAATGTTCACCAGGCAGATTCACCATCTTCTTCAGTCTCTGTCCATCATTTACAGGAGTGAATGAATCCTGTCCGTCCTGAACGTCTCCCACCAGGATGTTCTTTACATCTGAAAGAGGGATTTGTGACCCTTCTTGTTGGCTATCATGAGTAACTCCTGCTGATGTAGGAGAGCATCGCCCTGCACCATCACACGATCCTCTCTGGCCGGTTCGGACATGAAGCCAGGTTGGCCGTTATCTCCGGCACAAACGGCGCCGCTTCGCCTGGCGCTGCCAAGTCAAAGCTCAGGGAGGGAAGGACAGTCCAGTTCTGAGACATTAATGGCCGAGATGTAAAAATACACGCAGTATCGCTGAGTTTCTGAACACACTCAGTGTTTCAGAGCATCAAACCCGTTTAGATTTGAGTCAAAATGCAGTTTTTAAATGATCCGTCTCTTGTTAAAGGAGAGACGGATCCAAACCTACGTGGCTCTGTGGAAGTGATGGATCCACCCAAACAACGAACCTTTGGCTTTCAAGTTATTTTAACAGTTATTAGAAAAAATAAGTAGCATCTTAAATGTCCGACCAGCCCACTGGGGAAGTCCTGACTGGCCTTGTAATCGGGACGTTTCCCAGTGGGCTGGTTGGGTTCCAATAACTCTGAAACCACATCGAACGGTTCGTTTCAACCCAAACCTGATGAAGTATCTGGTCTAGTTTAGCAAAACTCCATCAGCTGAAGGGCTGTTTTCAGATTAAACATTTAACTAAACTGCACTTTAATTAGTACAGATGTTTCCCTCACAGAAAGTCTGGAACAGATTTTCAAACTGAAATCTTGGACTTCACAAAAAGTGCTTTGAACATTTGATTTGTATGGAAGACATTTGAAATTAAATGCAATTAAATTCTAACTTTGATCTCAGAGATCAAAAGTCGTAATTCTGAAAAAAAAAGTTGGAATTATGAAGAAAACAAGTTCTGTGCTGCGAATCATTTAACAGTTACTGCCTGCATACAGCTGATAGGGTGAGATATACACACATATATATATATCTATGCATACATATACGTATATACAGTATGTATGCATAGATATATATATGTGTGCATACATGCATATATGCATACATATATATATTTATCTATGTATGCATAGATATATACAGTATATATTTATATATATGTATGCATATATAGATATATATATATATATATATGCAGAGCGAATTGAAGTCGGGCTTCATTTCCGCTGTGCTGCTGTGGGAAACCAGCAGGAAACCCAGTGAGTCAAATCCAGTCCAGGGGTGTTCAAGGTGCGGTCCGGGGGCCATTTGTGGTCATTTGATTATTTTTTTTGGGGTGTACATTTCTATTTTTAAAATGACCATTTATAAACTTTTCCCCTCTCCACTGTCCACGTTGATTATTGATCAGGCTCCATAAAAACAATATTTCTGTTGATCTGTTTTAATTTCTTAGTAATAAGCGCCTTCATTTAAAACTGAAGTTTATGTTTGCTTGTATTGAGTTTGATGTTCTGAAACACTGACGTGCAACAAACATGCATCAATAATAAAACAATAATCCGGTTAAGGGAGCCGTCGTTTCCTCCTCCCTCAGCTGAAACAATGGCCCAGAAACCCGGGCCGAGCCACGCGGGTCGTTAGAGATAATCCCTCGCCGGACCATCTGTCCGACCCGCTGGTGGTCACAGCGGATCGATGGGATTGGTCAACACGTTTCTGTTCCCTCCTGCTTCTTCATTTTTCAATCATCTCGGATACAAATGACAGATATCAACACATTCAGCCACATCCTACACAGTAAAAATGCCGGTGTTGAATTAACACCCCAAAGTGTCTATATGTGTCCAAGTCAGCTGGTGTTAAAGTAAAAGATTGACTCCCATATTTTTGTTAAATTAACTTTGGTCTTTAATACTGAAATGGGTTTAAGAAAAGCTAAACTTTCCATTTCTGTGTATTGATTTGAATATTTTCCACTGGATTTGATTGATATTGACACCTTGTGGGTCAATTATTTACTTTTTTAACACCACATTATGTTTTGTGTTCAACACTACACTGGTGTTACTTTTAACATATTTTTAACACCAACACCGTTGTAATGCTAATGTGACTCTGTAGTGTTGAATTTGACACCAGCTGACTTGGACACATATAGACACTATTGGGTGTTAATTCAACACCAGCATTTTTACTGTGTAGCCAAACGTGACGTTTCATCTTCTACAGTCGCTTCATCTCGCGGCTCAATTTGCCAAATGGAGGGATTATAATAATCTGGCACCAGAAACCGTCTGTCTCAGATTTGGTGACCTGCCTCTGAAGCAGGAAACGCTTCACAGAGACGTTTCCTCTCCCAGAACCGCCATCCGTCCATCTCTGCCAAACGAACTAGCTCGTTACTCGCTGCAAGCTAGCGCTAACTGCTGGGGGTAACGATCGGGTCGAGTTCGGCCTGAAAGCTGATATGAAGCGTCGTGATTGTGCCTGTAAACCTGTTGGCAGGATTAGGAGGAACTGTGATGCGACGGCGCCTCAGATTGCTGCTGTAATCCAGCTTTAGCGCTTCGTTAAGGATGAAAAATGGATTCTTTGTGGCAAATTGCAGGTTGCTTCAAAGAAACATCTCTTTAAACTTCAAATCCTTTTAGCAGAAAAGGAGACAGAAACGTCTTGCTGAGAGATGGGGAGTAATTACATGTTCAACTCTTAAGATTAAAACAGGTTTTATACGCCATCAGACTCTAATCGCTCCTAAAAATCAGCTAAAACGACGTTTTTTTGGTCGCTACGCGCTGCAAACACATGAAAGATACAAAAAAACTAAACAAAAAGGGAAATGCAGCAGAAACAATGAAGGTTCCAACTACAGACAACAGAAGCAAAAACCTGCAAATGTAAATTTCTGCAACCGTAAATAAAATACAAAAAATAAAGCAAAGGGGGGGAAAATGCAGCAACAAACTTTTTTTTTAAAACAGCTACAATAAAAGCTGCAAACTCGATGAACACAGAAGTCCTCCAGGCCACTAGGGGGAGTCGTGTGGCTACCATTTTCAAACCACACCAACTTTATTTATAAAGCACTTTAAAACAACCACAGCTGATACAAAGTGTTGTACATTAAAACACAACATAATAATATAAAAACTTACAGTTTAAAGACAAAAACATACAATTTAAAACTAGCTGGTGTTGAAAGCCAAGTAAAATAGACGGGTCTTAAGACGAGCTATAAATTAAAAGTAATTCTAAAGATCTCAATAGAAATACACCACATTTGTTTGATTTTATAAATGTGTGTCGTTGGCTGACTTTTGAACTTTCACTAATATCTTCAGAGTAAAAGCAGCACAAACGTTTCATCTGCACAGTAAAAAATGCTGGGTTATTTTTTTAACCCATTTCTGGGTTGAAGCTGTTGGGTCACAGGTTGGGTTAGTTTGACCAAATATTAAGTTCAAAGTTCATAACTCAAGAGTTGGGTCAGAAATTTACCCGTCTACAGCTTGACCTCTTCTGTTGGGTCAGAGGTCGGGTAGATTTACCCAATCGGTTGGGCTAAAGACGAGACGTGGAAGAAGCCACGCCCCTTGGAAGAAGCCACGCCCCTTGGAAGAAGCCACGCCCCTTTTCACAAGCCTCCATTTTCAACATGGCTGCATGTCGGGCTTCTCCTCTACTTTGAAATGATAAGTAGTTTTAACATGAATAGGATTTCATAAATGAATAGAATGTATTTCGAACACCTTTGATTTTTATGGTTATTTAAAATATTTATGACGGTAAATACATGTTTACCCAACTATAGTGGTATAATAATCCTGGGATATGTGGCTCTGTGGCTCTGTAGGGTAGAGCAGTGGAAGGTTGTAGGTTCAATTCCAGCTTCCTCCTGCCACATGTCGATGTGCCGCTGGGCCCCGAACCCTAAACTGCCCACTGAGCTGCGTATGAGTGTGACTGGCTGAATGTGACTCCAGTGTGAAGCACCTTGACTGGTCAAAATGGTTGGATAAAGCTATAAAAGTTCAAACCTTTTACCATTTATGAGTTTCAACCCAATTTTGGGTGAATTTAACCGACGTTTGGTTAGTTGCCGTGACCCAAAGTGCTGGTCAAACCATCAACCCGACCCAGTTGGGTTAAAACAACGCCAGTTGGGGTTGACCCAGCGCTGGGTTACGAGTTGGGTTATTTTTAACCCAGCACTTTTCACCGTGTGATTTCCGTTGGTGGAGGTCATCTGGAGGTCACCTGGTTCCTGTCGGCTCCTCCAACAGGCAGCAGCTTCGTCCTGCGGGTTCAGGTGAGCGACCTGCTGACCCGGCGGCCGCTCGGCGGGGCGGCGGTGCAGCTGTTCGTCAACCACACCCTGCGCGGCGCCGCGTTCAGCGCCGACGGCGGCGACGCCCGGCTCCGCGTCCCGTTCCACGCCGGGCTTCCCGTCGCCGTGGCAACCAGCAAGCCGGGCTTCGTTTCCGCTCTGCTGCCGTGGGAAACCGGCAGGAAACCCAGTGAGTCAAATCCAGACCGGGGGTGTTCAAGGTGCGGTCCGGGGGCCATTTGAGGCCCCTGGATTAGTTCTGAAGGGCCACAAATGTGGAAGGAAGAGATTTTCCATCACAAGTTTAAATCTTCTTAAACGCAAAATGTTACAACAAAAGTAATTCTTTGGTTTTTTTGTATATTTTTATCTCATAAGTTGTGTGACAAACTTCTAGAGTTTTTATTCAAACTTGGCCATGCAAAGTCATACTGGGCAAATGTGGCAAATTTAGTTTTATAAAAGTTATATTTTCATTGCTGTGAATAAACTAAACATTTTATATACGTAAAAAATTAAAAAAATTACCAAAAGAGTTAATCCAGTGTAGTACATGTTTTATTTATTGTTTCGCAAGTAAAATTTAAATAATTCACCTTAAAAATTTTGAATTTTTTTTAATTGTGGTGAGAAAAAATAAAAGATTTGGTTCCTGAAAACTTTGGACAAAAAAAAGTTTGAAGATCATTTTTAATCATTTAAATGAAGATCATTTTTAATCATAACTATAAGATATTTTTAACTCACTCTGTGGAATTTTTGTTCCCATTTTGGAGAGATTTTAAAATCTTTTAACGTAACAGTTTGTCTGGTCTGTGTTTCGTCGCTCCTGCAGTCTTTTCCTCGGTGACTCTGTCCCTGCTGGCTCTGACTCGAGGAAACGTCTGGCTGTTTGACGACTCGGTTCTGATCACCAGCAGAACTGCAGGTGGCGGAAATGTTTCTTTTGCTTCTCAGTGAAGTAAAAACATGAAAACCGGACAGAAATGTAAAACTCTTTCCTGTTGACGCTGCAGTGTCTCAGGCCACAGTGAGATTTCCTCAGCGGCTTCTGAACCTGACGCTCGGCGGGAATCTGACCGCCATCCGATCGTACCTGACGGTTCCTCGGCTGACCTCGGACCAGGGCGGCTCGCTGAACACGCTGGGCATCGTGAGCAGCAAGTCAGGTACCGACTTCATCCCTACGCCGCACTGAGCAGGTCTTACAGCTCAGAAAGGAAATTTAACGCTTTAAGCACCTAAACTAAGTCAACAGTTTCATGCAGATAAAATGTCAAAGCTGGTGTCCTTATGTTTCCTGTCTGACATGTTTGTGTAAAATCATATAATTCTGCAATATTTGACCTGACATTGTCTCAGTGCTGCCCCCTTTGGGTTGAGTGGTGGCTACTGCAGTTGAATTTTTCTATTGGTTCTAATGGTACAGCTCAGTGTCTCTTGGCTCCGCCCACTTTGGTGGCATTTCACAGCAAGCTAAGTAAGCTAAAGCAGATGAATAACCAAGTAACTTAGTTTTTAAAGTTTTCCATATGTTGGTTATCAACTTGGTTGTAATTTAAAATGCTATGTTGATAGCATAATCCTTTTAGCATTAGCTAAACATTAGCTATTAGCATAGCTAATGTTTAAGCTATTAGCATAGCTAATGTTTAAGATGATAATTTTAGTCTTAGTGTAGCTAGTTTTTCAGATAGGGGTTGCCAACCGCTGGAAATTAGTAAGAAAAAAAAGTGCAATGGCATTCTAGGACAATCATAGATTTAAAAAAATAAGAGTATATATACACTTTTTTTAAAAATGCAGAAATTTTCAGCTTAATCGATTTTTTTTTAGAAATAACTTGGAAATTTCTGAGCTCCAAAAGTCAAATATTTGCTTTTTGTAACTCAAGAAATCTCCAACAGTGAAAACTTTTCCTATAAGATACTTTCTAGAAAATGTGAAAATCATTTTTAAAAAATTCATACATTTTCTCCTGGGCTGCACAGTGGAGCAGTTGGTAGAGCTGTTGCCTTGCAGCAAGAAGGTTCTGGGTTCGATTCCTAGTCTTTCTGCATGGAGTCTCCATGTTCTCCCTGTGTATGCGTGGGTTTTCTCCAGGTACTCCGGTTTCCTCCCACAGTCCAGAAACATGACTGTCAGGTTAATTGGTCTCTCCAAATTGTCCCTAGGTGTGTGTGAGTGTATGTGGCTGTTTGTCCTGTGTGTCTCTGTGTTGCCCTGCGACAGGCTGGCGACCCGTACAGGTGACCCTGCCTCTCACCCAGAACGTCAGCTGGAGAGGAACCAGCAACCCTCCCAACCTCACTAAGGGAAAAAGGGAGTCAAGGAAATGGATGGATGGATGGATGGAGTTTTTTTCCTTTTAGAGCTCAGAATTTGGAGATTAATCAGAAATTGTTTCAGTGTTTGGAGGAAATGTGCTCTATTTTTCCATCTACAGCAGGTGTGTCCAAAGTGGGTCCTGGAGGCCCGGCATCCTGCGTGTTTTAGTTCTCTCCCTGGTTTAACGCACCTGGATCAAACGATGGCTCGTAGGAAGCCTCAGAAGAACATTGACTTGCTGAAAGTTGAAAGTCGTTGCTACCACCAGGGAGAGAACTAAAACATGATGCCGGGCCTCCAGGACCCACTTTGGACACCCCTGATCTACAGTGTCCGTCGTAAACCAAACCCACCAATTCTGCTGAATAAATGAAATTACGTTGCGACTCACGTTGCTGTAGGAATCCGCCGTCCTGACTTCGTTCGGTCTGATGTTCTCAGGATTCGTGAGCGTGGAGCTGAGCCCGGTGGCGGCCGTCAGTGTGCAGGTTTTCTCCGGAGACGTGGAGCTGAACATCAGCGGCCGATCCAGATCAGCCTCAACGTTCCCGAGAGCCGAGGGCTCCGGGAGTCGGACGTTGTTCCGGCCTGGTTCTTCAGCAGAACTGCCGGTCGGCCCTGATACGTACGTCAGCCCCCCACCGGACCAGCTACATGCTAACTGGTGATTCATTTCGCCCCAGGTGGATGGATGAGGAACGGACTGGGAAAGATGACGCAGGTGGACGGGAAACTGATGTGGACTTTCACCGCTCCTCACCTGGGATACTGGATCGCAGCACCTTTGACCTCCAGCAGAGGCAGGTTTTCACTTCAGATGTGTTTGAGTCAAAAGAACAGAGCAAGAAAAGACTAAATAAAGCTATAAACTTGGTCTTGTTTGGTCCGCTTTAGTCCAAACAGGGATCTGTTGGATCGGTTGAAGTGAACTCTATAGCGGTTTGAATGCATATGTGAACGCCAAGCGACCTGGAGGCCGCCCCAAAAGCAGAAAGTGGACTAACACACAGGGAATTCTGTGTAAATAGACCCAAACAAGCGCTAGCTTTAGCAGCCTGAAATCTGGAGCAATATGGAGGATATTGGCAGAAAATATTTCTCAGCACAAGGGTTTTCAGGCTGCGCTTCATCTGGTTCTCCATAAAAAGAAAAAAATAGGGTCTAAAGGCAAAATAATGTTGATTTGAAGCTTTGATATGAACTGGGATAAAACTAGCTGAAGGATTTGTAATAAAAAGTATTCTGTATAGTATTTGACTTATTTTATTAATTTGTATTGCCTTTAGGTTTCTTTGGACTTCAGACTGTTGTTGACTTCATTTCGCAACACTCGTTTTTCCTGGTGGTCCTGCTTGGAGGAACGCTTGTCGTCATCGTCTGTCTTCTGTTTGGGCTTTTATGTTACTGCAGGTAAAAACTTCTTTCAGTTTAATCCTCTCATCCTAAACACCACCATAATTTTAGATTTATTGAAAGAAACTGATTTGGAAACATTTTCTTTTGCCTGATTTTGTTACCCATCTGAATTATTGTCATTTTGGTCCTAAAAATACCAAAATTTCCTCTAAACTTCATATTTTGGTCCCTCTGCTGATGTAATTTGTAGATATTAAATGATAATTTGATCAGTTGCTCAGTACTTAGGTAGACTTTTACCAAATAACGTTTTTACTCGAGTAAAAAGTTTAGGCTGTGTTCACACTGCAGCCTGAAGTGACCCAGTTCTGATGTTTCTGACGTAATGTGACCTGTATCCGATCTTTTCATGTCAGTGTGAACAGCTCAGGTCTGATTCTTTTAGAATGTGACCCATATCCGATACGGATCCGATTCAAATGCGACCATAACGTCCAGGTCTCATTCATCCCAACTGAACGTCACTGATTCTCAACAAATCTCACTATTCTGAGTCCTGATACAGAAGAAAAACAACAACCATGACGACTATATGAGGATTAAGTTGTTAATATGTTGCGCCGGTTGGACAACAACTTCAAATATGAAGCTAAGCTCCACCCTTAGCCTCCATGCTATGGCGCCCTCTACTGCGCATGCGGGACACTTTCAGGTCGTTCAGACTGCAGAACACATACAGGTCCATTTACTGGCAGTGTGAACGACCCGGCAAAACAATCGGAATTGGGTCACTTCGGGCTGCAGTGAGAACACAGCCTTAGTTACTTTTACTTGAATAAAAATAAGTCAAAGTAGTGATAGTCTAGAGTGTAATCTTTGGGTTTTTGTAATTTCAGTTTCAAAGACATGAAGGATGAACTCAGACTTTCGGACTCCAGTAATAATCGGTTTTTGTGCTTTTTGTTTTCAGGAGGAATTTCAGTGAGATTAAACCGAGGCAGACGGCAGCAGTGGTCAGAAAAGACCAAACCACTTCCACAAACGACGAGGAATCTGAAACATCTGGGCAGAACCAGAACCAGAGCAATGGGTTCTGTGTTCCAGCGAAGAGCAGTGATGTGATCGCCAACCCCGGCGCTGTGGTGGTTTCGTTGGACGGTAACGAGTTGGACTTTATCGGTGCGACTTCGGAACAAACCCAAACTCCGGACGGTCTGTTCTTCTACAACCAACCCGTGGCGATTCTTCCCGCTCCGCCGTGTTTCCACCTGGAGGAACATCCGGCCCAATCCGACCGGAGCCGGTCCGCCACGCTGCCGCAGAGGAAGGAAAGCTTCACCCAGACTCTCCAAACCGAGGAGCAGCTCCGGACCGCTGACGGGTCAGAACCAGCGTCCAGGACGGCCTTCGGCCTGCCGGAGTCGGTGTCGGTACCCGGAACGCTGAACAAACTCGCAGGAAGCAGACATTCGGTCCACGCCGTCACAGGTTTGTCCAACGTGGCGTCGCCCCAGCCGCCGCGGGCCTGGTTCGTCTCGCTGGAGGGGAAACCGGCCGCGGAGATCCGGTACGCCGGGTCGGAGCAGCAGAGGCGGCGGCGGACCATGGAGAGCCGAGACACCAGTTTGGACTCCGGAGTGGATCTGAGCGAAGTGAATCAGGCGACGGGGAGGAGAGCGACTCTGGAGAGAAACGCTACGTTCATCAAAAACCCGACGAATAAAAACACTCAGCGGTAAAAACTGGGTCCAATCGGGACGACGGAGCTGCAAGAAGACAAACAGCCACAATATGAGAATTAAGTCGTAGTGAGATTTGACATTATGTGGACATGTGCAAGAATAAAGAACATAGTAGGAAAAAGAAGCTGTAGTACGAGGAGAATAAAGTTCTAACAACTATTTTTGTACAACTTAATTTCTAGCATCTTTAGTTTTGCAGCACGACTATTTTTATAACTCACTGTGACTGTAATCATTACGACTTTATTCTCGTTTCATTTCTACTCTGTTCTCAAACAACCATTCTTGAATTTACTATTTTCATGTCATTTTGAATGTATAATACCAGGTTTCCCGTGATTTGACTATTCCTGTAATTTATTTTTAATAGTCCTAATATTTGTAACTCTGACTTCAGAGGTTCGGTTTACAGATTTTAGGTTCAGTTGGAGCAGATTCCACCTTTAAATCGCCTCAAAACACGTCACATCCATTAGTTCTCCATTCCTAAAAATCAGACTAACTTTTTATTTTTGAATAAGTTTGATGCAAATGTCTACTACTATCTAGTGAAAATAAAAATGGATTCACTTTAAACCTTTGTATCTGTTCATGTTCAGCATGTATTGGTCTCGGAATAAAAGGCTCATATTTCTCATCAAAGTATTTAGTTTGTAAGAAATTATGAAGTTTTGTTTTATTATTTAAAGTCGCAGTCGCTTTTACAGGTCATCCACTTTCTATTTTTCTTTTTCAAAAACGAGTCAGAAGTACCAACAACAGAAAAATGGGTTCTAGAAAAACTATCTGTACAAACTGAACGGTACCACGACACTGAGATATTCCAAAAACAAGATGGTGGAAAAACAACGGTACCTTCGTGGCGTCTCACCTGCAGGTTGAGCGTCTCTCGCCGTCAAATGTCCACGTGCAGAAAATCAAAAATGAAATCAAATGACGCCTTGTTTCCCATGACAAAATGTTATTCACATTTAAATTCAACTTAAAATTGTTGATACTGAATTAACACCACACAGCACTGATGAGTAGATATTAATTTCTCAAATATTAATTAAAATGTTAATTATGCATTTGGAGTCATTCCAGTCCCTAAATAATTGTCGCGTAAATATTGACTTAGTAGTACTCAATAATACTCTAGTGTGGTGGATACAATGTATATATTTCACAGCAGAATGTGCTTTTATTTAAGTCACCAACTGTTGTGATTCATTCAATTTTTGTTTTTTTGTTGGAAGACATAGAGAATTAAACAAGACGCAAATCTTTTTCTGCTGACTTCCACTATTATGAGTCATACCATGGCCAAAAAATACTTATAAACGTATTAATATATATTACTATAAAACCATTTTAACCCAAAAGCGTCAGGTCAGTTTTAAGATGTGTCAGCATAAACACATTTCGAAAATCTCAACTCATTTCAGTGATATGAGATTTATCGGTTCAATATGATGAGGTTTACTTTTTACAGTGTATATTCTCTGTACAGGTTTTTATCTACCAAAGCAACCAGTTTGTTTCCATTTCCTCGCTTTCTATTGAAGCATCAAACAGGAACAAACTTCCTGCATCAGATCATAACTACAACACAAACGTCATGAAAACCCACCAAGGATGAGGATTTTCACCTGACCAGAAACCTTCTGAGTTAGTTTAGCACAACAAACCAGCAGCTAACCTAAACCCAGCAGCCATTTAACACAACCAACCAAACAAGCAGCCAGTTTACATAAATCAGCAGCGAATTGAAATCTTTGCAAACCAGCAGCCACGTTTGGCCTCCATCATTAGCAGCGTTAGCATCGTTAGCATCCCAGCAGCTCCCACCTTGTCCGACGTCTTCTCGGTCCGGGATTTGTTTCATTTACCTTTGGATGATGAATCCAACAAATTGAAGTGACTCTCCATTTCTCTCCATTTCCTGTTTGGCGCCATTTTCCCCTTAAATCCACCTCCATATGACGCTAACTCCTGGTGCCGTTTCTCCTTCGCAGCTAGCCAACATGGCCGCCACCGTTTCTCCTTCGCAGCTAGTCAACATGGGCGCCGCCGTTTCTCCTTCGCAGCTAGCCAACATGGCCGCCCGTTTCTCCTTCGCAGCTAGCCAACATGGCCGCCACCTTTTCTCCTTCGCAGCTAGCCAACATGGCCGCCACCGTTTCTCCTTCGCAGCTAGTCAACATGGCCGCCGCCGTTTCTCCTTTGCAGCTAGTCAACATGGCCGCCGTCGTTTCTCCTTCGCAGCTAGTCAACATGGCCGCCGCCGTTTCTCCTTTGCAGCTAGCCAACATGGCCGCCGCCGTTTCTCCTTCGCAGCTAGCCAACATGGCCGCCGCCGTTTCTCCTTCACAGCTAGCCAACATGGCCGCCGTCGTTTCTCCTTTGCAGCTAGTCAACATGGCCGCCGCCGTTTCTCCTTTGCAGCTAGCCAACATGGCCGCCGCCGTTTCTCCTTCGCAGCTAGTCAACATGGCCGCCGCCGTTTCTCCTTTGCAGCTAGCCAACATGGCCGCCGTCGTTTCTCCTTCGCAGCTAGTCAACATGGCCGCCGCCGTTTCTCCTTGCAGCTAGCCAACATGGCCGCCGCCGTTTCTCCTTCGCAGCTAGCCAACATGGCCGCCGCCGTTTCTCCTTCGCAGCTAGCCAACATGGGCGCCGCCGTTTTTCCTTCGCAGCTAGCCAACATGGCCGCCGCCGTTTCTCCTTCGCAGCTAGCCAACATGGCCGCCGCCGTTTCTCCTTCGCAGCTAGCCAACATGGCCGCCGCCGTTTCTCCTTCGCAGCTAGCCAACATGGCCGCCACCGTTTCTCCTTCGCAGCTAGCCAACATGGCCGCCCACCCATTTCTCCTTCGCAGCTAGCCAACATGGCCGCCACCGTTTCTCCTTCGCAGCTAGCCAACATGGCCGCCACCGTTTCTCCTTCGCAGCTAGCCAACATGGCCGCCGACCGTTTCTCCTTCGCAGCTAGCCAACATGGCCGCCACCGTTTCTCCTTCGCAGCTAGCCAACATGGCCGCCGCCGTTTCTCCTTCGCAGCTAGCCAACATGGCCGCCGCCGTTTCTCCTTCGCAGCTAGCCAACATGGCCGCCCACGTTTCTCCTTCGCAGCTAGCCAACATGGCCGCCCCGTTTCTCCTTCGCAGCTAGCCAACATGGCCGCCACCGTTTCTCCTTCGCAGCTAGCCAACATGGCCGCCACCGTTTCTCCTTCGCAGCTAGCCAACATGGCCGCCACCGTTTCTCCTTCGCAGCTAGCCAACATGGCCGCCACCGTTTTCTCCTTCGCAGCTAGCCCAACATGGCCGCCACCTTTTCTCCTTCGCAGCTAGCCAACATGGCCGCCGCCGTTTCTCCTTCGCAGCTAGCCAACATGGCCGCCACCATTTCTCCTTCGCAGCTAGCCAACATGGCTGCCGCCGTTTTTCCTTCGCAGCTAGCCAACATGGCCGCCACCGTTTCTCCTTCGCAGCTAGCCAACATGGCTGCCGCCGTTTCTCCTTCGCAGCTAGCCAACATGGGCGCTGCCGTTTCTCCTTCGCAGCTAGCCAACAAGGCCGCCGACACGCTGAGGTCGGCCGTTCCTCGAAAAAACATCCGCAGAATCTCAAATAAAGCCTTTAACAACTTTATCAATAATTTAGAATAATGTGTCCGAATTATAATCTACCTTAAAGTCCTGCAGAGAGCTGGAACTGTGGCGTTCAAAGAAAAACTAAGCGGGTGATATCCGACCTGCGCAGCAACAACCAAACAAATAAAGTTTACCACTTTTCTAACCTCCAAGAAACAACAAACTTAAAATAATTTTTGGATCCTCCAATTTAATTGAGTTTAACGTTTTTAATTTTTTACTTCATTTAAATGTTTTTATTCATATTGTTTAGCATATTTATGATTATTAATAATAATAATAAATAATAATAATAATAATGCATGGTTTATTTACGGTTTTATGTGTTATTCACATTTATTTACATAGATGGGATTATTTATTTTTCACTTTAATACATCTTGTCTGTTCTCTCTCTCTCTCTCTCATATATATATACTGTATATATATACTGTATATATGTATGTATGTATATATATATATATATATATATATATATATATATATTACTGAACTTTTTATAGTTTTAGACCATGTAATTAATTATTTTAATATTTTATTTATATATGTAAGCTTATGTATAGCTTATATATTACAACTACTGCATAGTTTTTTGCTTTGTTTTCATTTTTTTATATAAGCTTTTATTTATGTGAGATTCTTTATTTTTTCCTTTTTTAGTTTTTTTTATTATCATGCTTTTCTTAATTTAAATATGCATTTTATTTATTTATTATTTACCAAATATTATTATTTTTGTGAATTTATTTATTCAATATTTTTGCTTTAAAGGCTTTTACTTATGTAGATGAGATTATTTGTTTTTTATTATATTTTTTAGATGCTTTCATTAATTTACTTAAAACTCCTATTTTTTTGTAATAATCTAATAAAACGTAGTTATTGCTCATCTACCAATAATCAGTGTCTCCTGTGTAAATTGCTCTGCTCCTGCTGCTGTGAGGATGGTGGCGTCATTTGTTTATCACGCAGCTGTGCAGTTCGCGCTCAAGCCACGTTACCGGATCAGGTTACCGTTCAGCCCAAACAGGAAGAAGAACCGTTTCCTTTCTGAGAAACAGAAACTTCCTCTCTTCTTCTTCCGACTGTTTTACTGCCGCATTTCCCTCTGAAAAGGTAAAAACTAATGTTTTTGATGCTCCAGCCGCTTATATTTGTTCTAATCGGGGGAAAAGTTCCCAGATGAGCTGAGTTCATGAAAAACTGCAGGTTTTATTACACAAGAGGTTAAAGGTCAGCTCAGCCGTTCAGGTTTCATGCGGCTTTGATCTGTGCAGGAGAATGAAAAACAGGAAAACACAGAAATATGAACTCTTACAAGGTTTAAGTAAAAAAACAACAAATATGGAAAAACTTTTATTTCCCTTTTCAGACGTTTTTAAATGAACACTGCAAAACAAGAATGGTTAATCCAAATGAAATAAAATGCTCCCATCTAATTGAAATAAGTTAATTTATGATGTTTGTTTAACTGAACATCTTAAACTTAATCATGTACCTGGATGAATTCAACTCATTTACTAATTAGAGCAATTTATTTAAGCTGAATCTGCTTTGCTCTTCTTCTGGTGAAGGCGGAGTGTTACCCGCTGCCCTCTGGCGCCCCCTGCTGGACATGGAGCGACTGCAGGCCCATCAGGACAAACTGAGCCAGTGGCTTTCAGCAGATTCTGGTCACATCCTCGATGAGTGCGGAGACATTTTGACTGTAAATGAACTTAAAAAGATAACGGTGCAGCCGAAGGAAGAGCAGATGCGCCTCCTGCTGGAGCTGATCCTCAGTAAAGGAGCAGCCGCCTGTGAGGCGTTCATGGACATCCTGAGGAGGAACCAGGGGCGGAACCGTCAGCTGCAGCAGTTCTTCACGTCCTCCTCTGACGGTCAGGAGGCGTCTCATCAGATTTAGCGTTTAAACTTCATCTAGATCAGTGGTTCTTAACCGTTTCTGAGGTACCGAACCCTGCAGTTGCATATGCACTTTCACCGAACCCTTTTTATTCTTCTTTATATAACTATCAAAACACAAATAATGATTAATAATGACACAAATAAATAATTATTAATACTGAATAATATATATTGGATACATGTTTATATGTATAACAAACATATATAATGTTTTTCAGCCGACGAGTTCTGCACAGTAAAAATGCCGGTGTTGAATTAACACCCCATAGTGTCTATATGTGTCCAAGTCAGCAGGTGTGAAATTCAACACTACAGAGTCACATTAACATTTACAACGGTGTGGTGTTAAAATATGTTAAAAGTAACACCAGTGTAGTGTTGATCACTAAACATAATGTGGTGTTAAAAAAGTAAATAATTGACCCACAAGGTGTCAACATCAATCAAATCCAGTGGAAAATATTCAAAACAAGACACAGAAATGGAAAGTTTAGCTTTTCTTAAACCCATTTCAGTTTTATACAGTATTTCAGTATTATAGTTAATTTAACAAAAAAAAATAGGTGTCAATCTTTTAACACTTTCAAAAGTGTTACTTTAACACCAGCTGACTTGGACACATATAGACACTTTTGGGTGTTAATTCAACACCGGCATTTTCACTGTGTAGCTTCAGAGTGATTCAGCAGCTGAGATTGAGTCCAAAATCCGATGCGAGATTCATCCTGCTGCAGTGAATCCGTCTCTCTTTAACTCAGTAGTTCTTAACCGTTTTTGAGGAACCGAACCCACCAGTTTCTTATGCACATTCACTGAACCCGTCTGTAGTGATAAATAAAATATTTTTCCCCCCAAATTCAAGACATGGGGGTGACCCAACTAGAGTCTGTAACTAAAGTCTAGTTGTTTCACCCCAAGATCATCAAGTCGTCTTAAAGGTAGAGTCTCTGAGAACAGTTCTTCAATATCTAGTCAGTGTTTTCAGCAAAGTTGATCTGACTGTCCAGGAACGACCCAAAGTATTTAAAATGTTTCACCAGGTTGAAACTGGAACCACTTTAAGGTTTAGGTCATTTAATTAGCTCTACATTCTTAAGAGAATGAAAAACTAATAATAAATAATAAAGACTTTGCGGTATTCTGATTTAGTAATGTAATTCTATTAGTTGTGTTACCACCTCACACCACTAGAGGCAGCACCAACCACGAAAAGATGTGACTAAGGAGCAGATTTAGAAGAAAACCGAAAGCTACAGAGTTTGGTAAAAACTGCTGAAGTAAATAAAGACACAAGTTCAAATCCCTGCTGAGAGTGAAGCTCCTCCAATCAGGTTCCTCCTCAGCTCTGATTGGCTAAGCAATGTAACGTGATCCTCTGCAGTAGTGATGGCAAAGCTGGGCGTCATCACGACTTTACACAAGTGAGTCTTTAGCTCCATCAGAGGCTCCGCCGAACCCCTGAGGTTTGATCCAACCCAGGTTAAGAACCTCTGATCTAGAGTCATAAATAAATGGGAATCTTACCAAATAAGAGGAAGATGATTGGACGGTTATCACTGAGTGACTCTTGAATCGGATGGCAGATTTCTGATTTATCATTTTGTGTTTGCAGATTGGGGTGTTCCATGCATCCTTGCTGATGAAAACAGCGTTGTGACCTGCAGAACGTTCCGTAACGTCAACACCGAATCTCTCGCATGCAACGTGGAGACGGTGATCAGCCCAAGAGGAAATCCGTCTGGTAGGGATAAACATCTCTGACCCGCGTTTCTCTGTGACTTCATGTCGATTCTGCTGTTGTCTCAGGTCCTTCTGCATCGGAGGCTCGTGTTAAAGCGACAGGAGGGAGCGTCGTCGTTGCTGACAGGTTGGACGGAGTCACAGCTGGAGACATAAACTACTCTGTGAACATGAATCCGTCCCTTCAGGTAACGACTCAGACTTCACACATTCAGGCTCATTTCATCCACATCGCATCAGAGCCAAAGCTCACCTGTTCGCTTTGCAAGGAGTCTTCAGGGAAATGGCATGGGGGGCGGGGCCAATCACAGGGCCCCTGACCAATCACAGGGCCCCTGACCAATCACTGGGCCCCTAACGAATCACCAGGCCCCTAACGAATCACCGGGCCCCTGACCAATCACAGGGCCCCTGACCAATCACGGGCCCCTAACGAATCACGGGCCCCTAACGAATCACCAGGCCCCTGACGAATCACCTGACCCCTGACCAATCACTGGGCCCCTAACGAATCACCAGGCCCCTAACGAATCACCGGGCCCCTGACCAATCACAGGGCCCCTGACCAATCACAGGGCCCCTAACGAATCACGGGGCCCCTAACGAATCACCAGGCCCCTGACGAATCACCTGACCCCTGACCAATCACTGGGCCCCTAACGAATCACCAGGCCCCTAACGAATCACAGGGCCCCTGACAAATCACGGGGCCACTAACCAATCACAGGGCCCCTAACGAATCACAGGGCCCCTAACGAATCACCAGGCCCCTAATGAATCACGGGCCCCTAACGAATCACAGGCCCCTAAGAATCACAGGGCCCCTAACAATCACAGGGCCACTAACGAATCACCAGGCCCCTAATGAATCACAGGGCCCCTGACAATCACAGGGCCCCTAACGAATCACGGGGCCACTAACGAATCACGGGGCCCTAACGAATCACAGGCCCCTAACGAATCACGGGCCCCTGACAATCACAGGGCCCCTAACGAATCACTGGGCCCCTAACGAACCACAGGGCCCTAACAATCACAGGCCCCTACGAATCACTGGGCCCCTAACGAATCACAGGGCCCCTAACGAATCACCTGGGCCCCTAATGAATCACTGGGCCCCTAACGAACACGGGCCCTAACGAATCACTGGGCCCCTACCAATCACGGGCCCCTACAATCACGGGGCCCCTAACGAATCACAGGCCCCTAACGAATCACTAGGCCCCTAACGAATCACTGGGCCCCCACCGACTGCGCTACTGGAAACTGTTGAGGGGGGGTGGTGGCGGCTAAACCGTGAGTGAAACAGTCACTGGGACTGACTAGTATATATTCCATTGGTCACTTTAACATTAAATACACCTTTCTCACCAGGTGGGGGCCACTTTCTCCGTCTATAATCAGACATTTAAGGGACCCGAACCCATTCCTCCCTCCCGGGCCCCCCAGAGCCGGACCCCCATCCGGCCCGGCTCGGGGGGGCAGCGGCCCCCCCAGCGGCCCAAACCCTCCGCCTGGCTCCTGGGGAACTTGTGACGTTTTTGCCTCCGTTTTACATCCAGATCATAAGTTCAGAGGTAACAAAGCAGTGAAAGTTGAAAAGTAACAATGTGAAGCTCATTCTCAGACATTTCCAAGAACAAACTTGGACGTTTCAAACTCAGGAACTCCCAAGGCTTTTTGTCAAACATTTGAAATTAATCTAAAAATTAAGAAAATCTTCCAACTTTTCAAATTCAGACGTTACAAAGTATTTTTCTTGCGCATTTTATTGGGTTAATGCTAAAAATTCAGCATTTTTTCTAGCAAGTTTTCAGCGTGAGTTTGAAAAAGGGCATTTTCACACTAGAAAATTTCAACATTTCTAAGTTTTTTAGCAGAAATTTCTTTCCCTCTTTTCCATCCTAACGTCGCGTTTTTCCTGTTTTCCCTGCAGCTCCAGCTGCAGGAACTGCTGACGATCTTTGCCAGGTAACAGACTCTAAAGTCCAACAACAATCGCCTCTAGAAACTCAAAGTATTTCCATTTTAATGGACTCTTTTGCATCTCTTGACCGTCCTTACAGCAGGCTGCTGTAAGGACGGTCAGAGAGAAGAAGGTGAAGCTGATGGAGAGCCTGATGGCCGACGTCGACTTCGTCCTGCAGCACGTCCACCAGAGATCCATCGTCTCACACAGAGAATACCAGAACCTGAGGTCGTCCTGCGGCCCACAGGAAACCGTCACCCGGCTTCTGGATCTGGTCCTCAGCAAAGGCCCAGGGAAATGTGGCGACTTCCTTCAGCTTCTCAGAGACCCGGACGTTCTGGACACGTTCCCGCCGCTCAGGGACATTTTGGACATGACAGGCCAAAGTTAATATGTTACATTTCCTGCACTAATCGTATTTGTGACTTTTTTAGGTTGAATAATGGTTTTATTTTAGTACCAAACGCCGTCTGGGTAAAATTAACCCTGTGATATTTTTATTATTAATAATAATAATTTTAACAGCTAATTTTTCATTTCGTGCTTCCGCTGATGTTAATGTGACTAAAACTCTGAGGTGTGAGACGTTTAACTGAAGTCCTACAAAGGGTTTTAAAGTTTTTATCTTTTTTAGTCTTTTTAAAAACGTCTCTTTGTCTTTCTGTTTCTATTTTAATTATGTAAAGCACTTTGAAATGCCTTGCTGCTGAAATGTGCTGTACAAATAAAATTTGATTGATTGATTAATGTTGAAAACCAGTGGTGGGCACATTTCTGAATTTGAATGTTTTTAATTGAGAATGAACTACTAAATATTATTTAATGGTTTCCACATAAAAGATTTTGCATTTTAAAAGCAAGATTTAAGTCAGTGGGCGTCATTTTCATTGTCATGGCAGAATGTCAAAATGTCTAAATATAAGTCTGTATCCAAAAAGCACTTTATCTCTAGATAATGAATATTTTACACGTTGATTAGTCGCGACTGTTGTTCAGATTTTGTCCTGCAAATTCACAAATATTTCCCATTAAGAGTCAACAACTTCAAATGTAATTCATTATTATTTTATTATCTATTTTATATTGTTTAAGGTCCTTTTTTAAACTGATAATGCAGAAGGCGGCATGTTTCCGTTGCAGTTTGACAGTTCCACCACCAGAGGGCAGAGTTGCTCCGGGTTTGTTTTGGAGACTCTTGATCGTGACGGGTTTTCATTCCTCAAGGATTTTCACAGATTTGCTTTCATTAACGATGCAGCTAATTCTATGGAAGCCCATTTCTGCCATGAAAAACAAGCTAAACAGGAAGTCATAATTTCGACTTTCAGAGTCATAATTATGACTTTGAAAGTCAATTATGAGATTTAAAGTCATAATGTCGACTTTCAAAGTCATAATTTCGACTCTCGAAGTCATATTTATGAGATTTAAAGACATAATTTCGACTTTCAAAGTCAGAATTATGAGATTTATGAGATTTAAAGTCATAATTATGAGATTTAAAGTCATAATTATGAAATTATGACTTTAAATCTCATAATTATGACTTTGAAAGTCGAAATTATGACTTCCTGTTTAGCTTTTTTATTTTTTCATGGCGGAAATGGGCTTCCATATAATTGACATCTAATTGTACAGTTTGAATGAAAAGCTCCGGTGGCTGTTTAACAGACGTCCTTTTAAATTATCCAGACTCAGGGGAAAGACGGCGTTGCGGCTCTTTCTGCCAGTAAACATTGGCCGGAGTCGCGTCTCCGGTCTGGGACGGGACCTCTCTCGGGTTTCTGCCGGTGGCTGGAAGACGCGCTTGGAATGGAAACAGTCTGACGCAGTTGGTGGATCATAAAACAGCAGCAGGAGGACAACACTCTCACACCTCCCGCTTGTCTCACCGCCGTATTTCTCCCTGACGTTTTTACGACTCCAAACATCTTTTTGGAGCTCAAAACTCCCACATGTGCCGGATTAGTTGAGAGTCGCAGGGAATTAGCTGCTTTTCCCAGTGAAAACCTCCATCAGCTGCAGAGAACCGGCGCTGGGTTGGTAACCAGCTTCACTCCAGAGTCTGGTTCCTCCAACCGCAGCCAATGAGAGGCGGTTTCACCTCCGGTGCCGACGGAAACCCATCAATGGATGTTTGTAACGGCTCATTGGATGGCAGCTGAGCTCACCTGGAGCTGATCGCCATCCTCCTCACCTGCAGCTGATCTCCTCGCCTGCAGCTGATCTCCATCCTCCTCACCTGCAGCTGATCTCCATCCTCCTCACCTGCAGCTGATCTCCATCTTCCTCACCTGCAGCTGATCTCCATCTTCCTCACTGCAGCTGATCTCCATCTCCTCGCCTGCAGCTGATCTCCATCCTCCTCACTGCGCTGTGCATCCTCTCACCGCAGCTGATCTCCATCCTCCTCACCTGCAGTGATCCCTCGCTAGCTGATCTCCATCCTCCTCACCTGCAGCTGATCTCCATCCTCCTCACCTGCAGCTGATCTCCTCCCTGCAGCTGATCTCCATCCTCCTCACCTGCAGCTGATCTCCATCCTCCTCACCTGCAGCTGATCTCATCCCTCACCTGCAGCTGATCTCCATCCTCCTCACCTGCAGCTGATCTCCATCCTCCTCACCTGCAGCTGATCTCCATCCTCCTCACCTGCAGCTGATCTCCATCTTTCCTCACCTGCAGCTGATCTCCATCCTCCTCACCTGCAGCTGATCTCCATCCTCCTCACCTGCAGCTGATCTTCGCTGCACATCCTCCCTCACCTGCAGCTGATCTCCATCTCCTCACATCACCTGCAGCTGATCATCTCCTCACCTGCAGCTGATCTCCATCCTCCTCACCTGCAGCTGATCTCCATCCTCCTCACCTGCCGCTTGATCTCCTCCCTGCAGCTGATCTCCATCCTCCTCACCTGCAGCTGATCTCCATCCTCCTCACCTGCAGCTGATCTCCATCCTCCTCACCTGCAGCTGATCTCCATCCTCCTCACCTGCAGCTGATCTCCATCCTCCTCACCTGCAGCTGACTCCATCTCCTCACCTGCAGCTGATCTCCATCCTCCTCACCTGCAGCTGATCTCCATCCTCCTCACCTGCAGCTGATCTCCATCCTCCTCACCTGCAGCTGATCTCCATCCTCCTCACCTGCAGCTGATCTCCATCCTCCTCACCTGCAGCTGATCTCCATCCTCCTCACCTGCAGCTGATCTCCATCCTCCTCACCTGCAGCTGATCTCCATCCTCCTCACCTGCAGCTGATCTCCATCCTCCTCACCTGCCAGCTGATCTCCATCCTCCTCACCTGCAGCTGATCTCCATCCTCCTCACCTGCAGCTGATCTCCATCCTCCTCCTCAACCTGCAGCTGATCTCCATCCTCCTCACCTGCAGCTGATCTCCATCCTCCTCACCTGCAGCTGATCTCCATCCTCCTCACCTGCAGCTGATCTCCATCCTCCTCACCTGCAGCTGATCTCCATCCTCCTCACCTGCACTGCCAGCTGATCTCCATCCTCCTCACCTGCAGCTGATCTCCATCCTCCTCACCTGCAGCTGATCTCCATCCTCCTCACCTGCAGCTGATCTCCATCCTCCTCACCTGCAGCTGATCTCCATCCTCCTCACCTCGCGTCCCATCCTCCTCACTGCACTGATCTCATCCCTCGCCTGCAGCTGATCTCCATCCTCCTCACCTGCAGCTGATCTCCATCCTCCTCACCTGCAGCTGATCTCCATCCTCCTCACCTGCAGCTGATCTCCATCTCCTCACCTGCAGCTGATCTCCATCCTCCTCACCTGCAGCTGATTCTTCCTCCCTGCAGCTGATCTCCATCCTCCTCACCTGCAGCTGATCTCCATCCTCCTCACACTGCAGCTGATCTCCATCCTCCTCACCTGCAGCTGAATCTCTCCTGACGATCTCCATCCTCTCACCTGCAGCTGATCTCCATCCTCCTCACCTGCAGCTGATCTCCATCCTCCTCACCTGCAGCTGATCTCCATCCTCCTCACCTGCAGCTGATCTCCATCTCCTCACTGCAGCTGATCTCCATTCCTCACTGCAGCTGATCTCCATCCTCCTCACCTGCAGCTGATCTCCATCCTCCTCACCTGCAGCTGATTCACTCTCACCTGCAGCTGATCTCCCTACGCTGACTCATCCTCTCACCCGTCTCCAGCATCCTCTGAACGTCAACTGAACCAGAGGCGAAACTGTAGAGTTATGGATCATTAATAAACATTTTTTTTCTTCCTTTCTTTCATTCTTTCTTTCTTTCCTTCTTTCTTTCTTTCTTAATTGTTCAACTGGCAGGTAACTTTCAATCCGTCAAATGGCAAAATACAGCCAATGGTGGGCGCACTTACGCGGAGCTAATTTTCAAATTAGCGCTTCAGCTAATCTTGAAAACGTTTCTTCCAGAGGTGGGCAGCGGACTTCCCGAATCAGCTAATGCGCTGCAGGCAGAGCTGACTGTCCACCGCTGCTTTACTAACCTGCTGATCTCTAGATTTTAGTTATCTAGACTTTCAGTATGAAGAAAACATCCAAATCAGGCAGCGTGTTGTTAGGAAACACAGATCTGCACAAGGTTTTCAGCTACCAACTCATCAGAAATCATCTGGTTAGAAAGAAAAAATCTCTGTACCAACAGAGATCCAATAAACAGACATAAGCGACAGATACAGAAGCAATAAAGTCCCACCAAACCAATGAGCTAAAGACCTCGGCAGACCTCGGTGAGGTCCGGCGGTCCAGAGGTCCAGAGGCCCAGAGGCCCAGAGGTCCAGAGGCCCAAGGCCAGAGGTCCAGAGGCCGGCCCAGAGGCCCAGAGGCCCAGAGGCCCAAAGGTCCAGAGGTCCAAGAGGTCCAGAGGCCAGAGGCCCAGAGGCCAGAGGCCCAAAGGTCCAGAGGTCCAGAAGGTCCAGAGGCCAGAGCCAGAGGCCCAGAGGCCAAGTCCAGAGGCCAGGGGCAGGCCCAGAGGCCCAAAGGTCCAAGGCCAGAGGTCCAGAGGCCCAAGGCGCCAGAGGCCCAAAGGTCCAGAGGTCCAGAGGTCCAGGAGGCCCAGAGGCCCAGAGGCCCAGAGGCCCAGAGGTCCAGAGGCCAGAGGCCCAGAGGCCCAGAGGTCCAGAGGCCCAGAGGCCCAGAGGCCCAAGGCCCAAAGGTCCAGAGGCCCAGAGGCCCAGAGGCCAGAGGCCCAGAGGAGGCCCAGAGGCCCAGAGGCCCAAAGGTCCAGAGGCCCAAAGGCCAGAGGCCAGAGGTCCAGAGGCCTGGCGGTCCGGCGGTCCTGACCCGCTGACCTGACGTGGGACATGCTGCTGCTCTGCACAGCTTTGGAAACCCTCAGCCAGACGGCGGACGCTCTGGCTGACAGGCCGGATCCGTTACACGGCGACAGAGCAGCGGCTCGTCTTAGCAGCGGCTCGTCTTAGCAGCGGTTTCCAGCGTTGGTTACCGGCCGTGTCAGAAATCCGCAGCATGGAAAAAGGGTTTCGTTTTCAGTTCATCCGAAATGCAAAGATGCCCTTTCACTGCGCCTCCAGAGCCAGGCTGCTCACACAAGCACAAACATTCGATTATTTAAAAAATACAATTCAACATCTAACCTCTTTCCATGGAAGGAAAAATGTGTTTTAACCTTGAAGGAGTTTGTGATGATATCTAGTAAATGGATGACTATTTTAGCCACCTGAACTAAAGGCACAGGTCCACCATCCTCCATGTTTTCACCTTTGCAAACCAAGTCCAGAAGGAACCAGGCTGAATCATACGGCACCGTTTTGTAACGTTATCCAGTCAAAGTGAAATACTGTATTTTTGGTTGTTTGTCAAATAGTTAGTTTTGAACTGTTATATTTATAAATGAATGAACAGTTTGGGTTTCCAACAGGGCTTGATTTTAGCATAGAGCTGTGTAAACTTCCTAACTGTGCTAGAAAGCTAACTAAGCTTCCTTAGCTTAGTTAGCTTAAGAAATAATCCTCCTTAGTTAGCGTCGATCTTAGTTAGCTTTGTTCTTAGATACTTTTTTTCTTAGTTAGCTTTGTTCTTAGTTAGCTTTGTTCTTAGATACTTTTTTTCTTAGTTAGCTTTGTTCTTAGTTAGCTTTGTTCTCAGTTAGCTTTGTTCTTAGTTAGCTTTGTTCTTAGATACTTTTTTTCTTAGTTAGCTTTGTTCTTAGTTAGCTTTGTTCTTAGTTAGCTTTGTTCTCAGTTAGCTTTGTTCTTAGTTAGCTTTGTTCTCAGTTAGCTTTGTTCTCAGTTAGCTTTGTTCTTAGTTAGCTTTGTTCTTAGTTAGCTTTGTTCTTAAGCTAAGTAAGCCAGGTAAGAAAGCTATCAAAACTTTCATAGTTAGCTTACTAACTAAGCTAACTAAGCTAAATTATTAGCTTAGATGGGAAGCTAGCTAAGCAGCTAATACTTTCGATTCAAATTATATTCAGTTAGCAAGCAGATTAAGTTTGTAACTGTGATGTTTATAAATGAATGAATGACATCATAAAAATATGAAAAATGAACCCCCATTTTTCCAGACCTAAAAAAAAAAAAAAAACAATCTGCAAAGTGATTTG
This sequence comes from Poecilia picta, assembly GCA_033032245.1. Taxonomy (NCBI): domain Eukaryota; kingdom Metazoa; phylum Chordata; class Actinopteri; order Cyprinodontiformes; family Poeciliidae; genus Poecilia; species Poecilia picta. Next base: position 44,619,605 of record CM065354.1, read on the forward strand.
CTTTGTGAATGTTTATTACTGTATTTCCTGGTAAATAATCTCCATATGCACCGTGATTCTCATTCAGAAGCAGTTAAATATCACAGTCTCCTCAGTTCAGGCACATGGACCAAATCATGGCGGCTATTTTAAGGTGGTTCTGAGAAGCACTGCAGTGTGGAATAGAGATCTGGGCTGACAGCTTCCCTGCGGTCCTCTCAGTCCTCACACACTTTGCCGCTCTGCAGCGGTGGAGTGATGTCTCTAGGGCTTGTTATGACACAGGCCTCCGTCCACTGCAGGCCCACCTGTGCTCCCATTGACCCAAAATAACAGCACTTGCTGTAAATGGGTTCAGAAATAGCCTGAAGCTGAACAAGGACTGACATGGATACCCAGAGGGACGGAAGAGTCTGAGAAGTCCATTTTCCTCTAACGCTAAGCTTTGTGACCAAGTAGGCATCATGACAGAGGGGGTTGCCCTGTCAACACTGTGATTTATCACTTATTCCAACGTTTAGAAGATAAAAATCTTTTTACACTGCAAAAATGTCTTATTTCGTTTCTTCTGTAAATATCTTACTACACTTGAAATAAGATAATCAGTTTGTTTTAAGTCCTTAACTCCTTGGCAGGAAAGTGTGGAGTAGGCTAGTCCTGCTAGCTTGACTGTGACAATCCTAGCATGTAGCTGCCCAACTCTGCTTATTTTCCTTAAAGACACAGACAAAAGTGACACATAACTTTTAAGCAACATATGAATACATCACAACAACTAGATATCAAGAAATGAGGGTCTCATATTTCACAGGTTAGGAAGTTTTTTATTCAAAAACATTGGCGGGAAAGTGTGGAGAAGGCTAGTCATGCTAGCTTGACTGTGACAACTTAGCATGTAGCTGTGCTGTGGAATTCAGTGTGTTTCAGTTGATGCTAATATGAGGCTACAAGGTTGAAATCATGAACTTAGTTTTTCACACAGCTTTTCCACTTTTGTCTGAATCTTTCAGGGAAATAAGCAGATCTGGGCAGCGTATACACGAGCAAGCGCAGCACAACTTCACCATGACTTTACTCCAGGAGGAGCAGACAAAGAAATGACTAAAGAGTATTTGGTCAAAAGTTTGGCCAAGTACCGAGTGACTGATCAAATAGTGGAAACTTTGGTATTTCACGGATGAAAATGACAATAATTAATTTAAGAAGAAATAAAATCAGGCAAAATAATTTATTCCAAATCAGTTTCTTTTAAAAAAAAACTTCAGAAACTTGAATAGAAACTGCAGGTGTGTCTGAGTTTTTGGTTAAAACATGTTTGTTTCTCATTTAGTGGGGAGAAAATCCAGAAACTTTACTCAAGTAAGAGAAGAGACACTTTGAAATAAAGTTACCCAAGTAAAAAAATCAAAAAATACGTTGTTGTTTTGTTTCTTTGTTTTTAATTCTCCAGTAAAAGTAACTGTTTTCTATCCAGATCTGGTAATAAAACGTTGTTTGGCTTCATTATTCCAACCATGTGAGAAAAGAAGTGTTTTTCGTCAAAACGGTGGAAACCAGAACCTCAAACTGGCTCATTATGATGAAACTGAAGATCATAAAACAGGCTAATCATGAACCAGTGTCATTATAACGCCGTCTCATCACTGTGGCTAATTTACTGCGGCAACATGGAGGAAAATCCATCCGAATGATTCCCATCCAGCTAATCATGTCTGATGAATGGACTGTTTTTCTGAGGATTTATTTAAACCACTTTGTGAAAACAAAGTCATTATGATGTCAGTGGTGCAGATGGACTTTCTCCTCCCTGTCATGAGAGCAGCTCTCTCCTCTGCTTCCCTTCGAGGCCCAAAGTGGCGGCTGGATGGGAAGCAACAGGTCGCCTGGATGAAAACATGACAGAACATTTATAACAATTAGCTAATTCAGGAATGAAGCAGTCCAAAGTGTTGCTGATGCTAATTTGAACATGTTGCTGTCTGAAGCTGGAAGGCGTTTTGGGCGTCTGTGAGCGATACAGAGCAGGAGGTGTGCGCTACAGGCCGGGCGGATCAAAGAAAGCTGCCAAAGCTCAAATAAAGGGACGAGTGACTTATGATGGCCGACGTTCAGCCGTTCACAGATGACCTGGTCACAAACAAACATTCGCTGGAACACGAGTTCAGCTGATTTCAATCGGCCCAAATGCAAAGCAGCTGTTTACAATGAGCTCTGGGATGGATGGATGCTAGCTAACCATCCAGCTAGCAAGATAAATGGGTAGCTAAATGTTTAGCTTGCTGAGTAAACGTTGAGATTGAGCAGCATTGGATGTCCCTTTGAATTATCTTATTATATTGTAGTATTAATGTCTATGTTTAAATGTATTATCAAACCTTATTAACAAACCAGTGTTCTGACAACTATCCCAGCATGCACTGCACGCTTCTTCTATGGTGGAAAATTAAGTCGGCGACTGCTTACCGTAGCTGCTAGACCTGTTGTGGCTCAATATTAGTATACATATATAAAATGCACCGGATTATAAGGCTCACTGGATTATAAGGCTCACTGGATCATAAGGCTCACTGGAATATAAGGCTCAATGGAATATAAGGCTCAATGGAATATAAGGCTCACTGGATTATAAGGCTCACCGGAATATAAGGCTCATTGGATTATAAGGCGCACTGTTGGCTTTTGAGGAAATTGAAGGTTTTTAGGTGAGCCTTATAGTGTGGAAAATACGGTAGTTCCGATACTTAATTTGTAAACACTTCATTTGTAAATTAAATATGTCGTTTGATACAGTGACATTTATAAATCGATGAGTAACATGGTAAAAATATGACTGAGAAATGAGGCCCCGATTTTTCTCTTCTGACAGGCCAGATTATCGCCGTCAGGTTTTAACTGTGTAATCCATGTGAAGGATTAAGAACAGGATTTAGTGTTTCTGCGCGATAACCGTGGGAATCAGCAGCTGGATGTGAAACGAGCCGCGTCAGGCCGGCTGTGTTTGTCCTGCCTGACTTTCTCATGGCCTCTGGTGTGTTTGGCGGCGCAGCAGCAGCAGCAGCAGCAGCAGCAGCAGCAGCAGCAGCAGCAGCAGCGTCTCTAAGGCCTTTCAACGGCTTCAGCTGAGCAAATAAAGGGGAGGCCAGGCTGCATGCTGGGACGGCGGTGCGTCCGGGTTGCCATGTTTGCGTCCTGACACCTGCGCGGCCTCAGATAAGGGTCAGGGCTGCGGTTCGGGTTGCTCGGCTCCACGGAACAATGAGCTGCGCCGCGCTTTGGAAACGGTTCAGATAAATGCTGCCCCCCGGGCCACAGAGACGGGCCTGGACAGCCAATCAGAGGCAGCAGGCCGGCCGGCGAGGAGCCGGCCTGCAAATCACAGCTCCAAGCGAGATAATAGGAGGCGAAGCTTCAAATGTCAGTTTAATTGAGTCGAATTAAGCCGTAAAGGGCTGGAGAGGCCGTCTGCAGCGATGGGTCTGTGGATAACCGGCTGGACGACCTGCTGAAGCAGCAGACGCATCGGTTCATCCTGCAGACGCATCGGTTCAGACACATCGGTTCATCCTGCAGACGCATCAGTTCATCCTGCAGACGCATCGGTTCATCCTGCTGACGCATCGGTTCATCCTGCAGACGCATTTCAACGCATCGTTCATCTGCTACGCATCGGTTCATCCTGCAGACGCATCGGTTCAGACGCATCGGTTCATCCTGCTGACGCATCGGTCATCCGCAGACGCATCGGTTTCAGACCATCGGTTCAGACGCATCGGTTCATCCTGCTGACGCATCGGTTACTGCAGACGCATCAGTTCATCCTGCAGACGCATCGGTTCACTCTGACGCATCGGTTCATCCGCAGACGCATCGGTTCAGACGCATCGGTTCATCCTGCTGACGCATCGGTTCATCCTGCAGACGCATCGGTTCGACCACGTTCAGACGCATCGGTTCATCCTGCTGACGCATCGGTTCATCCTGCAGACCGTTCAGACGCATCGGTTCATCCTGCAGACGCATCGTTCAGACGCATCGGTTCATCCTGCTGACGCATCGGTTCAGACGCATCGGTTCATCCTGCTGACGCATCGGTTCAACCTGCTGACGCATCGTTCAGACGCATCGGTTCAGACGCATCGGTTCATCCTGCAGACGCATCGGTTCAGACGCATCGGTTCAGACGCATCGGTTCATCCTGCTGACGCATCGTATCAGACGCATCGGTTCAGACGCATCAGTTCAACTGCAACGCATCCGTCAGACGCATCGGTTCATCCTGCTGACTGAAGCCTAGAGCTGGACGTGAAACTGAGTTTTGCTGAAAGGTTAAAGACGGTTTCATCATGTTCTGGTGGCAGAAAACTCACAAATCCTGATATAAATCAGGTTATTCTGATGCTTTTCCAGGGAAATCATTTTTTTGTGTGTGTTTTCTATATTACTACGGAGCTAAATTGGGGCCAAAATTTTTGTTCAACTTTAAAAAGAAAAAGAAAAATTGAAACTGGAAAAAAGTTTAAAACTTAACAAAAAGGGATTTGAAACTGGAAAAAATGAAATAAAGGTTTGAAACTGGGGAAAAAAATTAACATGAAAAGTAGTTTTTGAATTTATTTCAGGTTCAAAATTTCTTCAGTTTCATATCTTTGATTTATTATTTTTTTAAGTTTCACATTTTGTTTTATTTGTTTATGTTTCAGTTTCAATCTTTTATTTTAATATTTTTTCTTTTGAGCAAACTTTATAGCCCCAATTTAGCTCCATACCTGTCTACCTATTTTGAGTTTCTTATGGGGTTCTGTCTCTTTAAATCCAAACAAGCTGCAGCTGGATGCGTAATTATGCAGCTGTAGCTAAACAACATGTTTATTAAATGATATCCGACGTGACGTCAGACTACAAAACCACCAATCCGAGCGCCAACGTCTGTAGTTTCTCATAAAACCTTTCAGAAAATCCCTTTTATTCAGTTTATTTCACTGTAAAAACGGTCGTTTGTTGCTGCGCAGGATGGAAAGCAAACTTGTCCTTCTATTGTTGAAAGCAGAAATTAGCCGTCCGTCTTTTTGAGCAATGACCTCAACCCAGGAAAAGATGAATTTAAGCTAATTTACTTCCTCCGAGTCCAACTGCATGTAGCGCTACGGTTAGCCAACGCTGGAAAAACACGGCTGACCTGCAGGCAGATCATCCTCTCAGTTAGGAAACGAAGGTTTCAGGTAAAATATGGCAACGCTTCCTGATCCTGACGTCCCCCAAACCCCCCTCTGTGTCTGGACTAGGCCCGTCTCATCTCCGCACAGCAGGGGGGCGAGGAGAAACAGAAGGAAATTCAACTTCACGCTGAGCATTTGGCTCTGGTTTCCTGCCAAACTGGGTTTCTGGTGGATTTGGATTTTTACTTTGGTCACAATATGATCAGATGGAAAAACAGACGTATGTTGTCACAAGCTAATCTCAGTTTCATCGTCTTTTAGAGGCAGAAAACCTTTTGAAAGCGTAAAACTGAAAATTAGATCTGGATATTTTTCAAAGCAGAGAAGTAATTTCCCACTTTCTAAAGAAAAACGTAAAGAACAACAGAGTAAACGACAGTCTGATTATGTGGAAAAAAGTGAGGCTCACATAAGAGGTTTTCTACTGAGACAACTGGTCCAGACACAACTGGAGCAGAAGTTACAGCACCAACCAAAATGCCACCAGAAATATTGTTTCTCAAATTCTGAGAGCTTTAAAATTCCCAGTTCGGGTGCCGGTTTGGTAGATCTCCGAGCTAATGCGCTCGGAGACGACGTCTCACCCTCCCTTCCCCTCCCTGACCGGACAAACCACCGTGAAAATCTGTCCGCCCCCGAAGACTATTGCAGAAATAATGACGAGTCTTTTGAAGAGATCTGCGATCATTAGACTTTATTCCAGAAACATTTATTCAGATTAAAAACAAAACGGTAAAAATACTGTAGGTTGTTTAATGTAGTATCTCTAGCTGATAGTAGTAGCGCTAGCTAATGGTAGTAGCTCTAGCTAACGGTGGTATCTCTAGCTAATGGTAGTAGCTCTAGCTAACGGTGGTATCTCTAGCTAATGGTAGTAGCTCTAGCTAACGGTGGTTATCTCTAGCTAATGGTAGTAGCTCTAGCTAACGGTTTTATCTCTAGCTAATGGTAGTAGCTCTAGCTAACTGTGGTATCTCTAGCTAATGGTAGTAGCTCTAGCTAATGGTAGTAGCTCTAGCTAATGGTAGTAGCTCTAGCTAACGGTTGTATCTCTACCTAATGGTAGTAGCTCTAGCTAACGGTGGTATCTCTAGCTGATAGTAGTAGCGCTAACTAATGGTAGTAGCTCTAGCTAACGGTGGTATCTCTAGCTAATGGTAGTAGCTCTAGCTAACGGTGGTTATCTCTAGCTAATGGTAGTAGCTCTAGCTAACGGTTTTATCTCTAGCTAATGGTAGTAGCTCTAGCTAACTGTGGTATCTCTAGCTAATGGTAGTAGCTCTAGCTAATGGTAGTAGCTCTAGCTAATGGTAGTAGCTCTAGCTAACGGTTGTATCTCTACCTAATGGTAGTAGCTCTAGCTAACGGTGGTATCTCTAGCTGATAGTAGTAGCGCTAACTAATGGTAGTAGCTCTAGCTAACGGTGGTATCTCTAGCTAATGGTAGTAGCTCTAGCTAACGGTGGTTATCTCTAGCTAATGGTAGTAGCTCTAGCTAACGGTTTTATCTCTAGCTAATGGTAGTAGCTCTAGCTAACTGTGGTATCTCTAGCTAATGGTAGTAGCTCTAGCTAATGGTAGTAGCTCTAGCTAATGGTAGTAGCTCTAGCTAACGGTTGTATCTCTACCTAATGGTAGTAGCTCTAGCTAACGGTGGTATCTCTAGCTAATGGTAGTAGCTCTAGCTAATGGTAGTAGCTCTAGCTAACGGTGGTTATCTCTAGCTAATGGTAGTAGCTCTAGCTAACGGTGGTATCTCTAGCTAATGGTAGTAGCTCTAGCTAATGGTAGTAGCTCTAGCTAACGGTGGTTATCTCTAGCTAATGGTAGTAGCTCTAGCTAACGGTGGTTATCTCTAGCTAATGGTAGTAGCTCTAGCTAATGGTGGTATCTCTAGCTAATGGTAGTAGCTCTAGCTAACGGTTTTATCTCTAGCTAATGGTAGTATCTCTAGCTAATGGTAGTAGCTCTAGCTAACCGTTGTATCTCTAGCTAATGGTAGTAGCTCTAACTAACGGTGGTATCGCTAGCTAACGGTTGTAGCTCTAGCTAATGGTTTTATCTCTAGCTAATGGTTTTATCTCTAGCTAACGGTTTTATCTCTAGCTAATGGTAGTAGCTCTAGCTAACGGTAGTAGCTCTAGCTAACGGTTGTATCTCTAGCTAACGGTTGTATCTCTAGCTAACGGTTTTATCTCTAGCTAATGGAAGTAGTAGGTTTTCGTGAAACGCCGCAGCCTTGACTTCTTGTGTTTTGCTTACAGACTCTGGTCCGCTATCACCTTCCCGCATCATCGTCCCATCATGCATCGCTCTGGATAAAACAACAGTTTTTACGCATCACGTTGCATCTTGGGTTTGTTTTACGTGCTGATCGTAACAACTGGACCGTTTCAGTTGAGATTAAAAGTCATAATTTCGACTTTCAAAGTCATAATTATGAGATTTAAAGTCATAATTTCGACTTTCAAAGTCATAATTATGAGATTAAAAGTCATAATTTCGACTTTCAAAGTCATAATTTCGACTTTCAAAGTCATAATTATGAGATTTAAAGTCATAATTTCAACTTTCAAAGTCATAATTTCGACTTTCAAAGACATAATTATGACTTTAAATCTCATAATTATTACTTTAAATCTCATAATTATTACTTTAAATCTCATAATTATGACTTTGAAAGTCGAAATTATGACTTTGAAAGTCGAAATTATGACTTTAAATCTCATTATGACTTTAAATCTCATAATTATGACTAAATCTCATAATTGACTTTCAAAGTCGAAATTATGACTTTAAATCTTATAATTATGACTTTAAATCTCATAATTTCGACTTTCAAAGTCATAATTATGAGATTTAAAGTCATAATTTCAACTTTCAAAGTCATAATTTCGACTTTCAAAGTCATAATTATGAGATTTAAAGTCATAATTATGAGATTTAAAGTCATAATTTCGACTTTGAAAGTCAATTATGAGATTTAAAGTCATAATTATGAGATTTAAAGTCATAATTTCGACTTTGAAAGTCAATTATGAGATTTAAAGTCATAATTATGAGATTTAAAGTCATAATTTCGACTTTGAAAGTCAATTATGAGATTTAGTCATAATTATGAGATTTAAAGTCATAATGAGATTTAAAGTCATAATTTCGACTTTCAAAGTCATAATTTCGACTTTCAAAGTCATAATTATGAGATTTAAAGTAATAATTATGAGATTTAAAGTAATAATTATGAGATTTAAAGTCATAATTATGTCTTTGAAAGTCGAAATTATGACTTAGTTTAGCTTTTTCAGTTTAGTTTTTTTTTTTTTATGGCGGAAATGGGCTTCCATACTTTCATGCGGCTTTCGTCTGCTGGTTGTCTGGCGTTTCCTCTCCGGTTGAAGAAACGGCGTTTCTCCTCTGCTGTCTGTTGGTTTTGTGCTCCAACATCTGGACCTGATTTTCCAGGGAACGTTGGACCTGCTGCACTTTGACGAAGAGACTCTGAGTCTCTGGAGACACATGAAGTCCTTCGACACGGAAAACATATTTTGCTTGTGGATAGTCAGGAGAGTTTAACTGAAAGTCACTTTGAAAGCCGGGGAAAATGAGAAGAAGTGCCTTAAATTGGTTGAATCTGTGAAACTGGAAAGTATTTATCAAGTTTACTGAAATAACGAATAAATATAACCTCAACAAACGAGCTAGCCGAGCGCTAGCAGGACAAATTGAGGAATCTGACGCCAATCCTTTACGTTTTGTGAAGGAAGTTTATTTTTCAGCGTCGTCTCCTTCAGTGGTTCTTGGTGCAGCGCCCCCACAGGCCAGGAGGGGAACAGGCTGCTGGCTGAAAACGTGACAAACGTTGGTTTGTTACGTTTTCCGGTGACTGAGGAAACGACGACAGCATGTTGACGGTCAAGAAGGACCACATTTTCACCAATTAACGCAAAGATTTAGAGATTGGTCTCAGGAAAACAATAACATTTCAGATAGTCACAAATTTACGAGGAAAACAAGGACTTCTTTAGATTAATCTAAGACATTTTCGAGAAAGAAAACTTGGAAATTTCTGAGATTGAAAAGTTGAAAATTTGCTCAAAAAAAAGGGAATTTTTTTTTGAGAGACATTTCTGAACATTTCTAGAAAAACTAAAATTTTGATATTAATCTCAGAAATTTGCTTGAGTAAAGACACTTCAGAGTTTGAAAAGTCAGAAATGTGCTACAGACGTTTTACTTTTTAGGAATTTTTTGAGCTCCAATAGTCAAAAATGTTGCCATAAATTATATAGAGGAACCTCAAAAATGTCTGAGCTGCAAATGTTAAACATCTGGACATTTTTGTAGTTTGACAAGTGGCGTAAAACGGCTTATTAAGAACCTTGGTTTGGTGGTTTGGGAGCAATAATTCAACAACAAATCAGGGATTAGAGGAAACTGAACAGTTTCTAGACGGATCACAAAGGAGAACCAGGAGCAACTGAATTAAATTTCTGCTCTTCTAGAGACTCAACAAAATGTGTTTCAGGGCCAAAAAGAGTCTCTGTCCTGTTCAGGTTTCTTTAACCCCCAGCAACCGTCGGCTGCGCTCCGTCCAACCTGAGGCTCCGGGAACAGGAAGTGGACGCCTCCAGAGATTTGGTCACTCGTTCATCTGGTCCTGTAGGTTTTTTCAGTCTGGCGGCTGCAGGCGGCTCGGCCTGAACTGCTTCCAGTTTCTCCTAAACGCTGAAAGCGCGAAGGTTTTAGCGCCGATAAGAGCCGATAAGAGCCGCTTGTTTCTAATGCTTTCATCTCTTTGACATGAATCGGATCATTTATGAATCATTCAGCCCATCAGACACTGGAAACACGAATGTTTCCCTCCCGGCTGTTTGTTTCCTCCGTCTGTTGACCTCAGTTCTTTCCGTCGTGAAGTTTATTTAAAACTCATGACTTATTTATTGCTGATTTCTTCTTCTCCACCCCTGACCGTCAGTCGTCAGCTTTTGCATCAACATGAACAAAGCGAGTTTCTGTTTTCTCTTGTTTTCTCTGTCTTGGAGGAAAAACTCGAGTTTGCTGAACATTTTTGCAATCCCACAGAAAAATCTGCGTCCGTTTCCGTCCGTTCCTCCTCGGTTTCCTGCATTCTCCAGAGATTAGGACTTCAGCCCGACCCGAACCCGGTTCCCCAACGCCGAGACTGATTACTCATAAAGCAAACTTCACTCTGAGGGGTCAAAGTTCAGCTCAGAGGGAATAAACTACACTCCAGGGGGTCCAAAGCGCGGCCCGGGGCCTTTTGTGGCCCTTGGACTGATTTAGGAATCGTACAGGTTTGTTTATTAAACTTATTTTTAATTGGGGGGAAAATTATTACCAACAGTTTTATTGCAATGCAAAATGTTTGGAACAATACAAAGTATTTGCGTTTATATTCTAAGCTCTAGCAACAAATATTTAAATTTAAGACCTTTTAAGACGTATTAGGACCATCAGACATGAAATGTAAGACCTAGATCTTCACAGAAATGAGCAGTTATCCATTGTAAACACACAAAGCTACTGCTAGCTCATAGATAGCTAGCAGTAGCCTCAACTGTCTCAAGTCACACAAAGAAATACGTTTTATGAATTTAAGATATTTTCAGGTCGTAGTTGAGATACATTAATTTAAGACGTTTTAAAGACATTTTAAGACCATCATAAATGGAATGTAAGACCAAAATCTTCACAGATTGATGTTGTCCAGCCAGCATTTCATGCCAGTAGCTAGCAGATACTTAGCAGTAGCATCTTCTGCGAGTGACCAAAACATTTGCCTGACAGAAAAGTCCTGCAAAAACAAAAAATAGATACAAGAGCGCCGTTTATTTCCGTTTATTTCCTCTGGAGCTGATTGGCTGAGACAGGAAACCTGTAGGTATTAATTAGCCTCTGTGGGGGGAAGGGGGGGGGCAGGACAGTTTCCACTGTGAGGGGGGGGCAGGACCATGTCCACATAAACTGTAATTATCTGGTACAATAATCAGTGATTGTGGCATAAAGCAGCTCAAAACACCTGTTTCACACCTGTTTCTGCTGTTCACACCTGTTTCTGCTGTTCACACCTGTTTCTGCTGTTCACACCTGTTTCTGCTGTTCACACCTGTTTCTGCTGTTCACACCTGTTTTTGCTATTCACACCTGTTTCTGCTGTTCACACCTGTTTCTGCTGGTCACACCTGTTTCTGCTGTTCACACCTGTTTCTGCTGTTCACACCTGTTTCTGCTGGTCGCACCTGTTTCACACCTGTTTCTGCTGTTCACACCTGTTTCTGCTGTTCACACCTGTTTCTGCTGTTCACACCTGTTTCTGCTGTTCACACCTGTTTTTGCTATTCACACCTGTTTCTGCTGTTCACACCTGTTTCTGCTGGTCACACCTGTTTCTGCTGTTCACACCTGTTTCTGCTGTTCACACCTGTTTCTGCTGGTCACACCTGTTTCTGCTGGTCACACCTGTTTCACACCTGTTTCTGCTGTTCACACCTGTTTCTGCTGTTCACACCTGTTTCTGCTGGTCACACCTGTTTCTGCTATTCACACCTGTTTCTGCTGGTCACACCTGTTTCTGCTATTCACACCTGTTTCTGCTGTTCACACCTGTTTCTGCTATTCACACCTGTTTCTGCTGTTCACACCTGTTTCTGCTATTCACACCTGTTTCTGCTGGTCACACCTGTTTCTGCTGTTCACACCTGTTTCTGCTGGTCACACCTGTTTCTGATGAATGGCTGAATCACCCAACGTATTGCTGCTGGTCACATCCAGTGGTCCTGAAACCGTCCGTCCCTGAAACCGTCCCTGAAACCGTCCGTCCCTGAAACCGTCCCTGAAGCCGTCCGTCCCTGAAACCGTCCCTGAAACCGTCCCTGAAGCCGTCCGTCCCTGAAACCGTCCCTGCCTGCGTGGGTCGGCCTCTCCCCCTTCGTTTCATGATGCCGCGTTATGAAAGCCGGTTGAAGTGTCTCTTGACGGGAGCCGGCGGCCATGTTGGGTGAGCCGGCGGCCATGTTGGGTGAGCCGGCGGCCATGTTGGGTGAGCCGGCGGCCATGTTGGGTGAGTCACTGTGGTGGTGAGTCATTCCTGCAGCAGAAGCAGCGACTCTGCGTCGTCATCCAGCGTCTCGCTCCCCAACTCCAGCCTGACGGGGAGCAGAAGAAGCTTCTCGTCATCAATTACCACTATAATTATGGTATTTGGGATGAACTTGGTGTAATTCTGCTCACTTTTCAGCAAATTCGGATGATTTCCTGTGGATGAAAACACCCAAAACCCGAATAGTTCTTATCCAGGAGTTGGAGAAAGAGGGTCGCATCCCCTCCTCCAACATCTTCTCACCCATCAGGCAGCAAAAGCAAATGAAGCGGATTAGCTGGACTCGTCATGACGGCGGCATGTTGGAGCAGCTCTGGTACTGTAGCTCTGATTTTTACCTTTTTCTACTTTAAACAGTTGGTATGATGCGTAACCGTGGTAACAAGGTGTTGCTTTTACAACTGGCGGCAGCTAATTAGCATCTCGAAAGCTCAAATAATAGCTGAACTTTAACCCCAAATCCCAGAGGAGTTGAAAAGGAAACTTCATGGAAGAGAGAGAAGAACTTCGGTTCATAATGACCGAGGATCTTATCCCCAACTCCAGCGTCTCTCTAACCGGACAGATCGATAGTGGAATAGCATCTCTGCAGCCTGGAGGATGAGCTGCTAGCATGTTAGCATGAGGCTAACACAACAGTCTTCAGTCAGAGGCCTTTCCAGATTAGATGTGCTGCTAGCATGTTAGCATGAGGCTAACACAACAGTCTTCAGTCAGAGGCCTTTCCAGATTAGATGTGCTGCTAGCATGTTAGCATGAGGCTAACACAACAACAGTCTTCAGTCAGAGGCCTTTCCAGATTAGATGTGCTGCTAGCATGTTAGCATGAGGCTAACACAACAACAGTCTTCAGTCAGAGGCCTTTCCAGATTAGATGTGCTGCTAGCATGTTAGCATGAGGCTAACACAACAACAGTCTTCAGTCAGAGGCCTTTCCAGATTAGATGTGCTGCTAGCATGTTAGCATGAGGCTAACACAACAACAGTCTTCAGTCAGAGGCCTCTCCAGATTAGATGTGCTGCTAGCATGTTAGCATGAGGCTAACACAACAGTCTTCAGTCAGAGGCCTTTCCAGATTAGATGTGCTGCTAGCATGTTAGCATGAGGCTAACACAACAGTCTTCAGTCAGAGGCCTTTCCAGATTAGATGTGCTGCTAGCATGTTGCATGAGGCTAACACAACAGTCTTCAGTCAGAGGCCTTTCCAGATTAGATGTGCTGCTAGCATTTTAGCATGAGGCTAACACAACAACAGTCTTCAGTCAGAGGCCTTTCCAGATTAGATGTGCTGCTAGCATGTTAGCATGAGGCTAACACAACAGTCTTCAGTCAGAGGCCTTTCCAGATTAGATGTGCTGCTAGCATGTTAGCATGAGGCTAACACAACAACAGTCTTCAGTCAGAGGCCTTTCCAGATTAGATGTGCTGCTAGCATGTTAGCATGAGGCTAACACAACAACAGTCTTCAGTCAGAGGCCTTTCCAGATTAGATGTGCTGCTAGCATTTTAGCATGAGGCTAACACAACAACAGTCTTCAGTCAGAGGCCTTTCCAGATTAGATGTGCTGCTAGCATGTTAGCATGAGGCTAACACAACAGTCTTCAGTCAGAGGCCTTTCCAGATTAGATGTGCTGCTAGCATGTTAGCATGAGGCTAACACAACAACAGTCTTCAGTCAGAGGCCTTTCCAGATTAGATGTGCTGCTAGCATTTTAGCATGAGGCTAACACAACAACAGTCTTCAGTCAGAGGCCTCTCCAGATCAGTTGTGCTGCCTGGAGGATGAGCTGCTAGCATGTTAGCATGAGGCTAACACAACAGTCTTCAGTCGGAGGCCTCTCCAGATTAGATGCGAGACTGACTGCTATTGGAGCTCCTTCCTGTGTGCAGCGTCACCATCAGGAACAATGGAAGTGAAGATAATTCAACATTTGTCTTCTTTTTGCGATGAATCCCGTGTTTTTCATGGCGTTTGGCTGAGTCACCCAGTCGGCTGTTTCTACGCGTTTCGTTCGGTCTGAACATCTCGAAACGTTTCTTCCGCTCGCCGTGCGTCTCGTCCATGAATATAAACGGTTTTCTTCTCGTTTGAGGTTTAAACGCAGCGATGAAACGTTTCCCGCTGCCTGGCGCCCGGCGGCTCCACCACACCGGAGCAGCAGAGCTGAATTCAACATCGTTTCCTTAATTACCTTCCAGTGTGAGCGAAGAGGAGCTTTCAGTAAACAACCTCTGACTGTTTACACAGACGTCTTGTCTGAGCGACGAAACACCAGGAAGACGGAGGACAATCTGTGCAGCTTAATGACAAACAGCGACGATGATCAGAAAAGGAACCAAATGAAGCCTGAGAAGGACATGAAGACGCTACTTTTCTGGCTGATGGTCGTTGTTTCTGCAGCTCAGATACTTTTCATCATTTTCCTTCCACGTCACTTTAATTCTTCACTTGCATTTTGTGGGAATGTTACAGAAAATCCCAGTAAAATATTCAAAATGCTGAATTTGTGGTTCTAACATGACAAATTAAACACGGTGAACGTTTCTGCAAAGCAAATTTAATCACATTTTTTAAATTAATTTGATTAAACTCCCTCTGAAGGCAAAAACATGCACGTTATTGGGGTGTACCGCAGGGCTGTACTATTGGACCTCTGCTTTTTTCACTCTCCCTGCTTTGACTAGGACATCTGTGTTCATGTAGATGATATTCAGTTAAGCTTCCCTTTGAAAAACATAAAACACTCTGTTAGAAACTGGTTGCTGGTCCTTTTTAGAACAGATTTTCAGATTTGGGGCCAAACAGCGTCACTAGAAACCCAAATGCAAACTTTTTAAAATGTTTTGGCATTTGGCAGTGGGAGCTGCTAGCTAAAACTGTGCTTGTGCTAACCAAGCTAATGGTTGCTGTTTTGAAGGAGCTTTAAAAATAAATTTGATTGAGTTGATTTTTCACATCAAATTAACATCAAGTTTTTGAATATTTGGAAAAGCTAAAAAAAGTTTTCTCTGCTTGATGCTTAAATTTTAGAGCAATAGTTACAGATATGAATATGTAGCTTTAAAATTACGCAAACATTAAGGTTGCTTTGTTTCATTTTCACCGTTGATCCGGGGGTTCATTGGTAATGGGATACTTTAGACCAGTGGTCCCCAAACTACGGCCGTAGTTTGGGGACCACTGGATGTTTTAGATGTTTTGATCTAGCTGGACTTGAGCTAAAAAATTCAAGCTAGTTAAAAAGTAAAGCTAGCTAAAAAGTAAAGCTAGCTAAAAATTCAAGCTAGCTAAAAGAAAGTAAAGCTAGCTAAAATTTCAAGTTAGCTAAAAGTCAAAATTCTTAATATTTAAACACTTGAACTCTTAAACTTGAAAATTTCTTGTGAAAGCGAAAGGGTTTGGCAAAGAAATCTCCCGGATTCGGCCCGCGAGCCGTAGTTTGGGGACCACTGGTTTAGACCGTCGCTCATTTTCCCTGGAGCCGACAGGATGTTTATCTATTAGACCTCAGGATCTGTTTCCTGAGGATTCAACCTTCAGCAGGCTGCAAGTTTCTGTTTGCTTCCTGTTAAAATACACAATAGCAGAGATTTTACGCTTTACTCTCACATGATGATTTACTGCAGAGCGTTTAAAAACTTTTACAGAGGGTTTAAAGTGACAAAATCTCCATTATAAAAAGTTAGATATTTGCAGTTGATTGTAATTTAGTTAAAGGGAAATAAATTACCCAACCGAAAGTTTGTTTTTACGGGGAAAAAATTATAGAAAAAAAACACACAAGGATATTTCTGAGCTTGAAAAGTTGAAAATTTGCCAGAAAAATTAGGAAGTTTTGAGATTAATCTTAGAATTGTTTTTGAAAAGATGATGACATTTCTGATCTCCCAAAGTAAAATAATTGCTATTATTTCGGGATTAATCCCACAAGGTTTCTAAAATATATATGGAAAAGTCAACATTTTTCAAATTTTGAAACTCAGAAATTACCATTTTTTTTCCTAGAAATTTTCTGAGGTTAATAAAAAAAACAGATTTTTTCCCTAGTAAATTTTAAACTCCTCAAACTCTAGTAAATTTCCGAGATGAGGTTTTGCAGCATCCTGGTTCTCGGCTGTTCAGGTGTTTATTTTAAAGTTTTTCCTGTTTTAGGGGCGATAACAGAGATAATCTCTGTTTTCTCTGCAGCTCCACGCAGACAAAACACGCATTTCAGCGCAGAGTTTCTGCACAATAGCAGGAAAACTGTCGGTCCAGTCGGCGGCCCAGACGAACCTTTCCTGTGTGTGACTGAGGAGCCGCGGCTTGTCTGGATGGGAAGCGGCTGGATCCATAAACACTCCGATCTGAGCAGCTGAGTGACGGACCGAACCGAACCGGACCGGAAAACCAGCAGCAACAAACCGTGACACAGTAAAATGAGGAAATCTTCATGAGAAGTTCTTATTTCAGATGTTTTTAGCTAGCTTGAATTGAGCTAAAAAAAATCAAGCTAGCTAAAAACTCAAGCTAGCTAAAAATTCAAGCTAGCTAAAAACTCAAGCTAGCTAAAAATTCAAGCTAGCTAAAAATTCAAGCTAGCTAAAAAGTATAGCTAGCTAGAAATTCAAGCTAGCTAAAAACTCAAGCTAGCTAAAAATTCAAGCTAGCTAAAAACTCAATCTAGCTAAAAAGTATAGCTAGCTAGAAATTCAAGCTAGCTAAAAACTCAAGCTAGCTAAAAACTCAAGCTAGCTAAAAATTCAAGCTAGCTAAAAACTCAAGCTAGCTAAAAAATTCAAGTTAGCTAAAAAGTAAAGCTAGCTAAAAAGTAAAGCTTGCTAAAAATTCAAGCTATCTAAAAAGTAAAGCTAGCTAGAAATTCAAGCTAGCTAAAAAGTAAAGCTAGCTAAAAAGTAAAGCTTGCTAAAAATTCAAGCTATCTAAAAATTCAAGCTAGCTAAAAATTCAAGCCAGCTAAAAAGTATAGCTAGCTAAAAATTCAAGCTAGCTAAAAAGTAAAGCTAGCTAAAAAGTAAAGCTTGCTAAAAATTCAAGCTATCTAAAAATTAAAGCTAGCTAAAAACTCAAGCTAGCTAAAATTCAATCTAGCTAAAAAGTATAGCTAGCTAGAAATTCAAGCTAGCTAAAAACTCAAGCTAGCTAAAAAATTCAAGCTAGCTAAAAATTCAAGCTAGCTAAAAAGTAAAGCTAGCTAAAAAGTAAAGCTTGCTAAAAATTCAAGCTATCTAAAAATTCAAGCTAGCTAAAAATTCAAGCTAGCTAAAAAGTATAGCTAGCTAAAAATTCAAGCTAGCTAAAAAGTAAAGCTAGCTAAAAAGTAAAGCTTGCTAAAAATTCAAGCTATCTAAAAATTAAAGCTAGCTAAAAACTCAAGCTAGCTAAAATTCAATCTAGCTAAAAAGTATAGCTAGCTAGAAATTCAATCTAGCTAAAAACTCAAGCTAGCTAAAAAATTCAAGCTAGCTAAAAATTCAAGCTAGCTAAAAAGTAAAGCTAGCTAAAAAGTAAAGCTTGCTAAAAATTCAAGCTATCTAAAAAGTAAAGCTAGCTAGAAATTCAAGCTAGCTAAAAAGTAAAGCTAGCTAGAAATTCAAGCAAGTTAAAAATTCAAGCTAGCTAAAAATTCAAGCTAGCTAAAAAGTAAAGCTAGCTAGAAATTCAAGCAAGTTAAAAATTCAAGCTAGCTAAAAATTCAAGCTAGCTAAAAAGTAAAGCTTGCTAAAAATTCAAGCCAGCTAAAAAGTAAAGCTAGCTAGAAATTCAAGCTAGTTAAAAATTCAAGCTAGCTAAAAATTCAAGCTAGCTAAAAAGGAAAGCTAGCTAAAAAATTCAAGCTAGCTAAAAAATTCAAGCTAGCTAAAAGTCAAAATTTTTTAAATTGTAAGACTTGAAGTCTTAAACTTGAAAATTTCTTGTTAAAGCGAAAGAGTTTAGCAAAGAAATCTCCCTAATTTAATATGTCAAATGGGACAAAGTGAAGAAGTTGACAGTTTTCTTATTAAAAATACAAAATCATTTTATTCTGAATTTATATGTTTACTTTCTCGGTAATAAAGTAAACATACAATATTTTAATAAAACAAAGTAAAAAGGAACAAGTTATTGTAAGTCTGAAAAAGAAACTCAGATGTTTGTTGTAAAGTTGGGGTGCCCAAACTGTGGTCCAGGGGCCAACTGTGGTTCAAAAGTGATACAAATTTGTCCAATCTAGCAGTTTTTATACTTTAAAAAAATTGACATTAATCGAAAAATTTCAAAATTGTTTCTGCCAAATTTTAAACTTTTCAAACTCAGAACCTGTTTTAGAAAATTTTTGAATTGAATCTCAACATTTCTGAATTTTTGCAGCGCAAATTTACTCTTTCGTAATGTAAAAACAGACGTCAGGCCTGGAAATTTCTTCTCTCATTAAATTACAGTAATCAGTGGTAAATATCTAGATTTTTAACAAATATTCCTGTTTTAATGTATTAATTTTTTTTCCGGTTGTGTTCTTCACCTTTCACCGGTGATTTTCTCACGGTAACAAGTTACTCTCAAGTAAACAAATGTTCTTCTCTGAAGATCACAGTGTGTTAAACCTGATTCCATTTTTAAAATGCATGTCGTTGTGCCAGAGTGAGAATTTAACTCGTCATCGTGCTGAAAGCGTCCGCTCTGGGCTTCCGTAGGGCCGTAAAAAGTTCTGTCCGCTCTGGGCTTCCGTAGGGCCGTAAAAAGTTCTGTCCGCTCTGGGCTTCCGAAGCGATCCGGTTGGACCGACCGGTTGGACCGACCGAAGCGATCCGGTTGGACCGACCGAAGCGATCCGGTTGGACCGACCGAAGCGATCCGGTTGGACCGACCGAAGCGATCCGGTTGGACCGACCGAAGCGATCCGGTTGGACCGACTGAAGCGATCCGGTTGGACCGACCGGTTGGACCGACCGAAGCGATCCGGTTGGACCGACCGGTTGGACCGACCGGTTGGACCGACCGAAGCGATCCGGTTGGACTGACTGAAGCGATCCGGTTGGACCGACCGAAGCGATCCGGTTGGACCGACCGGTTGGACCGACCGAAGCGATCCGGTTGGACCGACCGGTTGGACCGACCGAAGCGATCCGGTTGGACCGACCGAAGCGATCCGGTTGGACCGACTGGTTGGACCGACTGAAGCGATCCGGTTGGACCGACCGAAGCGATCCGGTTGGACCGACCGGTTGGACCGACCGAAGCGATCCGGTTGGACCGGCGGTTGGACCGACCGGTTGGACCGACTGAAGCGATCCGGTTGGACCGACCGAAGCGATCCGGTTGGACCGGCCGGTTGGACCGGCCGGTTGGACCGACCGGTTGGACCGACTGAAGCGATCCGGTTGGACCGACTGAAGCGATCCGGTTGGACCGACTGAAGCGATCCGGTTGGACCGACCGAAGCGATCCGGTTGGACCGACTCCGGCTGAATGTTGGGACTCGTCCAGCGCCGCCGACCGATTTAGCACGGAGCTAAATCCCTGGACCGCTGGTGTCAAGTCCAAGGCCGAAGGAAGTCCGGCTGTTGCGGTGGCGCTGTTTACGTTGCCGTGGATACGCAGCCTGCAGAGCTGCAGGGTGTTGTAGCATCACTGCTGTCTGCAGCGCGGAAAAACCTTAAACATGCAAAGTATTGATGGCTGATGTCCCTGCTGGACAGAGACAGACTGTCTCCTGTGTCTCTGTCTCCTCTGTCTCTGTCTCCTCTGTCTCTGTCTTCTCTGTCTCTGTCTTCTCTGTCTCTGTCTCTCTGTCTCTGTCTCCTGTGTCTCTGTCTCCTGTGTCTCTGTCTCTGTCTCCTGTGTCTCTGTCTCCTGTGTCTCTGTCTCCTGTCTCTGTCTCCTCTGTCTCTGTCTCTCTGTCTCTGTCTCCTCTGTCTCTGTCTTCTCTGTCTCTGTCTCCTCTGTCTCTCTGTCTCTGTCTCCTGTGTCTCTGTCTCCTGTGTCTCTGTCTCCTCTGTCTCTGTCTCCTCTGTCTCTGTCTCCTGTGTCTCTGTCTCTGTGTCTCTGTCTCCTCTGTCTCTGTCTGTCTCCTCTGTCTCTGTGTCTCTGTCTCCTGTGTCTCTGTCTCTGTCTTCTCTGTCTCTGTCTTCTCTGTCTCTGTCTCCTCTGTCTCTCTGTCTCTGTCTCCTGTGTCTCTGTCTCCTGTGTCTCTGTCTCCTCTGTCTCTGTCTCCTCTGTCTCTGTCTCCTGTGTCTCTGTCTCTGTGTCTCTGTCTCCTCTGTCTCTGTCTGTCTCCTCTGTCTCTGTGTCTCTGTCTCCTGTGTCTCTGTCTGTCTCCTGGTTCTCTGTCTCCTCTGTCTCTGTCTCCTGTCGCTGTCTGTCTCCTCTGTCTCTGTCTGTCTCCTGTGTCTCTGTCTCTGTCTCCTCTGTCTCTGTCTCCTCTGTCTCTGTCTCCTGTCTCTGTCTGTCTCCTGTGTCTCTGTCTCTGTCTCCTCTGTCTCTGTCTCCTGTCTCTGTCTGTCTCCTGTGTCTCTGTCTCTGTGTCTCTGTCTCCTCTGTCTCTGTCTCCTCTGTCTCTGTCTCTGTGTCTCTGTCTCCTCTGTCTCCTCTGTCTCTGTCTGTCTCCTCTGTCTCTGTCTCTGTGTCTCTGTCTCCTGGTTCTCTGTCTCCTGTGTCTCTGTCTGTCTCCTCTGTCTCTGTCTCCTGTCTCTGTCTGTCTCCTCTGTCTCTGTCTGTCTCCTGTGTCTCTGTCTCCTCTGTCTCTGTCTCCTGTCTCTGTCTGTCTCCTGTGTCTCTGTCTCTGTCTCCTCTGTCTCTGTCTCCTCTGTCTCTGTCTCTGTCTTCTCTGTCTCTCTGTCTCCTCTGTCTCTGTCTCCTCTGTCTCTCTCTGTCTCCTGTGTCTCTGTCTCTGTGTCTCTGTCTCCTCTGTCTCTGTCTGTCTCCTCTGTCTCTGTGTCTCTGTCTCCTGTGTCTCTGTCTGTCTCCTGGTTCTCTGTCTCCTCTGTCTCTGTCTCCTGTCTCTGTCTGTCTCCTCTGTCTCTGTCTGTCTCCTGTGTCTCTGTCTCTGTCTCCTCTGTCTCTGTCTCCTCTGTCTCTGTCTCCTGTCTCTGTCTGTCTCCTCTGTCTCTGTCTGTCTCCTGTGTCTCTGTCTCTGTCTCCTCTGTCTCTGTCTCCTCTGTCTCTGTCTCTGTGTCTCTGTCTCCTCTGTCTCTGTCTCCTCTGTCTCTGTCTCTGTGTCTCTGTCTCCTCTGTCTCCTCTGTCTCTGTCTGTCTCCTCTGTCTCTGTCTCTGTGTCTCTGTCTCCTGGTTCTCTGTCTCCTGTGTCTCTGTCTGTCTCCTCTGTCTCTGTCTCCTGTCTCTGTCTGTCTCCTCTGTCTCTGTCTGTCTCCTGTGTCTCTGTCTCTGTCTCCTCTGTCTCTGTCTCCTGTCTCTGTCTGTCTCCTGTGTCTCTGTCTCTGTCTCCTCTGTCTCCTCTGTCTCTGTCTCCTCTGTCTCTGTCTCTGTGTCTCTGTCTCCTCTGTCTCTGTCTGTCTCCTCTGTCTCTGTCTCTGTGTCTCTGTCTCCTGGTTCTCTGTCTCCTGTGTCTCTGTCTGTCTCCTGTGTCTCTGTCTCCTGTCTCTGTCTGTCTCCTCTGTCTCTGTCTCCTCTGTCTTCAGGGATTCCCACCAGAATCTGCATTTAGACCGAAGAGCCCAGTGAGTGAGGCAGAAAACTGCTGACGGAGGATTTTACCCTTTAGGAGCCCAAATGGAGCCGGATGGACATGTTTACATTCACATGTTATGAATCCGGATCGGAACCTTTTTAGACACAAAAACACAAAATCTTGCCAATAAATCTGGTCTGGCTGTTAGTGAAAATGTATTTAATTAAGACAAAATTAACTTCAGCAGGACGTAGAAGCTTCTTTTAAATCATTATTTTAAATCATTATTTTACTTAAAACATTTTTCTCAACTTATAAGTAAAACAATCTTTTAAACTTATTCAATAAATATTGAGACATTGCTTGTTAGCTTCGTCTTAGTTCAAATGGACTACAAGATATTTACAGTAGAAGACAGACAAACATGTTTGATGAGACTTTGTGTTTTTGCTGTTTGGATTTCAGTCTCTTTTCTCCACTGTTAGCGTCATGCTAACCGACTGATAGCTGCACAAGCCAGACTGATGTAAGAGAAACGGCTGAAGTAATTAAAATAAACTGAACTGTTTGTATTTAATCATCATCAGAGACTTCGGAGAAGAAAACATTCGGGGTTCAAAGGTCACATCCGTAAATCCCATCCCAGTGTTCCAGGAAATCTGAAGACTCGTCAGGCAGATTCTCAGATATCTGCACCTGTCAGAGCCTTGGGGGGAAAAACAGAGGTGGGTGTAAATGAAGAATAGACAAATGAAGAACAGAGGCTGGGTTATAAATGAAGAATAGGTAAAAGAACAGAGGCTTGGGGCATAAATGAAGTATAGATAAATGAAGAACAGAGGTTGGGGTATAAATCTAAGAATAGATAAATGAAGAACAGAGGCTAGAGTATAAAAGAAGAATAGATAAATAAGAACAGAGGCTTGGGGCATGAATGAAATATAGATAAATGAAGAACAGAGGTTGGGGTATAAATCTAAGAATAGATAAATGAAGAACAGAGGCTGGTTATAAATGAAGAATAGGTAAAAGAACAGAGGCTTGGGGCATAAATGAAGTATAGATAAATGAAGAACAGAGGTTGGGGTATAAATCTAAGAATAGATAAATGAAGAACAGAGGCTAGAGTATAAAAGAAGAATAGATAATGAAGAACAGAGGCTTGGGGCATGAATGAAATATAGATAAATGAAGAACAGAGGTTGGGGTATAAATGAAGAATAGATAAAAGAACAGAGGCTGGTATAAATGAAGTAATAGTTAAAGAACAGAGGCTTGGGGCATAAATGAAGTATAGATAAATGAAGAACAGAGGTTGGGGTATAAATCTAAAATAGATAAATGAAGAACAGAGGTTAGAGTATAAAAGAAGAATAGATAATGAAGAACAGAGGCTGGGCATGAATGAAATATAGATAAATAAGAACAGAGGTTGGGGTATAAATTAAGAATAGATAATGAAGAACAGAGGTTGGGGTATAAAAGAAGAATAGATAACTGAAGAACAGAGGCTGGGTATAAATGAAGTATAGTAAAAGAACAGAGGCTTGGGGCATAAAATAAGTAAATAGAAGAACAGAGGCTGGGGTATAAAGAAGAATAGATAAATGAAGAACAGAGGCTGGGTATAAATGAAGTATAGATAAATGAAGAACAGAGGCTTGGGCATGAATGAAATATAGATAAATGAAGAACAGAGGTTGGTATAAATCAAGAATAGATAAATGAAGAACAGAGGTTGGGGTATAAAAGATGAATAGATAACTGAAGAACAGAGGCTGGGTATAAATGAAGTATAGTTAAAAGAACAGAGGCTTGGGGCATAAATGAAGTATAGATAAATGAAGAACAGAGGTTGGGGTATAAATCTAAGAATAGATAAATGAAGAACAGAGGCTAGAGTATAAAAGAAGAATAGATAAATGAAGAACAGAGGCTTGGGGCATGAATGAAATATAGATAAATGAAGAACAGAGGTTGGGGTATAAATCTAAGAATAGATAAATGAAGAACAGAGGTTGGGGTATAAAAGAAGAATAGATAACTGAAGAACAGAGGCTGGGTATAAATGAAGTATAGTTAAAAGAACAGAGGCTTGGGCATAAATGAAGTATAGTAGAAGAACAGAGGCTGGGGTATAAAAGAAGAATAGATAAATGAAGAACAGAGGCTGGGTATAAATGAAGTATAGATAAATGAAGAACAGAGGCTGGTAAATAAATTAAGTATAAATAAATGAAGAACAGAGCTGTTGCTGTTTTACATGGTACTCAGATGGTTTGGATAAAAAAACCATAATTAGGAGAATAAAATCATAAACAATGAAGTCACAATAATACAGGAAAGAATTTGCAGTGTGACTAGAATAAAATTATAATAACCCAACAATAAAGTCACAATGTGACAATATGTAAAATAAAGCTGCAATAATTCAAGAAAAAGTAAAATAAATGTGTAATAATAGAAGAATAAAGTCATAACATGAGAAAAAACTTGTATAATAAAAGTTGTGATAGTACTAGAATAAAGTAACTTTAAGATAAAGTCGTAAAATTATGTTGATAAATTTATCATTTTTAAATTCCTACACAAAAAATAACTAAATGAAAACGAGGAATGTTGAGGATCTGGTGAAGTTATACTTCAGTGTAAGTTTAATAGACAAGAAAATATTTAATCTTTTAACATCAAATTTGGTCAGCAGCAGAAATTTGAAACAAATAATATTGAAAAGAAAGACAGAGGCTGATGTGGTCATGTAAGGGTTAAAAACTGTTTTCTCAATTTTACAGCATTTTGGTGACAATATTATAACTACAACTAAAACATCTTAGTGTGGCTCAATAGTTGCTAATAAAAAGACATTTTGCATAAATCTATGTAGATTAACTTAAATCATCCCAAAATAATCCCTCCTCTGACTGCAGCGTCTTAATCTGACAGAAAATCTGAAAACTGGACATGATTTGGTTTCCAAATCCAGTTTGATCATCAAATAACGAGACGACAGCGGCGAGTCGGGAAAACAGATGGAGAAACGTCTGAGATCCAGAAAAACATTTCAGAAATGTTGAGATTAATCTCAAGAATTCACTATAATCTCTTATTTCTGAGATACAAAAGTGAAAAAATGGCAAGAGGAAAACTGACATTTTGAGGTTAATATCAGACTTTCTAGAAAACACAAATTTACCAGCTCCAAAATAAAATAAAATAAAAAAAGGAAATTTCTTGGTTTGAAAAGTTGGAAATTTGGTAGAAAAAAAATAGATTTAGAGATTCAAGAGTAAAAAAAAATCCACTTTTGAAACTCAGATTTCAAAAGTGGATATCGTCTCTAAATTTCTGATATTTCTTGCAAATATTCAAATTTTCAAAAACAAAAGAAACAAAGTGTGAAGTATTGTGAGGACAGTGTGTTTTCCTGCTGACGTGATTTGGTGTTTTGCCGTTTGCTTTTCCTCGGCGGCTCCCAGCAGAAGGACTGAAGGTCCGTTTGTCCTTCCTAATAAACGGCTGTTTCCACTGACAACACGACGGACGGCGCCGCTGGGAAAACCCGCAAAGAGTTTGGCAACAAACATGCAGAGAGAAGAAGGGACTTCTGGGTTTAAAGCCACACAGCGATACCTAATACAACAGCCCTTATTTACCGCACTAAAGGAAAAACATCAAGCCTTCAGCTCATCGTTTCCACAGTTAGCCAAACATTTACACCAATAATTTGGGTTATTTATTCATGAGAAAAAAAATGGAGGTTTAATTTTTCAAACTTGTGTTTTTACTCCATTCATTTATAAACGTCGGTTTAAAACTAAATGTTTATATTTGGCCCCAAACCGAAACCCAAAGCTACATATTTAACCTGCTAACATCTGTAGTTGGAGCCAGACGTTTAGTTTACAAAACAAATATTCGACTCAAAGCTAATTAGACTTATATTTAGCTTTCCAACTAAAATTTTAATTTGAGGCTAAATATTTAGTTTGAAGGTAGATATTTAGTCAAATTTTATTTGTATAGCACATTTCAGCAACAAGGCATTTCAAAAAGCTTTACATAATTAAAATAAAAACAGGACAGAGATTTTGAAAAAGATAAAACATAAAATAAACGTGAGGACTTGTCCTTGTCTCCTCCAACAGTTTTAGCAGAGCGACATCTCACAAGGATGATGTTTATTTAATTTGTAAAATAAACATTTAGCTCAAAACTAATTAGCTTGATGCTAAATAACCTCTTAGGTTTAAACTAAATCATTTATTTGGTAAAATTTTATAAATTAAGATAAAAATGAACTTCCAATTTCCTCTTACCGGTTAAAATAAACTTTTTGCTGTAAATTTTTCATGGTGTAACTTTGCAGACAGAGCCCATGTTAGCATAACGTGCTAATCTGGATTCATGTTGCTAATGTGTCACTTGGTTAAATAAAAGGGTTTTACGAGGCCCTGGTTCCTCGGTGTGGCGCGATCGTCCTGTTGGGGAAACTTTGTGTCATCTGCAGACATTTAGCATCGTTTCTCCGAGTCGTCTGAGGAAACGTAAATCACACAACGCTCGTTTGGGGTGATTAACGTCGGCAGCCTCTTTAAAGTCGCTTCCCGTCTCAAAGAAACTTCCTGACCGAGCCGCCGCCGCCAGAAGCTCACTGTCTTTTCAGGAAACGGCAATAAAAACACAAACTGAAGGCTGTGATAAACGGTTTTAGTATGCAGATACACACAAGGTAGCAACATTGATATGTAAATATAGATATATACGTATATATATATGTTCTTCACATCCAAGGAATAGAAACCAAACATTCAAACAGCAGTGGGGCGTCAATGACACCATCAGAGTCAGATACAGTACAGACGTCGTCCTCAATGGTTCGGTCGTCGTTTACGGCCGTTTACCGAAGAGTCACTGGGGAACGATGTGGTTTACGGCCGTTTACCGAAGAGTCACTGGGGAACGATGTGGTTTACGGCCGTTTACCGAAGAGTCGCTGGGGAACGATGTGGTTTACGGCCGTTTACCGAAGAGTCGCTGGGGAACGATGTGGTTTACGGCCGTTTACCGAAGAGTCGCTGGGGAACGATGTGGTTTACGGCCGTTTACCGAAGAGTCGCTGGGGAACGATGTGGTTTACGGCCGTTTACCGAAGAGTCGCTGGGGAACGATGTGGTTTACGGCCGTTTACCGAAGAGTCGCTGGGGAACGATGTCACGAAGTCCTTGGAGAGTCAAATGATTCACATAGATACAGAAAAACTTACAACACGCTGCCAAAATGGCTTCACCACAGTTCAGATGAGTTTACTACACAGTCCAACTCCAACAGAGCTGATGCCGATATAAAAACACAGATCACAGCCGTGGTGAAAAGAAAGTACACCCCCCCTTCAGCTCTGTGGTTTTACATTAGCAGACACAACTTCAGCTTAGACACTGAAAAAACATTTCACCTGGTTTTTTAGGTTCTAGTTTACAATTAGCAGGAGCTAACAACATTAATGAGCGCTAACAGTGTTAGCTAGACATAACACCAATAAATCTAGCTAAAGGTGTTAGCTAGATCACCATTAGCACCATTGTGTTAATGCTAACGCCATTAACGTTAGCACCTGCTAAGCACTATTAGAATTAGCCAACACTGTTAGCTAGAGCTAACAACATTAACAGCAGCTAACACCGTTAGCAGGAGTTAACACGATTGGCAGGAGCAAATGCCATTAGCTCAAGCTAACAATATTAGCTCTAGTTAAAAACTTAAAAGGATGTTGCATGTTTGCCTGTTTAAAAGAAAGAGGTCAAAGTTGAGAATTTTTGGTGGAAAAAACTAAAAACATTTTAATCTCAATTATAAAAACAGGATTTGAGTCACTTTTTGATAACATTTGGTGCATTCAGCCCAGCTAAACAAGTAAATGTTTGTATTTGAGTAAATGTCACTTTAAAATGTAACAATTTAATGCAATTAAAAGATGGATACTTTCTATCAGATGTTTTCCATTCTAAGATTTTATCATAATTGTGCAATAATTAAAAACAAACCATATTTTTGCCATTTTTTGAATGGTAGTTGGGGGGCCACACAGAATCAGTAGAAGGGGCCACATATGGCCCACGTGCCACACTTTGGACATCCCTGAATTAGAACAAAAAATGCTTGGTAAGACTTTGTGTTTCTGCAGTGTAAGAAAGCAAAACGTTTCCATAATGTCATTTTTAACTGAGCGTCACCATAAAGCGGCTCATCAGCACATAAATACCTTCAGAACCGGCTAACAACCCAATCGGGTTCCTGAAACGTAAAGCTGCAGACTTAAACCAGGGTGTACTTTCTTTTCTTTTCTGACAAACAAAACAAAACATTTCCTAGCGAGTCAAAGTATTTTTATTGCTGGGTTTCAGACACGTGACAGGATGATCAGCGGGATTCAGATAGAGGTCCGGAAGTGAGGTCCAGTTCAGAACAAGGCGAATTGGGTCACAGCGAGTAGCTAAAGCCCTGAACAGACAGGAACAGCCGAGAAATCTGAAGAAACGTTGCGTATATTTAGGATATGATGAGCCAGAAGAAAGTTTTAATCATTTAGTTTCAGGTTGGATCAAACATTTAGGATCAAAAGAAGCTTTAGACGTCGTGTTTCTGCGGGTGAGTCGTGAATTCTGCTATTTTTAGTAATTTTACAATAACAATACTATCGCTAACAACGAGCTAACTTGGGCTGTATAATAATATCGATATCACGATATACATCGATATTTTATTTCCTAGGAAAAAAAAATTGATATTCATCCTCAAGTATCGTAACATCCAACTGTCTCCTTGTTCACTCACTGCTTGCTTCACCAGGTCATCAGGCTTAGAGTGATTCCTTCAGATGTTCAGGTTAAAAAGGTATCAAACTATTCAGAGCAGGAACTTGGTTCACTTTATTTACTTTACTAATGCATGTCAGTTACAGTTTGGACTGTTTCAACTAAAAGAAACATGTTTTCTCTCCGCTTCTTTGATTCATTTTGTCCAGCTGTCCACTTTAAGTCTGTGTCCAACCAGAACCAGGTATTGTGTAGTTGGTGCTTTTAATCAGTTTTCAGTTAAATTCATTCAGTCCAACTTTTAACAGTCACCAAAATCACTCTGTCCCTCTGAAATCTGTCAGAAAATTGCAAAAGTGTATTGAATTGTATCGTTTGCTTAATATCACGATATATATCGTATTGTGGGCAGAATATCGTGTATCGTATCGTGAGATTATTGTATCACTGCAGATTATTGTATCATAACGTAGCTAACCATGTTATTTTATGAGCTTGAATCTCCTGGTGAATAGTTTATCTTCTGTAAACCCAAATTCCTGCTGGATTTGTACGTTGTTGTTGAGTCGCTGCTGGATTCGGGTCCGATGAAGGTCAACGATCGGCTCCGATCTACAGAAACAAAGTTCGGGACTCGCCACTGAGCTAGCTGCTAGCAACATTAGCGCTCAGAGGACAACCAAGCTAGGGGATAAAAATAATATATCTTACCTTAACATATCTTGTCTTTCTGTCCAATAAAATATCTGAAAATACAATTTAAACGATGCGATTGCTCCTGTTAGAAAGTGGCATTGTTAGTTTCTGCACCTCCTGTTTTTAGCTGTAGATTATTGATCCACTTTAAATTTTTTCAGTAAGTTTTTAAAAAAATTATCTCCCTTGTGACCAACTACCTTCGAAACACAAAAGTAACGTTCATCTTTCTATTAGAACGGCTGGAACCACCGTACAGGACTTTAGACGTTCTGATGTTGGATCGACAGAAACAAATGGGCTGAATTCACTTCCTGCCCTCCATCTGCACTGGGTGACATCATCGCTTCGTCATCTGAAACCCGGCAGTGAATCTGGGATTCCTCACATGCGAATCAGACGGGACATTCGACGAACAACCAACCAGCGGCGGCGGCTCTGTTGAAAGACGAGAGCTTCACGCTCTCTAGCAGGCACAATGGAGAGGCGGCGGCCATCTTGATAGGTCCGGCTCGATGCCTCTGGATTTACAGAAATACGGCCTAGACAAATCATGCAGGCGTTCTCTTGGCAAGTTCACTCGGAAAACTCGCTGGATGTACAAAATTATTTACAGCAGCTGAAACGTTCCCAGCGTTACGGATCCGACGGCGTTGAGGGAGGAAAAGTTCAATCTTCAACATCTTCAACCTTACAATGAAAACGTCTGATCTACACTCAAAAAAACGAGCTATAGGAGATTAAATAAATCAAAAATATACTTTAAAATAATGATTATTCTCAGATGGAACAAATATTAAATATATAGAGTTTGTGCATGTTTAATGTTTCTTCTCTTTGGTGTGATTAAATCTGTAATTTGATGAAACTTTTCCTTACTGTGTTTTCATTCCGTTTTCAAAGAAATGCTAAAAACTTTATATTTCTGTTGTAATAATGATCCATACTGGCCTTAAAATAACATTTTTAACCACAGAAGCTGTTGAGACCAAATGTTCGCCCTACAGGAAATGTTTTCTGCACATTTACCGAGTTCTCCGTTTATTCGGGGGACATTTTTATGACCAAACTGAAATATTTACTGCAACAACAGCAATAAAATGTTTGCTGCTCTAAATGATGCTGAAGCTTTCTGGTTGTTTACGTTCCATTCGCCATTTTAGAATTTTGGTCTTTTTGCTCACAATGGTCTACAAAGTTGTACGGAGCAAAATTGTAGCCATAATTCATTAAAAAAATTATTTTTAGTTGAAAAAAATTAAAGGTTTGAAACTGAAAAATATAAAGTTAAAACTGAAATTCTTGTAATAAAAAAACTGAAAAATTAGAAAATAATATTTTAAATAAGCTGTTTGAAACTGAACAATTTTAATTTGAAAAATTTTGAATTCCAAATTTCACATACAAAAACTAAAAGTTACTGCAAAAAGAAATGGCAGCATTGAAGAGAAACGTCATGGTTACAAAGTGTCTGCACCGTTTTAGCTCCATAGTTTTTAACTTTATTTGGTCTCAAATCTTTTTTCGCAGTTAAAAAAAATAGCTTTCAGTTTTAGATTTTCTTCCCAATTTCAAAACAATTTTTCAGCTTCAAAATTTTTTATTTTCCACTAAAACTGTATTCCCCACATTTTACCTCCATAAAAAGTATCTGCACTATTGTAGTTCCATAGATTTTAACTTTTTTGTACAGGCTCAAATCTTTTTTTTTTTCCAATATTTTTTTTCCTGTTAAAAACTTAAAATTAAAAAGTTTTAATTTTATTTGGGCCCAATTAAACTCCATATAAGTTGCGCAATTCCAAATGACCATATTCTCAAGCTTTTGTATCGACACATTTTGAACCTGCTTTAAAAACCGAATGGAGGCAGGACTTTGGAAACGGCTGAAACGACGCGGCGCTGATATCAAATCAAGGGGTGTACTTAGTTTCTCCCTCACAGTCTGTGCATTTCACTCGACATTGTGGAAATTTTTATGTGTTTTGCACTCCTGAGGTAAAATGTACAGATCTTTAGACTTTGATAGAGGAGAACGTTTCCATAATTTCACTTTTCCGTCAACAATTTGAAGCTTCAACCAGAAACGGCGCCGATCTTCGCTCAGTCTGAGAAACAGGGAATGTGACGTTGACTCCCGGTCGTCGAGGCAGAATCCGGGATAAATATGGCGTCGTATCATGAGAAGCATACAACAGCGAATCACGGAGATGGAAAATTAAGGGGAAAAAAATCTAACTTTCAGATTAATATCAGAAATTTTCTAGAGCTACAGAAGTTTTAAATTTTCTAGAAAAACAAAAATTTAGAAATTCATTTTAGCAGTTTTCGAGGAAAACTGAAAATTTCTGAGGTTGAAAAGTCGACAATTTGAGAAATAAAAAAAAAAATCTCAGAAATTTTGAGATTAACCTGGAAATTTTCTGAGCTTGTAAAACTGAAAATTTTTGACTTTTTTGTTTCTTTGCAAATCTTAAATTTTTTGGAGCTCAGGGAATTTTCTTATTGTTTCCAAAAAATCTTTTACATTAGTCTCAAAATTTGAGTTTTTTGTTTTTTTTCCCTTTTTCAGACACGTATTGCTTTGGCGGTGGCGGTCCTGATGCGTTGCCATAGAAACCAGGTGACGGCGCTGGGTCGTGACCTAAGCATCTCCAGAACTCGGACACATCAAGCGGAGAGAGTTGGGTTTGGCACAGTTTGCGTTTCCTTACGGTGAAACCGAACGGCTTCATGTCCACGTCGTGACGCCGAAGCAACGAACCGGCAGCGAATGTGACGGCGTCCAATCAGAGCCCGTCAACAGCGGGCGGAGAAGCGGCGCCGCGCTCGCCGGACGCGCGGGGGCGTGCGAGCGAGCGTTCCCGCCGCCGGGCGTCAGGCGAAGGCGCCGTCCGACTTGAGGACGGAGACGTCGGCGTCGTGGAAGCTCTTCCCGTTCATGTGCTCGGCGTCGACGGAGTAGCAGCCCTGCGCCTCCATGATGGAGGAGGCCGTGTAGGAGGCCGAGCGCAGGGCGTCCGAGTGGTTCCCGATGCTGCTGCCGAACTGGATGTGGTGCTGGTTCCAGTGCCGCCTCAGAACCGCCTGGACCTGAGAACGACGCTCAGTCAAACCTTTTCATCAACGTGACAACAATGCAAAACCAAAGCCAGAAAACAACCTCAAAAACATGGAGAGTTTATCTGCACTGGGTTCCAAATCACATCCTTTAACAACACGTTTATCCAGCCTGGCGGGGAGCTGCTGCCAGGCTGGATTTGGTTTTTCAGAAAACACCAACAAGAACTAATGGTGGAAATGTTCCTGTTTAGAGCAGGTAGTGGTTCCCGAAGTGCTTGTCCTGCGCCCCCCCAGGGGTTACAAACATTTCCTGGGCCCTATAGATTACAAATGGCTGTTGGTTGAACTACGTGTGTGAGGGGTGGGGGGGGCGACTTTTAGGGGGGCGAAATGAATGAACGTAGCTGAACATAGACAATGACACCAGTAGCTTAGAGGCTAAATGCTAACAAGCTAAAGGTGCTGTATTAATATTAGCTAGTCGTCTTTTAGCTACTTTACCTGCATCCAGCAGCATTTATTTAAAACAATACATGGTTCTCATGTGACATCACCAGGAATTTGTAGCTGGCAGCCATCTTGGTAGGCATGCGCAACTGTCCGTTTATAAATTTTAAAGTTGTTTAGCAATATGACCCAAAATGCTAATTAAATCAACAACTTTACCGCCATTGAAAATGTCGGCTCTGCTAGCGTTAGCCGCGGCTCGTTGTCTTTACCAAAAAACAAGAGAAATCCTGCAACCACTAAAATCTGATGCTACTCCATTTTTGTTTACTTTTCAAAACTAACAACCTGCTGCTCACATTCAAGCTAGCAGCTAATCAGGGTCAGCTAATTGCTAGCAGAGGTCAAGCTAATCAGCTACGTAATAAAGCTAGGTGAAGCAGAAAGTTGCCCTCCGTGCCTTCAAAGGTTTTCGTGTTGTTTCCTTCAGTTGTTCTTGGTGCAGCGCCCCCACAGGCCAGGAGGGGAACAGGTTTTTCTAATTGTTCGTTTAAGGTGTAACAAATGTTACAAAGTCTTCCAGACTATCTGGGTTTTTGGGTCAGATCTCTGATTTTAGTTAACATGTTAGCTGAAGCTAAAGGTAGAGTTGCTGTAAGTTCTTACTTCTCCATTGAAGAAGCAGAAGATGGTTGCCACAAGCAGACCCTGGAATGAGAAAAACTTGCGTTAGGCTCTTTGTAAGGGAACAGTTCAAGCTGCTGAAGTACAAAGCGTCAGGATTTGAGACAGATGCATTCTGGGAGGGAGGGATTCGCTCTTCCTATTGCCAGAGATATCAGATAATGGCTCATCAACATCCAGCTGCTTTCAGATAATTCCTGCCTTCCTTCCTGCTGCTCCTCCCTGGGATTCAACGTAAACAAACCTCTTAACGGGGAAGTTCCACCAACAGAGGCTCTGATTTTGGTCTGAAATTACAATTATGAAGTTATAATATTTGGGACACAAAAATACCAGAAAAAAAATGGTAAATTACTTGAAAAAAGTTGTTTTAATGAGAACAAACCTTTGATAAAGTTATTTTTAAATTAGATTCGACTGTTTCAACGTCCTGCTACTGATAATTTGATTTGTTGGCAGATGAAGAACTTTTTAATTCGTAAGACTGATAAAGTGTAACGTCACAAGATGCTCAGCGTTTTTCATTTTGATTTTTAATGTGAGGGATTTATAGAAAATTATAATATTACACTTTATTCTGGCCTCATTCTGACGTTTCTCTCAGATAAACTTTTGTATATTCTTGTTTTTCAAATTGTTTTCTCATATCATTACAACTCTATTGCATCTTTGTGAGTTAATTTTCATAATATATCTATATGACATCATTCTGGTGTTTTTATTACATTATTATAATTACCTCCATTATTACCAGTTTTCTTTTCTCAGAATAGGAATTTTTCTCACACAACTTTCTCATATTGGGACTTTTCTTGTATTATGACTATTTTCAATATAACTCTTCTGTACCACTATTCTCGTTTTATTTCGAGATACTATCGTTAGACTTTACGTTTTTATTAAGATTTTTTTCTCGTATTATTACAAATTTATTCTCAAGACTTTTTGTTGTATGACTTATATCTCATATTTTGACTATTCTGTCATGTTCTTGTATTATTGAGACTATTTTCAACAGCATGACTTATTGTCGTATTATTTTGACTTTATTCTTGTAGTTTTGAATTTTTTCTCGTAATATTTATTTTCATAATTATTATTTTTTCCTTAGTTTTGTCCTAATTCTCCTTTGTGGGAATAGACAGGAAACAACACTTTATTTAGGTGAAATGATAATAATCAGTTTTATTCAATAATGAATCAGGTGAGTCTGAGCGCCTGACCTGGTAGTGCATCAGTATGTGCATGATGTAGTCGTATATTTCGGAGGAGACGCGTCCTTCGGGTTTGTAGGGCAGCAGGACGAACTCGATGCCCAGCAGGGGAACCAGGATGAGCGTCGCTCTGACCGCCTTCATGTACAGACTGGACTCGGCCTGATGCGTCACCTTCAGCTTGGTGATCAGAACCCGGACGATGTTCAGCAGGAAGAACAGGTTCACCTGGAGGAACAGGAAGTCTCCTCATCTGATGCTCGTTAGCAAAAACGCAGCTCAGTTCTCAGGTTACCGTATTTTCTGCACTATAAGGCGCACTGGATTATAAGGTGCACCGGATTATAAGGCGCACAGGATTATAAGGCGCACTGTTGGCTTTTGAGGAAATTAAAGGTTTTTAGGTTTATAGTGCGGAAAATACGGTAGGTGACCTAAATGTATTCGCTGTAGCCGGAACAGAAACAAGTTCAATTTATAAAGTATGCCGTCTCTTTAAAACCTCGTTTTAGAGTCTATGGATTTAACTCTGCGCTGTCCAAACTCTCTGCTGTGAAGTTTAACGGGGACAAATCTTTATTGTTTCCCCCAAATAAAAAAATATTTTAAAATATTGTGAATTATTTCTTTTACCTACACAACAATAAATAAAATATGTGAATGGTTGTGACCAAGTTTGTTTTTGTTTTGAGTAAAAGTGTTAAATGTTTGTGATATTACTTATTAAGAGAAAAACTCTTTGTGCTGTACTTAAGATGTTTAAGAAGATTTAGACTTTCCATGGAAAATCCCATCCTGAAATATTACAAAAAGTGTCAGAGAGCCAAATTTGGGCCTCACAAAACTAACCCAGGGGCCAGAAATGGCCCATGCGCCGCACTTTAGGCACCCCTGTTTAGATGTGATTACTTCCTCCCTGCATCCAAATTCCCAGATGTAAACAATAAGATGGTTTAGATCTGATGTTCTTCTCAGAAAAACCAGCAGCAAAAGTTTCAGAGTAAAAACATGAAGCCAGAGAGAAACTGGACCTGATCCAGTTGCTCTGATAGGTTCCTGCAAAACAGAACAAGCCTGGGACAGATGAACAGATTTCACAAGACAAACACAATCAACCCCCCTAAGCTCAGCAGAGGCCAGAACCAGAACCAGAACCAGAACCATTGTGCAACAGAAACCCGGACAGCTGCCGTCGTCTCACCAGCAGAGCTGCACATATGGGGCCGTGGATGATGTAGAGCAGCGACGTTTTGGAGCTGATCCAGCAGCTGCAGCAGAACAGAGCAGAACTTCAGGCAACCCGGTCCGGCCCAGAAACACTGCAGAACCTTTTACTCACTTATCGTTGTAGTAGTAAGTCCGAGCGACGGCGTGAATGGACGCCGGAATCAGAGGAAAGCCTACAAAATAAAAGTAAGCTTCAGTTAGTTACATTTACTTTGACTACTGGTTTTTTTGTTGGGTTTTTTTTTCCCCACATCTTGACAGTCCGGTGGACTCGGTTCAACTATGTCACCAAAATTACAACATTTCATCAGTTTCAGCCGCGGCGGTTCTCTTTCGCGCCAAAACGATTAAAACTAACTGAAGACGCCGCTGAACGCAACGTCCTGCGTACAAAAGAGGAACTACTACAGATTTGAGCGGTTGTAGGATTTCCTCGTTGATTATTTACTGGTTTGGATGCGGCCTGTTAGCCGCTAACGCTACTAGCGTCGCTCCTGCAGCCGCCGCCATTACTGCGAGTCGCCGAGTCACGTCCGCAAAATCCAGAACGTTCCAACTAACTGAAGACGCCGCTGAACGCAACGTCGTTCGTACAAAAGAGGAACAACAATGGAGTCCCGTCAGATTTGAGCGGTTGTAGGATTTCCCTGTTAATTATTTACTGGTTTGGATGCGGCCTGTTAGCCGCTAACGCTACTAGCGTCGCTCCTGCAGCCGCCGCCATTACTGCGAGTCGCCGAGTCACGTCCGCAAAATCCAGAACGTTCCAACGCGGCGCGAGCGGGAATCTGTTGCTATGGCTACGTTCACACTGCAGCCGGAAGTGACCCGATTCCGATGTTTTGTGACCCATATCTGATACGTATCGATTCAAATGCGACTATAACGTCCAGGTCTCATTCATCCGAACTGAACGTCACTGATTCTCAACTAATCTCACTATTCTGAGTCCTGATACGAAGAAAAACAACAACCATGATGGACTATATTAGGATTAAGTTGTTAATATGTTGCTCCGGTTGGACAACAACTTCAAATATGTAGCTAAGCTCCACCGTTAGCCTCCATGTTAAACACTGAGCTCTTCTTCTTCTTCTATGGTGGTTGGCAGATCACTGAGAACGCTGACGCTATGGCGCCCTCTACTGTGCATGCGGGACACTTTCAGGTCGTTTGCACTCGGCAAAAAAAATCGGAATTGCCAAAAAAATCGGAATTGGGTCACTTCAGGCCGCAGTGTGAACGCGCCTCATTTCTTACTCGATTTCTATAAAAATTTAATTATACGGCTTATCTGGCCATGGGCTACATTAAAGCCAAGAAAACCGCCGACGTTTTGAGTGTAAAATACAGATATAAATCAATAAACAGCTGGACTAAGCCAATGTATCTGTCTATATTGATCAGTAGTTCGATTTTATATTTATAATTTATTTAAAAACCCATAAACAAGGTGAAAAACACATTTAAACCAGTTATATTCTGCTTGTCCTCGCCCAGCTGATCCGTTGTCACGGCAACAGAGCAGCAGATTATTTACTATATTACCCAGAATGCCCTGCGCTTCAGTCCACTTCCTGCTGTTGGAGCGGTTTCTGGTCCGCTTAGCGTTCACATCATTCTAACCGAGCCAGAGTTCATTTCAACCAAACCGAGTTTTTGTTGCTGTTTTTTGGTTAAATTACGAATTCGGATCTTCACAACAGACGAACATTCTGGAGTCTGATTAAATAAATGGTGTAATTAAATCTTGAGTATTTTTACTTTTACTCAAGTAATTTTATCATGAAGTATTTCTACTCTTACTGGAGTAAAATGTCTATTTTCTACAAAATGGAATGAAAATCAAACGCATTTAACCGAAAAGCCACCAGACAGACACACACCTGCAGTTTCTACTTACTTTTCACAAGTTTCGTTTTGAAAGAAACTGATTTGGAACATTTTTCTTTTGCCTGATTTTTTTTTATTTTGTCATTTCGGTCCCTAAAAATGCCAAAATTTCCTCTTAACTTAGTATTTTGGAGGCTCTGATGGCGTAATTTATAATTATAAACGATTGATAATTTGACCAGTGACTCCGAACTCAAGTAGACTTTTTACTAAACATTTTTATGTGAGTGATATTTTTGTTTTGGAGAGTTTTCTGAGCACTCACCCCAGCCCAGCAGGTAATACCACATGAGGTGCTGCTTCTCGGCGAACACGGCCACAACGATGAGCGTGTGAAGGTAGATGCCCTCACACAGCATCCAGAAGTAATTACAGCCAAACAGGTAGAGGTGGACGAACTGGGACACTTTACAGCTCATCTACAGACAGAGCAGGAAAAATATCAGACATGTTAAAAACCGAAAAGAATCAGCTGTTACTCTGGTCGGAAAGGAAATATGTGCTATCAGAATTTGAATAAAAAAAATTCAAATTAGTGTTAGGGGGTTAGGGTAGCTAATAATATTGATATCGCAATATATATTGATATTTTATTTCCTAGAAAAAAAAAATCGATATTCATCCTTAAGTATCGTAACGTCCAACTGTCACCTTGTTCACTCACTGCTTGCTTCACCAGGTCATCAGGCTTAGAGTGATTCCTTCAGATGTTCAGGTTAAAAAGGTATCAAACTATTCAGAGCAGGAACTTGGTTCACTTTATTTACTTTACTAATGCATGTCAGCTACAGTTTGGACTGTTTCAACTAAAAGAAACATGTTTTCTCTCCACTTCTTTGGTTCATTTTGTCCAGCTGTCCACTTTAAGTCTGTGTCCAACCAGAACCAGGTATTGTGTAGTTGGAGCTTTTAATCAGTTTTCAGTTAAATTAATTCAGTCCAACTTTATAACAGTCACAAAATGTCACCAAAATCACTCTGTCTTCTGAAATCTTTCAGAAAATCACAAAAGTGTATTGAATTGTATCGTTTGCTGAATATCGCAATATATATCGTATCGTGAGATTATTGTATCACTACAGTCGTAGTAGCTAACTACCTTAACTTATTAAAATCCTTTTAATACCCACTACTTTATCTCCAAAATATACTTTTGTTTACAAAGAACATTTGCTAAAATTTGAGATTAATGTAATTATAACCAAATACTTCTGGAAAATTACGACTGTCAGCGAATTTGAGCAAGTTGATTTTTTAGGACACTGAAAATATTGCATTTGAATTTTTAAAAGTTGAATTTTTTTATATGCTGAATTTTTTTAACACTGAAATATATGTATATATTGAAAATTTCATCACTTTGAAATAGGAATGTGAATTTTTTTTAACAAATGAAAATTGCAAACATGTACAAATAATGACACTGATTTTCTTTTTTAGGTCAAAATTATATTCTGAATTAATTTTGAAATTGAAAAGGTAAGCACAAATATTCAACATTCAAATTTCAGATGCATTTTTTATTCAAATTCTGATGGCACATATTTACTTCCATATAAAACATGTATAATTGTGAGTGTTTAGTGGAAAAATATAACTGCCAAAGACTGGAAATACATTCAGCTTCTTGTTTTAACTGGAAACTGTCTCAAGATGAGAATTAGATGAGTTTTATATCACATAAAAACAAGAAACATTCTTATTTTAAAGTTTCTTCTAATGTTTTAACAAGACAAAACAAATATAAAGTTAATTTTAGTTTAAAGAAATTAATTTTAGGTCTTAAATGTTTCCAGAACTGTTTCATTAATCGAGTAATGAGGATTCAACATATTCAGCACGGTTAGGATGGTTTGTTTAGCTAGGATGCATAGCATTATTAGCATAGTTAGCATATCTGTAACAGTTAGCATGATTAATGCAGTTAGCATTGTGACTAGTTGAGGCAGTTAGCATCAATGTTTAGCGTATCTAGGAAACCCAACACGGTTGATGCAGTTAGCATACTAAACGACGTTAGCATGGTTAGCAGAGCTAGCATAGGAGAACTGTCAGCAGTTAGCATTGTGAATAGTTGAGGCAGTTAGCATCAATGTTTAGCATAACTAGGAAACCCAACACGGTTGATGCATTTAGCATACTAAACGACGTTAGCATGGTTAGCAGTGCTAGCATAGGAGAACCGTCAGCAGTTAGCGTTGTGAACAGGGTTAATTTGGGAGAGTTTGACTGCAGTCTGTGTAGTTCCTGAAATTCTTTCCGCTGTTTGCAGCAGTTCAACCGAAACACCAGAAATAAACCGTATGGATTTGAACCAAACTCACTGGGTTTCTTTGCACCAGCTCCCGGTTGTTAGCCACTGCAGTTAGCCAAAAGATGGTGATGATAGAGTTCAGAACAAAAGAGAAGAAAAGGTTCTTGTGAAGCGTAATCCTCTGGCAACTCAGACTTCTGCAAGAAAAGCCAGATGTTTCCATCCACTCAGATGAGAATCGATGAATGAAAGCTGAAGTTGGAGCAGGTTGATGTTAGGAACTTACTTGAAATGGAAGAAAATAGCCAGTGAGATGAAGAGGGACACCAGAGAGAGTCCATGTCCAATGAGGGTCAAGTAGAAATGATTCATCGCAGTCTGGAAAGAAGCAGAAGACAAATGTGATCAAAAAATCCCCATGAGTTGTTCCAGCGATGGCACTGCTGATGCTAACACATCCTAGCTAGCTAGCTAGCTAGCTGTTCATCTTGTGATTCCTCTCTGGTGGAGTCACGCACCATCACCCCTTCGTTGGTGTGTTCGTTGCAGCGCGTGTAGTTGGTCCAGGTCCGGTTGCTCTCAGGATGGACGAACCACTGACCGCTGTCGGTGCAAATCTTTGTCACCATTTCTGAAAGACAAAAAAAAAAAAAACGTGTAGTTTCCCTTTAAAAGAGACGGATTGCGTCCCACCGTCGCCGCACGACGAAGGGAACCGACAGAAAGGCTCAGTGTTTGCCGTTTTCCTCACCTGACGGATCAAAGTCCTGGAAGTAGTCCGGGCAGTGCTGCTCCGACGTGACTCCGGCCTGAGTGTCGTCCCAGCACAGCCACCCATCCCAGGTCCGATTACACATGGGCTCTAGGACCACAGAGACGCTTCAACGGGACAGTTTTTACAGCACAGCCCACCAATCAGACATGAAATGACCCAGCAAGGCTTGACCGCCAAGATGTTAGCAGTAGATATGCTATTGCGCCTTCTTGGATACGTCGATGGGCCACACAAAACATGTTTGTTACATTTTCTGCACAAAATCTGCTCAGTTCTGTCTAATTTGATCTTTTGTAGGACCTCCTGTCCCTTTAAATCTCTTTAAATCCAACTCGACGATTACAACTATAAAACCGTACATGTTTGAAAGGCATTAGTAGGGCCTCCTGCACAACCAACAAGAACACACCAAGTGTTTTCTGGTTAAAATCTTTTCTCGTCTTTTCCAGCAGCCATTGTACAGCTGTAGAACCAGCTGACCAAACATGTTGGAGTCCTGCTTGGGTTGCTAGGTAAGGGGGAATCTGAAGGCTACCGTGTTTGCCGTCTGCGTTGTCCTTCATGATCTTCTGGTAGCACTCGAACTGCGCCGTGACGATCTTGTTCCTGGTGATGCCGAAGTCGTGGTAGACGTTGTTGGGATGCTGCTGCTGGCTGTCATTCACCTCCATGCTGGCCCTCACCAGGAACTGAAAACACCAGGTTACCAGCGAAACACATAATCCACACAGTTCAAAACTGCAGCGTCAGCTAGCATCAGCTAGCGTCAGCTAGCGACTGACCGGACCAAAGTCTGTTAGCCACTAGCTGCTGATGACTGAGTGCAGCAGGAAGTCGCTCTAACAGGAAACTATTAACAGGACTCAGTGAGTTGGACAACATTTAGCTGGAAACTAAACTGTTGCATGATAGCCTGCATGCTAACGTTAGCTTGATAGTTACAATAGTATATACGCACATTTTCATATGACAGCTAAATTTAACTGAAATGGAGTCAGTCTATGGTAGTTA
This sequence comes from Poecilia picta, assembly GCA_033032245.1. NCBI lineage: Eukaryota > Metazoa > Chordata > Actinopteri > Cyprinodontiformes > Poeciliidae > Poecilia > Poecilia picta. The sequence goes on from CM065354.1 coordinate 44,661,606, forward strand.
GTTTTCTTTGAAGTTGTTAGTGTTATTCTGTTAGCGTGGTAGCAAATAAGCTAATGTTAGCTTAGTAGGTAGAATTAGCCTTTTAACTATTTCTTGCTTGCTTATGTTGACAAACTAAATGGAGTTATTCTGTTTGTCAATATGCTAGTGATAGCCGGCATGCTAGCGAAAGCAACAAACCAGCGATAGCTTAATAGATACAGTAGCATTTCAACCATTTTGTATACAAATGCTAAGTTTAACATACAGAACTAAATTAATCTGTTATTTTTGTTTGCATAATACATATGTTAGCTAGTGCTAGTGTATTAGCATGGTGCCCCATTCAGCTGACATTAGCTTAATTTGGAGAATTAGTCCGTTAGCTAATATTTCCTGTTGCTGTTTGCATATTGAATAGTTATTCTATATTAGTCAACATGCTAGTGATGGACTTATATGCTAACATGAGAGGATAAACCAGGATAAGATCTAATTCCTATATCATGTTTCATGTTGTCTTACTGTTTTTAGGTTGCACAGAAGAACGAGAGCGACTATCCAGCTCCATCTGACGCCGTCTAACTTCCTCTCTGCCATCTCAGCTAACGATGATTCACTGAAACAGGAAACAACAAACAATTAAAACTCCTGAGAAAAGCTGCTTCACTGATCTTCTATCTAAACTTCCATTTATGTAACTTTAGCCAGGAGGAATACAAATGTCAAGAAATAAACAGCGTAAATCAATATGATCAAAAACAAACAAAAGATGTCAGGCACATTATAGCAGTGCAACATGAGGAAACTATTGGATAATAACTGCAGGCATCGTGTGGGTCACTCAGAATAAGATGGTCCTGCAGCGAAGTGGGTTGAGAAACCAAGAGGACACCAGGGAGGAAGAAACAACAACGGACGCTTCCTGAAAACAGATCATATTTTTAAAAAGCCACACAGCATTAGCATGAACCGAGGCAGGCGTCTTTACAGAGCTGGACTAGCTGGGGCTCCGAGGCGAAACATCTACTTTACAAGCTAGTCTGGGAAAATTCAACTCAATACGGCCAGAAGCAGGAAAAAGCATCAAGCTAACACATAAATGCAGTCATAAGGGCTAACGTCGCTACTGAGAGACAAACTACCGGGGACCCGTAGTAAATATTCAGACAAAAGCTAGCAGCTAATCAAGTAAAGCTAGCAGCTTAACTGACAGAAGTTAACGGAAAATCATAGTCAAGCTAGCAGCTAATCAAGTAAAGCTAGCAGCTTAACAGACAGAAGTTAACGGAAAATCATAGTCAAGCTAGCAGCTAATCAAGTAAAGCTAGCAGCTTAACTGACAGAAGTTAACGGAAAATCATAGTCAAGCTAGCAGCTAATCAAGTAAAGCTAGCAGCTTAAGACAGAAGTTAACAGAAAATCATAGTCAAGCTAGCAGCTAATCAAGTAAAGCTAGCAGCTTAACAGACAGAAGTTAACGGAAAATCATAGTCAAGCTAGCAGCTAATCAAGTAAAGCTAGCAGCTTAACAGACAGAAGTTAACGGAAAATCATAGTCAAGCTAGCAGCTAATCAAGTAAAGCTAGCAGCTTAACTGACAGAAGTTAACGGAAAATCATAGTCAAGCTAGCAGCTAATCAAGTAAAGCTAGCAGCTTAACTGACAGAAGTTAACGGAAAATCATAGTCAAGCTAGCAGCTAATCAAGTAAAGCTAGCAGCTTAAGACAGAAGTTAACAGAAAATCATAGTCAAGCTAGCAGCTAATCAAGTAAAGCTAGCAGCTTAACAGACAGAAGTTAACTGAAAATCATAGTCAAGCTAGCAGCTAATCAAGTAAAGCTAGCAGCTTAAGACAGAAGTTAACGGAAAATCATAGTCAAGCTAGCAGCTAATCAAGTAAAGCTAGCAGCTTAAGACAGAAGTTAACAGAAAATCATAGTCAAGCTAGCAGCTAATCAAGTAAAGCTAGCAGCTTAACAGACGGAAGTCAACGGAAAATCCTAGTCAAGCTAGCAGCTAATAGATGTTCAGAGTCAAGGTGAAACAATTTCCTCAATCTGAAAAAATGTTAAAAACTTTAGTAGCAAATCCAGTAAGCAAATCCAATGACCATTTTAACACTTTTAAATCGCAGGATATTAGCTGTCACACTGTAGCAGAAACAAAACGGTGGACAATCTGCACCCTGAAACCCCCAGCTGCTGAAATCCAGGCCCGATTCTCAACATGCTGAACTCGTCTGAACTCGTGTTCTGGCGTGAATCGTCATCAACAGCGACCCGAGTTCTGTTCGCATCCAGGCCAGATCGCTCACGGTACCGGATGTGTTCTTGCTCCGCCCATTTTACCTGCGGACTTGAGGCAGCCAGATATCCCACAATGCAACGCGCCACCAGCAGAGGTAAATGTTGAAGGTCAGTACAGAAACGTGTTGCATTTTTACCACCATTAATTGCCACGGAAACTCATTTAAATGTGTTTTTAGGTGAAAAAGTAGCTTATAGCTTCATCTGTCCACTCGGTTCATCCAGAATATTCATACTTTAATATTTGCTCCGGAGTTTTTCGAAGTAGCTTAGCTATGCTAACAGAGGGAGGAGCTGCCGTTTTCGGCAGTTGGTACCGTTTACCAGCCGGTTGACCGGTTTACCGGCAGTTGTACGTTTTCCGCTGGCTGGAACCGGTTGGAACCGGTTTTCCAGCCGTTGGAACCGGTTTTCCAGCCGGTTGGAACGTTACCGGGCAGTTGTACCAGTTTCCGGCTGGCTGGAACCGGTTTTCCAGCCGGTTGGAACCGGTTTTTCCGGCCGGCTGGAACCGGTTGGAACCGGTTGTCCGGCCGGCTGGAACCGGTTTACCGGGCAGTTGGTACCGGTTTTCCGGCCGCTGGAACCGGTTGGAACCGGTTGTCCGCGGCTGGAACCGTTTTCCAGCCGGTTGGAACCGGTTTTTCCAGCCGGTTGGAACCGGTTTTCCGGCCGGCTGGAACCGGTTGGAACCGGTTTTCCGGCCGGCTGGAACCGGTTGAACCGGTTCTCCGGCCGCTGAACCGGTTTTCCAGCCGGTTGGAACCGGTTTTCGGCCGGCTGGAACCGGTTGAACCGGTTTTCCGGCCGGCTGGAACCGGTTGGAACCGGTTCTCCGGCCGGCTGGAACCGGTTTTCCCCGCTAACCGCAGCCTGATTTCAGCGAGTCTCTGTCGTTTTTTGCTGCTTGTTTCTGTTCGTAGCAGCTGAAAGTAGCAAAATAGGAAATATATTTTCTCTTAGCTTATTTTTTATGTTTATTTAGTTAATATTGGTATTTTATAAATTGTGTTGACACAGACTTTCAAAACCAATGACTTTCATTCGCTAATTAACTGTTTTTGGGCATTTAAATTCGTAGTAAGACACATATTTTAACACAACCCTTCATGATCAGAGAATCATACTTTAATTTGTAAGTAAAAACCCCATTTCCCCAGGATCGGCATTTCAATGAGAGTGAACTGTTAGTTTTCATAGCTTCATGCAGGCAGATCTTCAGATCTTCAGGCTGCAGGTCCAGGTTTTTACTTCCAGAGATTCTCTCCATCCTCCGTCCTGCCAATGTCTCTTCACTGTCTCCTCATCTTCTCAGAAAAAAACTATTAAATTATGGTAATATTTGCTTTTGACAGTCTATGAATTTCCTGGAGTTATTGACTGATTATCTGCTTGTTTTTATTTATTTTTGTTATTCTAATAAAGACATTCCCATAAAAATCCTGTTTCTCTTTCTATGCTGGTATCTTACTAGACTATACTTGATTATGATAACAAAGAAAAAGAAGTTTGTTAATAGTAGTTATTATCAAACAACCATCCAGTTGTGTGACAGAAACTCTGGCCAGATGCAGGTTGGTAAAACATTAAATATGAAATAATTATTTTAACTTTCCCTGTTTATGAATCCCTGGTAAACCTGGGGAATAAGGAATAAATCAGTTAACCGCATGACAGGCTGACCAGCATCTAGTATGATTTATCATTTGAGATAAACATTTTATAAGCAAATAATCTGAAGAAATAATCAAGCTTCACTGGTAACAAATCTGAAAAAGTAAGTTGAGGTGATAAATTGTTTTCTATTCAGCTTTTATCAGTCAGTAGTAAAAAACTTAATCCCTTAATTTAAACCGTATATTTAATATCTGTTAATATTTGTCCGAATAATAAACTTGTCCAGTCCCAATTGTTGAACATGGAAATTTACCGAAGGTGAGTGACGTCATCAAGACGCCCTGTTCCTATTGGCCAACCAGCTACTGCGTCCTGAACCCGGTAAGAACTGGACTTTCAGCTGCTCTTGCCAAGAACTCCAGAAGGTTCGAGTATCGAGAACCGGCCCAGTTCTGATGCACTCGGTCGTCTTTGGAGGTTCTAGTGCCATTTGCTGCGGTGGCTGTCGCTGCAGCGCCTCCACAGGCCGGGAGGAGAAAGACGGAGAAAATCACAGAGGCGAAGAACGGAGCGACTCAAACTGCGTCTATCAGGAGCGACGACTAATGACCAGGGAGGTTTTGAATGTAGCTGAAGCTGAAACTGAGCGAAATGTGAAACAAATGCAGCTTTTCTCTCCCAACATAAACATGTGGACCTCCAGAGGAGCAGAGAGGAGAACTTTGCTAGCAGCTGCTGCTATGCTAGCGCCTGATGAACATCTGCTGCTGTGTTTTATGAGCGAGGCCTTGTTCACTCACTCACTCACTCACTCATTCACTCATTCACCATGTCATGCTCAGCGTATGGAGGCGTCGGCCGCCAGCTGGTTCTCATTTCAAACCTCCATCTGCTGCTGCAGAACAGTTTCTACCCAACCAGGGATTCCTCCACCTCTGATTCTTGGCAGCAAGCGACCTTCAATTAGCATCGTTTGGCTAACGAATCAACATTCCCTGGCTGCAGCAGAGCCAAGGCGAGCGGGCCGTCACTGGTCCAACAACGCAGCGCAGACGGTCCTGACCTCCTGACCTCCAGGTCGTTACCAGAGCTTTTCTCCGGCAGGGAGGGAAGGAAGGAAGGAGGCAAGGAGGCTGCATGTTCCTGTGTTCAACACCTGAACTGAGCTCTGAACATTTATTTTAAGTTTGAGTGAAGCTACGTAAGAAGAGCTTAGCTAACAGCCGCTGAGAAACTGCTTACGGCTCATGGTAAAGCTAGCGGCTAATTAAAGTTGCTACTACTTGCTAATTAGAAGCTACAAGATAAGCATAGCTGTTAGCTGCTACTCATGGTAAAGCTAGCGGCTAATTAAAGTTGCTAACTACTTGCTAATTAGAAGCTACAAGATAAGCATAGCTGTTAGCTGCTACTCATGGTAAAGCTAGCGGCTAATAAAGTGCTAACTACTTGCTAATTAGAAGCTACAAGATAAGCATAGCTGTTAGCTGCTACTCATGGTAAAGCTAGCGGCTAATAAAAGTTGCTAACTACTTGCTAATTAGAAGCTACAAGATAAGCATAGCTGTTAGCTGCTACTCATGGTAAAGCTAGCGGCTAATTAAAGTTGCTAACTACTTGCTAATTAGAAGCTACAAGATAAGCATAGCTGTTAGCTGCTACTCATGGTAAAGCTAGCGGCTAATTAAAGTTGCTAACTACTTGCTAATTAGAAGCTACAAGATAAGCATAGCTGTTAGCTGCTACTCATGGTAAAGCTAGCGGCTAATTAAAGTCCAGCGAGTGGCTAGTAGGCGTCAAAATATCAGGAGACAAGCTAACGGCTACACTGCTAAGATGGGTGCTTGTTGCTCATGAAACAGGAAGTTGTGCTCAGTGTCAGAGGTGTTTGTGTCGTTTCCTTCAGTGGTTCTTGGTCTAGCGCCCCCACAGGCCAGGAGGGGAACAACAGCTGAACAGGGGATCAAAAGCTGATTGAATCGAGTCTCCCGGACTGTGTGTAAACCCTCTTCTATTAAATATTTGGCCTGACTTATGTCTTAAATGTTGCCGTTTCAGGACCACCTGGTATTTTCTGGACATGTGGTGTTAGTTGTCGCTGTGGGACTTTTCTATCCGTCAACGTTTGTGTCACGTACAAACATCTTTGCTGCGTAATGTAACTCGAGGCGGTTGAAGCTACTGCTCAGTAGCTGCTAACATGCTAGCTAGCCACATAAATTAGCAGCTACTTCTATATTTATATTGGCTATATCCAGTTTTTTCCGTGCTAAATTTCATTCAGCACTCAAAACGTCTTAAATTTGACCTGCTGAATCCTGCTGCCACCACGGTGGTGAGTTCAGGGTTCGATGTTTGTTTTCCTCCATGTTTGGTTCAATGATGGTCTCATCTTTGTTTTATTCCACTGTGTCATAGTTTTTATTCCCGAGCCGCAGCTGAACGTCTGACCTCCACCGAAGAACAACATTGATCTGCGTGTGAACTGTGGGTGTCCCGTTTGATCTGGAGTCCCTCAGAGTTTCACCTGGGTGGACAGCCGAGTTCGCTAGACACAGGAGACGACGTCACCCGTTACGTCACCCGTTACGTCACCCGTTACGTCACCCGTTACGTCACCCGTTACGTCACCCGGCTCGCATGCGCAGCGTTAGCCAAGGCCTGTGCAACACCTGCGGCCTTCTCACATGCTGCCAGTCCCTGCCGTCCTTATCGGTGTCCCACTATCACTAGCTAGCAGCTGCTAAGCTAGCAACTGCAAAGCTAGCAGCTGCTAGCCAGTGCAGCACTGCAAAGCTAGCAACGTGCCAAAGCCAGCAGCTGCTAGCCTAGCAACTGCTAAGCTAGCAGCTTCTCCCACAGGAGGCAACCAGTAATTTTCTGGATGGCGAAAGGAATCCAAGTTCTGCCTGTTTCCAGAACTTGGAAACACGTCTACAGTCTAGTAGAAGCTAAACTCCAGAGAGTCCAGAGAGAGTCCAGAGAGTCCAGAGAGAGTCCAGAGAGTCCAGAAGAGTCCAGAGAGAGTCCAGAAGAGTCCAGAGAGTCCAGAAGAGTCCAGAGAGAGTCCAGAAGAGTCCAAATAGAGTCCAGGGAGAGTCCAGAGAGTCCAAGAGTCCAGAGATTCCAGAGAGTCCAGAAAGATTCCAGAAGAGTCCAGAGAGAGTCTCCAGAGAGTCCAGAAGAGTCCAAGAGAGTCCAGAGAGTCCAGAGAGAGACCAGGAGATCCAGAGAGTCCAAAAGAGTCCAGAGAGTCCAGGGAGAGTCCAGAGATTCCAGAGAGTCCGAGAGAGTCCAGAGAGAGTCCAGGAAGAGTCCAGAGAGAGTCCAGAAAGATCCAGATAGAGTCCAGAAGAGTCCAGAGAGAGAGTCCAGAGAGATTCCAGAGAGTCCAGAAAGAGTCCAGGAGAGTCCAGAGATTCCAGAGAGTCCAGAAAGAGTCCAGAGAGTCCAGATAGAGTCCAGAGAGAGTCCAGAGAGTCCAGAAAGAGTCCAGATAGAGTCCAGAGAGAGTCCAGAAAGAGTCCAAATAGAGTCCAGGGAGAGTCCAGAGAGTCCAGGGAGAGTCCAGAGATTCAGAGAGTCCAGAAAGAGTCCAGAGAAGCAGTCCAGAGAGAGTCCAGAGAGTCCAGAGAGGTCCAGAGAGAGTCAGAGAGTCCAGGGAGAGTCCAGAGAGAGTCCAGGGAGAGTCCAGAGATTCAAGAGTCCAGAAAGAGTCAGAGAGTCCAGGGAGTCAGAGATCCGAGGTCCAGAGAGAGTCAGAAAGAGTCCAGAGAGAGTCCAGAGAGTCCAAGAGAGTCCAGAGCGAGTCCAGAGAGTCCAGAGTCCAGGAGAGTCCAGAGAGGTCCAGAGAGTCCAGAGAGTCCAGAGAGAGTCCAGAGAGAGTCCAGAGAGAGTCCAGAGAGTCCAGAAAGAGTCCAGATAAGTCAGAGAGTCCAGAGTCGAGTCCAGAGAGTCCAGTAGAGTCCAGAGAGTCCAGAAGAGTCCAGAGAGAGTCCAGGAGAGTCCAGAGAGAGTCCAGAAGAGTCCAGAGAGAGTCCAGAGTCCAGAAGAGTCCAGAAGAGTCCAAGAAGAGTCCAGAGAGAGTCCAGAGAGTCCAGAAAGAGTCCAATAGAGTCAGAGAGTCCAGAAGAGTCCAAGAGTCCAGAGAGTCCAGGAGTCCAGGAGGTCCAGAAGAGTCCAGAGAGTCCAGAAGAGTCAAGGAGTCCAGAAAGAGTCCAAATGAGTCCAGAAGTCCAGGAGTCCAGAGAGTCCAGAGAGAGTCCAGATGAGAGTCCAGAGAGAGAGTCCAGAAAGAGTCCGAGAGTAGAGAGTCCAGAGAGTCCAGAAGAGTCCAGAGGAGTCCAGAGAGTCCAGAGAGGAAGTCCAGAGAGTCCAGAGAAGAGTCCAGAGATTCCAGTAGAGTCCAGAAGAGTCCAGAGAGAGTCCAGAGAGTCCAGAGTCAGAGAGTCCAGAGATCCAGAGAGTCCAGAAAGAGTCCAGAGGAGTCCAGAAGAGTCAGTCCAGAGAGTCCAGAGAGAGTCCAGAGAGTCCAGAGAGTCCAGAGGTCAGAGAGTCCAGAGAGAGTCCAGAGAGTCCAGAGAGTCCAGATAGAGTCCAGAGAGTCCAGAAAGAGTCCAGAGAGTCAGAGAGTCCAGAGAGAGTCCAGAGAGAGGTCCAGAAGAGTCCAGAAGAGTCCAGAGAGCCGAGGTCCAAGAGAGTCCAGAGAGTCCAGATCCAGAAGAGTCCAGAAGAGTCCAGAAGAGTCCAGAGAAGAGAGGTCCAGAGAGTCCAGAGAGAGTCCAGATAGAGTCCAAGAGAGTCCAGAAGAGTCCAGATAGAGGTCCAAGAGAGAGTCCAGAAGAGAGTCCAGATAGAGTCCAGAAGATCCAGAGAGTCCAGAAAGAGTCCAGATAGAGTCCAGAAGAGTCCATAGAGAGTCCAGAGTCAGAAGTCCAGAAGAGTCCAAGAGAGTCCAGAGAGAGTCCAGAGAGTAGAGTCCAGAGAGAGTCCAGAGAGAGTCCAGATAGAGTCCAAAGAGTCCAGAAGAGTCCAGATAGAGTCCAGAGAGTCCAGATAGAGTCCAGATAGAGTCCAGGAGAGTCCAGAGAGAGGTCCAGAAGAGCAGAGAGGTCCAGAAGGACGAGATCAGAAAGAGTCCAGATAGAGTCCAAGAGTCACAGACAAGCCAAGATCCAGATAGGCCAGTAGAGGAGTCCAGAGTCCAGATGAGTCCGATAGGTCCGATAGAGTCCAAGAGAGCGACTGATCCACTTACAGGCCGACATAAAAGTCCAAAGATGATCCAAGTCCATGAGATCCACAGCAGCGACCAGGGCCATGAGTCCGGACGTTCAGACCTGATCCCAAGGACCGTTATCAGAGACCTGATCCCACAGAGACCTGATCCCACACAGACCTGATCCCACACAGACCTGATCCCAGAAACCTGATCCCCGAGACTGATCCAGAGACCTGATCCCAGAGACCTGATCCCAGAGACCTGATCCACAGGACTGATCCACAGACCTGATCCACAAGACTGATCCCAAGACTGATCCACAGAGACCTGATCCCAGAGACTGATCCCAAGACCTGATCCCACACAGACCTGATCCCACACAGACTGATCCACACAGATCTGATCCCAAAGACCTGATCCCACAGAGACCTGATCCCGACAGACCTATCCACACAGACTGATCCCACCAGACTGATCCCACAGACTGTCCCACCAGACTGTCCAGAGACTTTCTTTCATTTCTTTTAGACTTTATTCACAGTAACAAATCAGGATTTGGTGACTTTGATTCAAAACATTTGTTATATTTAGCCGAGTTCAATAAAAAAGCAGCAGTTTGCTTTCAGTAAACGTTTCTCTAAATTTTCTCCCTGATTGCAGATTAAAATTCTCCCTCTGCATCTTTGAGTTGCAGCTGCGGCCACACAAATCAGTCCAACGGCCACAAAGGGCCCCTGTGCCGCATGTTGGACACCGCGGCTCCTGCTGTCCTCTTGGCCTGGAAGCCAGAGACAGAAACATGAATCCCAGCCGACACTGTGGATTTGGTCCGGCGTTCCGGGTCAGAACCGGGTCAGAACCGGGTCAGAACCGGGTCAGTCAGAACCGGGTCAGAACCGGGTCAGAACCTGGTCAGAACCTGGTCAGTCAGAACCGGGTCAGAACGGGTCAGAACCGGGTCAGTCAGAACCGGGTCAGAACCGGGTCAGAACCGGGTCAGAACCGGGTCAGAACCGGGTCAGAACCTGGTAAGAACCGGGTCAGTCGGAACCGGGTCAGAACCGGGTCAGAACCGGGTCAGTCAGAACCGGGTCAGAACCGGGTCAGAACCGGGTCAGTCAGAACCGGGTCAGAACCGGGTCAGAAACCTGGTCAGAACTGGGTCAGAACCTGGTAAGAACCGGGTCAGAACCGGGTCAGTCAGAACCGGGTCAGAACCGGGTCAGAACCTGGTCAGAACCGGGTCAGAACCTGGTAAGAAACCGGGTCAGAACCGGGTCAGTCAGAACCGGGTCAGAACCGGGTCAGAACCTGGTCAGAACCGGGTCAGAACCTGGTAAGAACCGGGTCAGAACCGGGTCAGTCAGAACCGGGTCAGAACCGGGTCAGTCAGAACCGGGTCAGAACCGGGTCAGAACCTGGTCAGAACCGGGTCAGAACCGGGTCAGTCAGAACCGGGTCAGAACCGGGTCAGAACCTGGTCAGAACCGGGTCAGTCAGAACCGGGTCAGAACCGGGTCAGAACCGGGTCAGTCGGAACCGGGTCAGAACCGGGTCAGAACCGGGTCAGTCAGAACCGGGTCAGAACCGGGTCAGAACCGGGTCAGTCAGAACCGGGTCAGAACCGGGTCAGAACCTGGTCAGAACCCGGGTCAGAACCTGGTCAGAACCGGGTCAGAACCTGGTAAGAACCGGGTCAGAACCGGGTCAGAACCTGGTCAGAACCGGGTCAGTCAGAACCGGGTCAGAACCGGGTCAGAACCGGGTCAGTCGGAACCGGGTCAGAACCGGGTCAGAACCGGGTCAGTCAGAACCGGGTCAGAACCGGGTCAGAACCGGGTCAGTCAGAACGGGTCAGAACCGGGTCAGAACCTGGTCAGAACCGGGTCAGAACCTGGTCAGAACCGGGTCAGAACCTGGTAAGAACCGGGTCAGAACCGGGTCAGTCAGAACCGGGTCAGAACGGGTCAGTCAGAACCGGGTCAGAACCGGGTCAGAACCTGGTCAGAACCGGGTCAGAACCGGGTCAGTCAGAACCGGGTCAGAACCGGGTCAGAACCTGGTCAGAACCGGGTCAGTCAGAACCGGGTCAGAACCGGGTCAGAACCGGGTCAGTCAGAACCGGGTCAGAACCGGGTCAGTCAGAACCGGGTCAGAACCGGGTCAGAACCGGGTCAGTCAGAACCGGGTCAGAACCGGGTCAGAACCGGGTCAGTCAGAACCGGGTCAGAACCGGGTCAGTCAGAACCGGGTCAGAACCGGGTCAGAACCTGGTCAGAACCGGGTCAGTCGGAACCGGGTCAGAACCGGGTCAGAACCGGGTCAGTCAGAACCGGGTCAGAACCTGGTCAGAACTGGGTCAGAACCTGGTAAGAACCGGGTCAGAACCGGGTCAGTCAGAACCGGGTCAGAACCGGGTCAGAACCTGGTAAGAACCGGGTCAGAACCGGGTCAGTCAGAACCGGGTCAGAACCGGGTCAGAACCGGGTCAGTCAGAACCGGGTCAGAACCGGGTCAGAACCTGGTCAGAACTGGGTCAGAACCTGGTAAGAACCGGGTCAGAACCGGGTCAGTCAGAACCGGGTCAGAACCGGGTCAGAACCTGGTCAGAACCGGGTCAGAACCTGGTAAGAACCGGGTCAGAACCGGGTCAGTCAGAACCGGGTCAGAACCGGGTCAGAACCTGGTCAGAACCGGGTCAGAACCTGGTAAGAACCGGGTCAGAACCGGGTCAGAACCTGGTAAGAACCGGGTCAGAACCAGGTCAGTCAGAACCTGGTCAGAACCGGGTCAGAACCTGGTAAGAACCGGGTCAGAACCAGGTCAGTCAGAACCGGGTCAGAACCGGGTCAGAACCTGGTCAGAACCGGGTCAGAACCTGGTAAGAACCGGGTCAGAACCGGGTCAGAACCTGGTAAGAACCGGGTCAGAACCAGGTCAGTCAGAACCTGGTCAGAACCGGGTCAGAACCTGGTAAGAACCGGGTCAGAACCAGGTCAGTCAGAACCGGGTCAGAACCGGGTCAGAACCGGGTCAGAACCGCCTCGGCCCGTTTTCACTCCAAGCTCAGATTAAATGTTGATGAGCAGGAAGGAAACAAAACTTCTCACGTTTTGCAGCACCAAACATTCCAGCTGCATCAGCTGCAGTTTAGATTCTGATTAAAAACTTTAAATTTGTTTAAACTTTGAGCGAAAATAAATAAGTCATGAATGAACAAGATGCTAATTGGGATTTAGGCTAAGATGAGCGGCGCTAACTCAAACGCACTAATCACACCCGTTAACTACGCTAATGCTAAAGTGCTACACCAACACGGTATGGAGTGGAAGCTAATGCTACAGTGCTAACTTTGCTGCTAATTATATCCTCCATTAGCACACCAGCTAAAACGTTAGCGGCGCTAACCTAAAAGCATAAATCATAAACATCGGTTCCCCTTCCACTAAAGCGCTACACAATGACAAAGTACTTAGCATAAGCTAATGCTAAAGTGGAACTGCTACAAAACAGACTTTATGCCCTTCAAATTAAGAGCATGAATATAAACTGTAACTATTTAAAGAATCCTTAAGGCAAATTCTCCCCAACATGTATTTAGGGGAAGCTAACTGGGCTAAACATTGTCAAAGTTAGCATAAGCGTTAAATTTGTTGTGCTAACATGCTAACAGATCAATGGTGCATGAATCCATCAGCTGCTAGCTAGCGCTGCTAATCCTGCGCTAGGCTACTAGCATCCCAGCGAAAGCAAAAACCACAAGGCAGCTGCTGGAGGTCAAAGGTCCTCAGAGTTACAACTAGCAGAGGAACGTCGGATGAGAGGGTGAGAGCTGGGTGAGAGGGTGAGGGCTGGATGAGAGGGTGAGGGCTGGATGAGAGGGTGAGGGCTGGATGAGAGGGTGAGGGCTGGATGAGCGGGTGAGGGCTGGTGAGGCTGATGAGAGGGTGAGGGCTGGATGAGAGGGTGAGGGATGGGAGTGAGGGGTGAGGGCTGGATGGAGCGGGTGGAGGCGATGGAGCTGGATGAGGGGTGAGGGCTGGATGAGAGGGTGAGGGCTGGATGAGCGGGTGAGGGCTGGGATGAGGCTGGATGAGAGGGTGAGGGCTGGGAGCTGGATGAGAGGGTGAGGGCTGGGTGGAGGGTGAGGGCTGGATGAGAGGGTGAGGGATGGATGAGAGGGTGAGGGCTGGATGAGACGGATAAGGGTGAGGGCTGGTGAGAGTGGAGGGTGAGGGTGGATGGAGGGTGGGTGGAGCTGGATGAGGGGTGAGGGCTGGATGGAGGGTGAGAGGGTGAGGGCTGGATGAGCGGGTGAGGGCTAGAGGGGTGAGAGGCTGTGAGGGCTGGTGAGAGGGTGAGGGCTGGATGAGAGGGTGATGGGGAGCTGGATGAGGCTGGATGAGAGGGTGAGGCTGGATGAGAGGGTGAGGCTAGATGAGCGAGTGAGGGCTGGGTGAGGCTGGATGAGGGGTGAGGGCTGGTGAGAGGGTGAGGGCTGGATGAGAGGGTGAGGGCTGGAGGATGAGGGTGAGGCTGGATGAGGGTGAGGGCTGGGTGAGAGCTGGATGAGAGGGTGAGGGCTGGATGAGAGCTGGATGAGAGGGTGAGGCTGGGTGAGAGGGTGAGGGCTGGATGAGAGGGTGAGGGCTGGATGAGAGGGTGAGGGCTAGATGAGCGGTGAGGGCTGGATGAGAGCTGGATGAGAGGTGAGGGCTGGGTGAGAGGGTGAGGGCTGGATGAGAGGTGAGGGCTGGAGTGAGGGGTGGAGGGAGCTGGATGAGGAGGGTGAGGCTGGGAGAGGGTGAGGGCTGGATGAGAGGGTGAGGGTGGATGAGAGCTGGATGAGAGGGTGAGGTGGTGAGGGTGAGGTGGGTGAGGCTGGATGAGAGTGAGGCGGTGAGAGCTGGATGAGAGGGTGAGGGCTGGTGAGAGGGTGAGGGCTGGTGAGAGGGTGGAGGTGGTGGAGTGAGGCTGGATGAGAGGGTGAGGGCTGGGTGAGGGGGGTGAGGGCTGGATGAGGGAGGGTGGATGAGGGGTGAGGGCTGGATGAGGGGTGAGGGCTGGTGAGGGGTGAGGGCTGGATGAGAGGGTGAGGGCTGATGAGGCTGGATGAGAGGGTGAGGGCTGATGAGCGGTGTGAGGGCTGGGTGAGAGCTGGATGAGAGGTGTGAGGGCTGGGTGAGAGCTGGTGAGAGGGTGAGGGCTGGGAGAGGTGAGGGCTGGATGAGAGGGTGAGGGCTGGTGAGAGGGTGAGGGCTGGATGATGAGGGTGAGGCTGGATGAGAGGGTGAGGGCTGATGAGAGGGGAGGGCTGGTGAGGAGGTGAGGGCTGGAGGGAGTGGATGAGGGGGCTGGATGAGAGCTGGATGAGAGGGTGAGGGCTGTGAGGGTGAGGGCTTGATGAGGGTGAGGGCTGGGTGAGGCTGGTGAGAGGGTGAGCTGGTGAGAGCTGGATGAGAGGGTGAGGCTGGTGAGGGTGAGCGGTGGGTGAGGGTGGCTGGTGAGAGCGGACTGAGAGGGTGAGGGCTGGATGAGAGCTGGATGAGAGGGTGAGGGCTGGTGAGAGGGTGAGGGCTGGCATGAGGGGTGAGGGCTGGATGGAGGAGGGTGATGGGCTGGATGAGAGGGTGAGGGCTGGATGAGAGGGTGAGGGCTAGGATGAGCAGGGTGAGGGCTGGGATGAGAGGGTGAGGGCTGGATGAGAGGGTGAGAGGTGAGGCTGTGATGAGGGCTGGATGAGAGGGTGAGGGCTGGATGAGAGGGTGAGGGCTGGCTGGTGAGAGGGGAGGGTGGTGAGCGTGAGGGGTGAGAGGGTGAGGGCTGGATGAGAGGGTGAGGGCTGGTGGAGCTGATGAGAGGGTGGCGGGGGGTGTGAGAGCTGGATGAGAGGGTGAGGCTGGTGAGAGGGTGAGGGCTGGATGAGAGGGTGAGGGCTGGATGAGAGGTAGGGCTGATGAGCGGGTGAGGGCTGGATGAGAGCTGGTGAGGTGAGCGGGGTGAGGGCTGTGATGAGAGGGTGAGGGTGGATGAGGTGAGGGTGAGTGAGGCTGTGAGAGGTGAGGGCTGAGGGGGTGAGGGCTGGTGAGAGCGGTGGAGGGCTGGGGCTGGATGAGAGGGTGAGGGCTGTGGATTGAGAGGGTGAGGGCTGGGTGAGAGGGTGAGGGCTAGAGGGTGAGGGCTGGTGAGATGAGGCTGGATGAGGGTGAGGGGTGGAGGGTGAGGGCTGGATGAGAGGGTGAGGGCTGGATGAGGAGGGGTGAGGGCTGGATGAGAGGGTGAGGGCTGGGTGGAGCTGGTGAGAGGGTGAGGGCTGGATGAGAGGGTGGAGGCTGGATGAGAGGGTGAGGCTGGTGAGAGGCTGGATGAGAGGGAGGTGAGAGGCTGGGTGAGAGGGTGAGGGCTGGATGAGAGGGTGAGGGCTGGATGAGAGGGTGAGGGCTGATGAGCGGTGAGGGCTGGGTGAGAGCTGGATGAGAGGGTGAGGGCTGGTGAGAGGGTGAGGGCTGGTGAGAGGGTGAGGGCTGGATGAGAGGGTGAGGGCTGGATGAGAGGGTGAGGGCTGGATGAGATGAGGTGGATGAGAGGGTGAGGCTGGTGAGAGTGGTGAGAGGGTGAGGGCTGGATGAGGCTGAGAGGTGCGGGTGAGGGCTGGTGAGAGGGTGAGGGCTGGTGAGAGTGGAGGGTGAGGGCTGGGTGAGAGGGTGAGGGCTGGTGAGGTGAGGCTTGAGGAGTGAGAGGGTGAGGGCTGGATAGAGGGTGAGGGCTGGATGAGAGGGTGAGGGCTGGATGAGAGGGTGAGGGCTGGATGAGAGGGTGAGGGCTGGTGAGAGGGTGAGGGCTGGATGAGAGGGTGAGGGTGGACTGGAGCTGGATGAGAGGGTGAGGGCTGGTGAGAGGGTGAGGGCTGGATGAGGGTGAGGTGGTGAGAGGGAGGCTGGTGAGAGGGTGAGGGCTGGACTCGTTGTTTTAAAGTGAAACATAAACAACAGTTCGACTCAGTGGACTCAAGGTCCAACAGGCTCCAGTGTTTCACACAACACTCTGAATCCAGTAGGAAAATGATTCATTAGCAAGCTAACTATTCAGTAGCAGCTAAACAAAGAGAGTATTAAGCTAGCAAGTGAAATATTTAGTTGTATATTTAGCTGCGGACATGATCATGCAGCTATTCCAGAGATAAATATTTAGTAGGAGGCTAAGTATTCAGTTACAAATATTAGCTCAATTTAGCTAAATATTTATTTGGCTTGATCTAGATAAGTATTTCATTGTAAAGAAAAATTAGCTCAATCAATATTTAGTCTCTGGAGCTAATTGTTAAGTTTGTACTTGAATTGCCCAAATATCAGATTTAGATCTGGATCATGAAGCAGCTGCAGTTGGACTGAAGCTGGCAGCAGGCGGCTGTCTGAGACAACAGGGTCAGAAACACGACCCTCTGCGCGCGCAAGGACAATAGCACAAATACTGAGCCAAAATATCCAGGTCAGATGGAGCGCGTTTCTGAGGTGCAGAGAGATTCAGCGTCTCGAACGGTGGAGAAGATCCAGGTCAGATCGACATTTTCCACAGGATCCATTTTACTCCGTCAGAACGCTGAACAACAGGACGGAAATAACTCTGGACAGAACTCTGGACAGAACTCTGGAAATAACTCTGGACAGAACTCTGGAAATAACTCTGGAAATAACTCTGGACAGAACTCTGGACAGAACTCTGGACAGAACTCGGACAGAACTCTGGACAGAACTCTGGAAATAACTCTGGACAGAACTCTGGACAGAACTCTGGAAATAACTCTGGACAGAACTCTGGAAATAACTCTGGACAGAACTCTGGAAATAACTCTGGACAGAACTCTGGACAGAACTCTGGACAGAACTCTGGACAGAACTCTGGAAATAACTCTGGACAGAACTCTGGAAATAACTCTGGAAATAACTCTGGAAATAACTCTGGACAGAACTCTGGACAGAACTCTGGAAATAACTCTGGACAGAACTCTGGAAATAACTCTGGACAGAACTCTGGACAGAACTCTGGAAATAACTCTGGACAGAACTCTGGAAATAACTCTGGACAGAACTCTGGAAATAACTCTGGACAGAACTCTGGACAGAACTCTGGAAATAACTCTGGAAATAACTCTGGACAGAACTCTGGACAGAACTCTGGAAATAACTCTGGACAGAACTCTGGAAATAACTCTGGACAGAACTCTGGACAAACCGGCCGACAGGATGTCCCTCTGACAGGATGTCCCTCTGACAGGATGTCCCACTGACAGGATGTCCCTCTGACAGGATGTCCCTCTGACAGGATGTCCCACTGACAGGATGTCCCACTGACAGGATGTCCCTCTGACAGGATGTCCCTCTGACAGGATGTCCCTCTGACAGGATGTCCCTCTGACAGGATGTCCCTCTGACAGGATGTCCCACTGACAGGATGTCCCACTGAGACACTGCAAAAACTGAACCGTAGACATGAGAGCGGCTGATGAAAGCTATGATGCAGGAGGACATGGAGGACAGAGGACAGGACCTGGTTCACCTGCCTCACTGGTCACCTGGTTCACCTGGTTCACCTGCTACCTGGTTCATGGTTCACTGCCTCACCTGGTTCTCCTGGTTCACCTGCCTCACCTGGTTCTCCTGGTTCACCTGCCTCACTGGTTCTCCTGGTTCACCTGCCTCACCTGGTTCTCCTGGTTCACCTGCCTCCCTGGTTCTCCTGGTTCACCTGCCTCACCTGGTCTCTGGTTCACCTGCCTCACCTGGTTCTCCTGGTTCACCTGCCTCACCTGGTTCTCCTGGTTCACCTGCCTCACCTGGTTCACCTGTTCCTGCACCTGGTTCACCTGCCCTCACCTGGTTCACCTGCCTCACCTGGTTCACCTGCCTCACCTGGTTCACCTGCCTCACCTGGTTCACCTGCCTCACCTGGTTCACCTGCCTCACCTGGTTCCTCACCTGGTCTCACCTGCCTCACCTGGTTCTCCTGGTTCACCTGCCTCACCTGGTTCTCCTGGTTCACCTGCCTCACCTGGTTCACCTGGTTCACCTGCCTCACCTGGTTCACCTGCCTCACCTGGTTCACCTGGTTCACCTGCCTCACCTGGTTCACCTGCCTCACCTGGTTCACCTGCCTCACCTGGTTCTCCTGGTTCACCTGCCTCACCTGGTTCACCTGCCTCACCTGGTTCTCCTGCCTCACCTGGTTCACCTGCCTCACCTGGTTCACCTGCCTCACCTGGTTCTCCTGCCTCACCTGGTTCACCTGCCTCACCTGGTTCACCTGCCTCACCTGGTTCTCCTGCCTCACCTGGTTCACCTGCCTCACCTGCCTCACCTGGTTCACCTGCCTCACCTGGTTCTCCTGCCTCACCTGGTTCACCTGCCTCACCTGGTTCACCTGCCTCACCTGGTTCACCTGCCTCACCTGGTTCTCCTGCCTCACCTGGTTCACCTGCCTCACCTGGTTCACCTGCCTCACCTGGTTCACCTGCCTCACCTGGTTCACCTGCCTCACCTGGTTCTGCCTCACCTGGTTCACCTGCCTCACCTGGTTCACCTGGTTCTCCTGCCTCACCTGGTTCACCTGCCTCACCTGGTTCACCTGCCTCACCTGGTTCTCCTGCCTCACCTGGTTCTCCTGCCTCACCTGGTTCACCTGCCTCACCTGGTTCACCTGGTTCTCCTGCCTCACCTGCCTCACCTGGTTCACCTGCCTCACCTGGTTCACCTGCCTCACCTGGTTCTCCTGCCTCACCTGGTTCTCCTGCCTCACCTGGTTCACCTGCCTCACCTGGTTCACCTGCCTCACCTGGTTCACCTGCCTCACCTGGTTCACCTGCCTCACCTGCCTCACCTGGTTCACCTGCCTCACCTGGTTCAGGGAGCAAAAGTGGGAAAATCCTCAACCATTTTCATGAATTTAATCTGATTTTGATTCGTGACGACATGTTGACAAAGCTAACGCTAACGCTAGGAAACTTACTGCTGACCTCAGAGAGCCAGAGGCTAACAGGCTAATAAGCTAATGTGGCTCACAGGGAAGCTAATTTTTCTTTTTTCATAAAAAGATACAGTTACTCTTAAAACCCTTGGACAGGCGTTAACATTTGATTCCAGTGGAAAAGTTTTGATCGAGGCTCATTTGGATGTGTTGAAGCGATGCTAGCTGCTAGCTGCTAGCTGCTAGTTTTTCAGTTTAATTATTTTCTCTAATCATTAGAAACTAGACCAAAAACACTCCAAGATCTTGTGTTTTTACAGTGCAGCACACCTTAGGTTTTACATTTCCTCTGATTATTAATAGGCTAATAAGCTAATTTTGCTCAGAGGGAAGCTAATTTTTTGTTTAGCGCTTTAGCTAATTATGGAAACGTTACTTCCAGTGGTTTAAATGATGTTCACTGTAAAAAAAAGTCCTAAACCCATCAGCTTTTACTCCGTCCATTTCTGATTTATTCATTTATTCCTTTTTAATATTCTGAAGTGGGAATATTTCCTCTGATCTGCAGAACAGAAACCAGATGTCGCCTTTTAGTCGCGGCTCCATCGATTGACTCAACAGCTGAAGGTTCGTTTACTGTCAGTTCACTGACGAATCACGATTCAAACCAAGAGAAAAAAAACAGAAGAAAACGGGAACAACGGCGGCGCAGTTAGACATCAACATCTGGAAAATACAACAATCTGCCCTCAGTTCTGAGACAGAACCGAAAACCGAGACAGAACATTAATTATTTATAGGCTTTAAGAACCAGATATGGAGACACTTTGGTGGAAAAACTCAAACATACGCAATAAAACAAACAAAGTTAATCACTGGATTATTAACCAAATACTTCTGGTGTTGACAGCTGGAGACATTTTCAACGTTACGCAGAGAGAAAAATGTGAACCAATACATTTTGTTCTCATTTTAAGTGGAATCATGTAATTTCATTATCAGGCCTGAAATCTGGGAGTAGTGATGAACTTTGACCTGAACCTTCAGAACCACATAGAGACGGTTACAAAGTCGGCCATCTATCTATCACCTGAAGGAAGATCTGCTACAGCACGATGGGACTTTATTTTCAAAATAAGGAACAAGTTCAGCTTAACCTCCAACACTCAAAAATTCATTATTTGGAAATTTTAGGTTTTTCCATTTTAAAATTAGTTTCTTTCATGGCTGAACAACAGTCAGGTTTATGTAACAGAGATGATCGGATAACGACTAAGGCACAATTTGAAAGCTTTAGCACCATTTTCTCTCCATAAATGATGATTTTTGGCAGTTAAAGAATTCCACATCTGGTTTTCAACACTCAATTAAAACCTCATGGTTCAAATGAGAATTAAAATCTCGGCATTTTAAAAATTTCCCTAAAAAAGGAAAAATGCTTAAATGTAAAACCTAAGGTGTGCTGCACTGCAAAAATACAAGATCTTGGAGTATTTTTGGTTTAGTTTCTAATGATTAGAGAAAATAATTAAACTGGAAAACTGGCAGTTAGCGGCTAGCTGCTAGCAGTTAGCCGCTAGCTAGCTAGCTGCTAGCTAGCATCGCGATGTTAGCATCACGGCTAGCCGCTAACATCGCTTCAACACATCCAAATGAGCCTCGATCAAAATTTTTCTACTGGAGTTAAATGTTAACGCCTGTTTTAAGAGTAATTGTATCTTTTTATGAAAAACGAAAAATTAGCTTCCCTATGAGCCACATTAGCTTATTAGCCTATTAATAATCAGAGAAAATGTAAAACCTAAGGTGTGCTGCACTTCAAAAACACAAGATCTTGGAGTGTTTTTGTTCTAGTTTCTAATGATTAGAGAAAATAATTAAACTGAAAAACTAGCAGTTAGCAGCTAGCAGGTAGCATCGCTTCAACACATCCAAATGAGCCTCGATCAAAACTTTTCCACTGGAATCAAATGTTAACGCCTGTTTTAAGTATCTTAAATTGTATCTTTTTATGAAAAACTGATTATCAGCAGCCATTTTGCAGCTTCAGATTAACAATAATAATTTCACACCTGACCAAGCTAGCAGGACAAACACAGCCGTTAGCCAACACCTGAACAAGCTAGCAGGACAAACGCAGCCGTTAGCTAACAGCTGACCAAGCTAGCAGGACAAACGCAGCCGTTAGCTAACAGCTGACCAAGCTAGCAGGACAAACGCAGCCGTTAGCCAACACCTGAACAAGCTAGCAGGACAAACGCAGCCGTTAGCTAATAGACAACCAAGCTAGCAGGACAAACGCAGCCATTAGCTAACACCTGACCAAGCTAGCAGGACAAACACAGCCGTTAGCTAACAGCTGACCAAGCTAGCAGGACAAACACAGCCGTTAGCTAACAGCTGACCAAGCTAGCAGGACAAACGCAGCCGTTAGCTAACAGCTGACCAAGCTAGCAGGACAAACACAGCCATTAGCTAACAGCTGACCAAGCTAGCAGGACAAACGCAGCCGTTAGCTAACAGCTGACCAAGCTAGCAGGACAAACGCAGCCGTTAGCCAACACCTGAACAAGCTAGCAGGACAAACGCAGCCGTTAGCTAATAGACAACCAAGCTAGCAGGACAAACGCAGCCATTAGCTAACACCTGACCAAGCTAGCAGGACAAACACAGCCGTTAGCTAACAGCTGACCAAGCTAGCAGGACAAACACAGCCGTTAGCTAACAGCTGACCAAGCTAGCAGGACAAACGCAGCCGTTAGCTAACAGCTGACCAAGCTAGCAGGACAAACACAGCCGTTAGCTAACAGCTGACCAAGCTAGCAGGACAAACGCAGCCGTTAGCTAACAGCTGACCAAGCTAGCAGGACAAACGCAGCCGTTAGCCAACACCTGAACAAGCTAGCAGGACAAACGCAGCCGTTAGCTAATAGACAACCAAGCTAGCAGGACAAACGCAGCCATTAGCTAACACCTGACCAAGCTAGCAGGACAAACACAGCCGTTAGCTAACAGCTGACCAAGCTAGCAGGACAAACACAGCCGTTAGCTAACAGCTGACCAAGCTAGCAGGACAAACGCAGCCGTTAGCTAACAGCTGACCAAGCTAGCAGGACAAACACAGCCGTTAGCTAACAGCTGACCAAGCTAGCAGGACAAACGCAGCCGTTAGCTAACAGCTGACCAAGCTAGCAGGACAAACGCAGCCGTTAGCTAACAGCTGACCAAGCTAGCAGGACAAACGCAGCTGTTAGCTGACAGAGCGTCAGATGGAAAACGCTGCAACCTTCAGGCTTCCTGTTGAAATTCCCCAGTAAAAACACTCAGACTCGGCTGTTTGAAGATAAAAACTGAATTATCTTCAAAGTGTTCCCTGAACCCAGAACCAGAACCAGGACCAGGACCAGAACCGAGTCGGCGGGAACCAGCCTTTATTCTTTACTATGCATGAGAGGAATAAAACATTTCAAAAGGTCCATCCATGAAACCGAATCCAGACGATAACGTCACCATGAGGTCAAGAGAGACGGAGCAGCACCAAATGTAACATTAGATATTTTAACTTTAAGGCTAAACCAGAAACTAAAGGCACTAAAGGCCTTTCCTAGAAAATATATAATTTAAAAATGCTACTTCACTTCACTGTTTAGCTAAAGACTTGACTAGAGCTTTCCAAGCTTTGTTCTTACTTTTATTAAATATTAAATTGTTATTACTTTAGCATAAATGCTAACTCTTATTTTGTGATTTCTGTCGGCCATTTTGATTTTTTGCAGATGTGTTTCCCTCAGAACAGCTGCTGAACTCTTTGCTCTTAGAAACTTTAATATTTTGTGCTTTGCTAGCTATGATGGCTATGCTTAGCTATCATAGCTAGCGAAGCTATCATAAAAATATGTTTTATTCCTCTCCTGCATAGCTAGCATAGCTATGCAGGAGAGGAATAAACTCATAGCTACATAGCTATGCAGGAGAGGAATAAAACATCATAGCTAGCATAGCTATGCAGAAGGAATAACATCATACTAGCATAGCTATGCAGAGAGGAATAAACATCATATTTTAATGATAGCTTCATACTATGAAGCTTCACTGCTATGACAGCTATGCTAGCTTGATAAATTGACTTACAGCCAAACAAAATATGAGAAAATTAATTTAAAATAATTCCAATAAATTATTTTAAAGTACATGTTATAATAATTATTGACAATAAATATTAGATATAATACAAAAATTTGAATTAAAAACCATACAATTTTAAAAATATTTTATTTTTAAATTTTTTTGGAGTAGATTTGGTAAAAGTGTTCATATTTTCAATGTACATTTGATCACAGTTATTTATGTTATTATTTATAAACCATCAGTGTTTATGAGGAACAACAGACACCAGAAAATAACTTTCACAAAAACCTAAAATAAATTGTATTTTTTTATGTTTTCTGCTGTAAAACTCTTTGAGCTGCCGAGTTGCTGCACAAATAAACTCAATTTATTGACTGGAAAACCAAAGATTTCCTCTGAAAGTTCTTCTGATCCAAACACCAAATACACTTTAAAACGCATCAATACAAACGTCGGAGCTCAACTGCAGAAGCTAGCAGAAGCTAGAAGCTAGCAGAAGCTAGAAGCTAGCAGAAGCTAGAAGCTAGCAGAAGCTAGAAGCTAGCAGAAGCTAGAATAGAAGCTGCAGAAGCTAGAAGCAAAGCTAGAAGCTAAGAAGCTGAATAGCAGAAGCTAGCAGAAGCTAGAAGCTAGCAGAAGCTAGCAGAAGCTAGCATCTACAGTATCTCAGCTTTCAGCCAATCAGAGCCAGGGAGGGTAAACGGAGCTTCCTGATTGGCTGTTTTCTGTGAATAACTTGTCGGATCCTGATCTTTAGCGCCGCTGCTGCGTTTTCCGCCGTTCGGAGAATCTGATGTTTTATGAAATCAAAGATCAAAGGATCAAATAAATGGTTTTGTTTCAAAACAAACATGAATCTGACGAACACAAAAACACCGTTTTTACAGTGTAAACAAGGAGGAAGCAGCTGCAGCTGCCATGTTTAAATGTCGCTGAGTTTCTCCGTTAGCGGTTAGCGGCGGCTGTCGGTTGCTATGGTTACGCCGCCTTTCCTGCTCCTCGTTTTTTCGCGCCGTAGCTTTAAGAACCTGAAGTCGAAATCCGTGAAATTAGTAAATAAACCGAACCGACGCAGCAGCTTCATATCTATCGATGTTAATCAATAAAACTTATGATTAATCAGCAGTTTGTCATTAAAATGCAGTTTTGTTCCCGCTGGTTTGTTCTGCATCATTAAAATCTACGTTTGAAGCAGCGAAGGCGGATTAATCCGGATTAATCCGGATTAATCCGGATTATTCCAGGAAAGCCGAGCAGTAAAAAGTCAGATTTCTGTCCTGCATGCAGATATTTAGGAAACATGGCCGCCGCCGCCATCAGGCCTCCAGCCGCTTCGCCAACATCAGCCCCTCTGGGGGTCAAAGGTCACGGGTTGCACAAACCCAGGAAGGAACTGGAGTCAATAATCTGGATTATTTAGACTCTTTTAAGAGAATAAAACTCATCAAACAGATTTAAATATTTAACTTCTAACAAGATAAACATTTTGTTTCATAACTAAATATTTATCATGTTTAGCTTTAATATGTTGAACTGGCAGAAACTAATTATTTCCTAAATTTATGTGAATATTTAATTCCAAATTAAAATCTTATGTGAGATATAAATATTTAGTTTTTAATATATTTAGTTAACAAGTTAAATATTTTTATTCCATAACTAAATTTTGATCTCATGAACATTTTTTAGCTTTTGAACTAAGTATTTGAGGCAGAAACTAATTTTCTCCTAAATTTTTGTCTGAATTTTAATATTTAGCTCTGAGCAAAATATTTATAAGTTAAAACATTAATTTATGTGAATATTTAATTCCAAATTAACATTTTATCTGAGATGTAAACATTTTAGTTTGTGACATATTTAGTTAACAAGATAAATATTTATCATCTTTACCTCAGAGTTTAATATTTTAAACTAAATATTTGAGGCAGAAACTAATTTTCTCCTATATTTTCGTCTGAATTTTCGTATTTATGTGAAAATGTATAAATATTATATTAGATATAAACATTAATTTGTGACATTTATGGTGAAAATCTGCTTCATTTCTCAGATTTAAATCTTTTCTGTTGTTTTTTCAGCGGTTCTGACATCCGGACCAGAACCAGAACCAGAACCAGAACCAGAACCAGCCAGCAGGTCCGTCCGGCTCCGGACGGTCCGGTTCGGTCTTATGTAACCGGACCGGGAGGTTCTGGAGTCGCTCGGTTCGGTTCGGTTCGGTTCGGTTCGGCGGTTCCGCTGACTCAGCAGCAGCAATGGACGGTTTTAGAAAATCTGACTGCAGAACCAGAACCAGAACCAGAACCGGGACGGATCCGGGTCCAGATTAAAAGCCCGAACCCTTTTCTGTTCGTATCATCAGAACCGGAGGTCCAAACGGACCGGTACCGCCGCCAGCCAGGGAATCAAACCCCAACAAAGCCCGACCCGGTCCGGTCCGGTCCGGTCCGGTCCGGTTCGGTTCCAGCTTCCTTACCGGACACGGGGATCCGATCACGCTCCTCCGGTCCGGTCCGGTCCGGTTCGGCTCGGCTCGGTTCGGCTCTGCGCGCAGCTCGGCTTGACGTTGGAAGTGAACCCACAGCTTCCGGTTACGTCACCGTGGACCGGACCGAACCGGACGAACCGGACCGGACCGGACCGGACTCCCGCCCACCGCCGCGCTGCGCAGCTGCAGGAGGCGCAGAGGTTGCGGGTCGGAACCGAGCCGGACCCGCAACCTCTGCGCCTCCTGCACCAATGTGCGCAAACCTGCGCAGCTTAACGCGCCGTTTCCATGGAAACGCCAATGTTTGCGCTGTCACCAACCCGGAACTGCGCAAATCCGAAATGACGCAACAAAAAAAAAAAAAAATCCGCTTAATGGAAACAACAAAAAAAATAAAAACTCTGGTTTCTAATATCAAAACGTTGATCTGGTTTTTCTTTTCTGCAGCATTTCGTTAATTCGTGATAAACACCCGGATGTTACTCCTGCCCACGAAGAAGAGACGACGGAAGTCCGACCGGAAGTCGTCTTCTTCTTCGTGGTTTGTGTTTTAAATGAGCTGCAGCTGATTGACAGCAGATCCATCCATCCTACAAACGATCAAACGTTTAGGAAATAAAATGTTTTATTTCCTTATTTAAACATGAATTATCTGCATTTTCAATGAGTTTCTGAAACTATGAAGGTTCGATGCAATAAATGAAAATAAATCAATCACTCAAAATCACAGCCATAATATCTAATCCTCATATTGATCATTTGTTCTGCAGGTTTTTGTGTTTAATGGATTTTCTCTCATTTTAAACCAGTTTTTTCTCCTGATTTTATCAATATTTAATAATTAATCCATAAAATCTGAATGAAAAAAGAGAAAAGAGTCTTAAAGTAAAAACAGGAGCAGCAGGACCTCAAAACGTCTAAATATTAAAAAATACATTAAATATGGACAAAATCCTTGAAGTTCATCATAATTATACTAAATGCAGTTTCTAAACTAAAAGATGTTTCACGATTTTTACTCCATAAAGTCATTAATAAACGCTTATTAATTGTTTCACATCGTATTTATTAGCCACGCAGAGGAAGATGAGGATTTAAAGCGACGGCGCCGCCTGGTGGCCGCTGCGCGGCGCTGCCGGACAATAATGACTGAAAACAAAGAGTTTCTGGGTTCAGTTTAATCAAAAAGAATCAATTTACAGCGACCAATAACTGCAGAGACAAACAGCGAAATATGAACAAATAAAAGAACAAAATCTGCAGCTTAAAGCTTCACAAACCGCAAAAACTCACAGAACGGAAAATTCATGCAAAATGGAGGCAGGAATGTTTCCCTGTAGATTTAATATTCATTTTTACACATTTGAACCGTTTTTTCTTAATAGTTTTGACTCTTTTTGGTTGTTTGATGTTCTAGAGCAAAGTTAACATAAATAAAACTTCAGCTGTTTCAAATCTCTTTATGTTATTGTAGTTTTTATAGAAACTTAATATTATTGCAGTCAAATGAGCAGGATTTAAATATTTCCCATCAGCCTTTGCTGTTTCCACACTCTGAGGACATCCTGGGTCTTTTTTAACCGACTCAGAAACTTATTTTACTTTAGACTTTTGGAGTCGACACTGAAAACTCAAAGTTTAGAAATAAACAGAGAAACGAGTCACATCAGATCAGGAAGTTTGTGTTTCCATGTTGCTTCTGTGCTAAAGTTTTAAACTGCGTCTCGTTTCCTGTTGCTCAGAGTCATGAAGAATCAACAATACGCAGCAAAAAAGAGACAAAAAACAAGAAACAGAGTCGAAGTTATAATACAGAGATAAAAACACGAATGGAAGAGGAGCGACGACCTGCAGGGGGCAGCGACGACCCAGGGGGGCAGCGGCGACCCAGGGGGCAGCGACGACCTGCAGGGGGCAGCGACGACCCCAGGGGGCAGCGGCGACCCCAGGGGGGCAGCGACGACCAGGGGCAGCGACGACCCCAGGGGGCAGCGACGACCTCAGGGGGCAGCGACGACCCAGGGGGGCAGCGCGACCACAGGGGGCAGCGACGACCCAGGGGGCAGCGATGACCTGCAGGGGGCAGCGACGACCCAGGGGGCAGCGATGACCTGCAGGGGGCAGCGACGACCCAGGGGGCAGCGGCGACCCAGGGGGGCAGCGACGACCCCAGGGGGGCAGCGAGACCTGATGGGGGCAGCGACGACCCCAGGGGGGCAGCGACGACCCCAGGGGGGCAGCGATGACTGAGGGCAGCGCGTACAGGGGGCAGCGACGACCAGGGGCGGCAGCGGACGCGGGGGCAGCGCGACACGGGGCAGCGACGACGCAGGGGGGCAGCGACGACCTGCAGGGGGGCAGCGACGACCCAGGGGGCAGCGGCGACCCAGGGGGGCAGCGCGACCGAGGGGGGCAGCGACGACCTGAGGGGGCAGCGACGACCCCAGGGGGGCAGCGGCGACCTGCAGGGGGCAGCGCGACCCTCAGGGGGCAGGCTAGGGCGGACGACCCAGGGGGGCAGCGGCGACCCAGGGGGGGCAGCGCGACCTGCAGGGGGCAGCGACGACCCCAGGGGGGCAGCGGCGACCCAGGGGGGGCCCCAGGGGCAGCGCGACCTGCAGGGGGCAGCGGCGACCTGCAGGGGGCAGCGAGCGGCACCCACGGGGGGGCAGCGGCGTCCTACAGGGGGAGCAGGGGCGACCCCAGGGGGGCAGCGATGACCCCAGGGGGGCAGCGGCGACCTGAAGGGGGGCAGCGGCGACCTGAGGGGGCAGCGGACGACCTGAGGGGGCAGCGGCGTCCTACAGGGGGCAGTGGCGACCCAGGGGGGCAGCAGCGACGACCTGCAGGGGGCAGCGACGACCCCAGGGGGGCAGCGACGACCCAGGGGGGCAGCGGCGACCCCAGGGGGGCAGCGGCGACCTGCAGGGGGGCAGCGACGACCCAGGGGGGCAGCGGCGACCTGATGGGGGCAGCGACGACCTGATGGGGGCAGCGGCGACCTGCAGGGGGCAGTGGCGACCCCAGGGGGGCAGCGACGACCTGCAGGGGGCAGCGACGACCCCAGGGGGGCAGCGACGACCCCAGGGGGGCAGCGGCGACCTGCAGGGGGGCAGCGGCGTCCTCAGGGGGCAGTGGCGACCCCAGGGGGGCAGCGACGACCTGCAGGGGGCGGAGCGGGCGCCTGCAGGGGGCAGTGGCGACCCCAGGGGGGCAGCGACGACCTGCAGGGGGCAGCGACGACCCCAGGGGGGCAGCGACGACCCCAGGGGGGCAGCGGCGACCTGCAGGGGCGGCGCAGGCAGGGCGTCCTACAGGGGGCAGTGGCGACCCCAGGGGGGGCGAGCGACGACCTGCGAGGGGGGCAGCGGCGTCAGCGCTGCAGGGGGGACGAGCGGCGTCCTACAGGGGGCGCAGTGGCGACCCCAGGGGGGCAGCGGCGACCCCAGGGGGGCAGCGGCGTCCTACAGGGGGCAGTGGCGACCCCAGGGGGGCAGCGACGACCTGCAGGGGGGCAGCGACGACCCCAGGGGGGCAGCGGCAACCCCAGGGGGGCAGCGGCGTCCTACAGGGGGTAGCGGCGACCCCGGGGGGGCAGCGACGACCTGCAGGGGGCAGCGGCGACCCCAGGGGGGCAGCGGCGTCCTACAGGGGGCAGCGGCGACCTGCAGGGGGCAGCGGCGACCCCAGGGGGGCAGCGGCGTCCTACAGGGGGCAGCGGCGACCTGCAGGGGGCAGCGGCAACCCCAGGGGGGCAGCGGCGTCCTACAGGGGGTAGCGGCGACCCCGGGGGGGCAGCGACGACCTGCAGGGGGCAGCGGCGACCTGCAGGGGGCAGCGGCGACCCCAGGGGGGCAGCGACGACCTGCAGGGGGGCAGCGATGACCCCAGGGGGGCAGCGGCCTTCAGTCCCCGCGGTTCACGATGCTGTGGATGTTTTTCTTCCGTATCCGGATCATCCCCTTCCTGGAGCCTGAAACAGAACCGAGCCGTGGAGGACGAGCGGCGGCGCGGCGGCGGCGGCGGCGGCGGCGGCGCTGAGCTTCGTCTCTGCGTGTTTGGCGCCGTTACCTTTCTGGCCTTTGATGCATTTGTGGTAACAGTGTTTGCGGCTCAGGAAGTTGTTCTGGTTGCCGCCGCAGCCGCTGTAGCTGAACGCCTGGCAGCGCTTGGCTGCCGGGTTGAAGGCGAACCGCCTGACGGCGCCGCCGCCGCCGCCGCAGCCGCCGCCGCCGTCGACGGGCCTGAAGCAGATCTCTGAGGCGCTGGAGTCTGGAAGGCAGGCAGACGGTCAGAGGGACGGCGGCGCCTCCGCTGGCAGCAGCATGGAGGTGCAGCCGTGAGCCGCGGCCCCCCCAACTCCCCCCTCAGCTCCGCACCTGCAGCCACATGCTAATCCGATCATCAGCAATAATTCGGGTTACAAAACGAAGAGGATTCGCTTGTAAATGTCATCGTTTCAAACTAAATACGTCGTTGAAGCGGAAACACAAACTCAACATTTAGATAGACGGACAATCAGTTGGATATTTAGCTTACGGGCTAAAAATGTAGCTCCAGACTAAAACATTTAGCTGCAGCTCTTCCCGTGTCTCATGGACTCGACGCCATCAGGAAGTTTCTCATTTACGTATCGGCGAGTTTTAAACGCACGGCGGCCATTTTTAATTTGACTTGGTGAGAAAAATAACTTCTGGAATGAAACAAACGTATGTCTGAAAATATAACTTTATTAATAAACTGGAGCCCGACACTAAAACAGGGACTTTATTCAATTCTATCATTAATCAGAAACAAAAATATGTAAACATGCTAATTTTATGCAAATAAGTTTCTGCTTTATTTCCTTAATGCTACAACATAAATATCCAGTTTCTCTGGAGTCACATTGATTATTGTTCGTCTCATAAACTGAACAATCATTGTTATTAATCCTTCAAGTACTTCGACGTCTATGCTTTTATTTTGAAGTGCTTCCTTTAATTGGAAGGAGGTTTGTTGCGTTTATTTCTTCTTCTTGACGTTGTTGATCAGCTGATCTGTTTGCTGTTATTGGTTATCGTATTTGGCTGTTGGACATGTGGACAGTTGGACATGGACCGATTCCTCTGCTGTTCCGCATCATTCAAATTTGAAACAGGAATTTAAAGTTTGTTTGCTCCACTGTTGTTAATTTGTAAATAGTAATTTGAATTTGTGCCGTTACTGTATTTTCAGAAGCTGCTTGTTTCACACTGCAGCCTGAAGTGACCCAACATCTTGTTGTGTTTTCAGAAACGGCTTCAATCTATGTTCTTCAGTAACTCTTCAGTGAACCGTTTGAACACCCTGGTGACCAGCGACCTTTCCGACCGAAGCCCTTTAGTGACCCGTTAGGAAACGCAGAGGTCAGAGGTCAGAAGTCAGGACCTCACAGCTTCGTCTTTGTTCCCTCGCTGATTGATTGGTCGTCCTTCCACTCAACTATACGTCTCGGTTGCTGCTGGTCTGTTGTGCTAAAATAAATCTGCTCTGCTCCCTGGGATGAAGAGTTTTTATGTATTTTATTTCTGCGCAGCTTATCGACGACCTTTCTGGAGAGCTGCCAGTGTTTTCTCAAAAGCAGAAAATACTGATTTAAGGCATCGAAGGAAAGGAGTCGGCGTGTCTCTGTTTCTTTTAGTAGATTCTTCAAAAGAGGAGGATAAGTTCCATCCATCCATCCATGTTTTATCTAAACCTGTACCTCCATTTAGCCACCAGGTGTCACTGTTACGCCTCTGGTTGTCTCCACCTCGGCTGCATCGTCCCGTTCATGTTTCAATCTTTAAAGCTAACAGACCTGAAATGCTATTTAGCAATAAAGTTGTTATTGGATCCAAGCTAGAAAACCTCTGAAACCTGAAACCTGTCAAAGTTCCTCCTCTGGCCAGAACCAGGTTTGTTGCAGAGTTTCATCCTGCAGAATCAGAGCCTGAACAGCTTAAAACAAAATGTACAGAATTAGCCAAATGCTAAGGCTAGCTACAAGGATGTCAGTTAAAGGTTGTTTGTGTTTGTTTTTGCTCCATAATGTCCAGAATTAGCCAAATGCTAAGGTTAGCTACAAGGATGTCAGTAGCTTTCAAATCAAAGTTAGCTAAATGTTAGCACTAGCATGCTGACTAACATTAACTTACTTCAATAAGTATGAAAACATGACCTAAAATGCTAAGATTAGCTAAAATGCTATCAGTAACATGTTGAAGTTGTGTAACGTACTTCATCTCGTTTGTAACCAACAGTGTACCAGCTAAAATTAGCAAAAATGCTAATGCTACGTTAATGACAGAAATAGGTCTATGACTATCACTGTCATGCTAACATTGACTCACTTCATTCAGTATGCTAAGATTAGCTGTTATACCAAGATGAGCTAAAATGCTAATTTTGAACTGAATGTTGCTATTTGTATGCCATCATTTCTAACATGTTGACAACATTAAGCTAATCCATTTAGCATGCTAAGTTTAGCTTTAAAGTCTAAATAAGCTAAAATGCTAATACCGGCTCAACTTCTTCATTACAACAATTGCTAGGATGCTAACACTGACTCACTAAGCATTAGTGTATTAGCTACATTTAGCTAAAATGCTAAAGCTAAAACTCATTTCTTGTTGCCTTTGATTAAACGTACTTTAAATTTCGATTAGTTCTGACCCGGTTTGGACTTTTCCTTGATTCTCTGTTGGTTGTGTCTTAGCGTGTGGAGCACTGTAAACTCGGCCCGTAAACCCGACCCGATTTAATGACCAGGAGCTGAAACTCGGAACCGGAGCCACCGGACCTGTTGAGTGAAATTGATTTTCTTGAGCAACAACCGAGTCGCTGCAGCCGCGACACCAAACAGTTTGGTGCCAGTTGACCATCATCATCTCCAACACAGAAAGTTTCCATCTTATTAGTGAAGGTTCTCATTCTTTGACGTCCAACAGGCATTTGCTGCAATTTACCAACATGCTAATGTTACGGTTAGCATCATGCTAATGTTGCTATTGGCATAATGCTAATAATAATGCTAACATTACGCTAATGTTATTGCTGCCATTATTCCAAAGCTATTCTGTTAGCGTTGAAATTATGCTGATGTTGCTGTTATGATGCTAATGTCACTTTTAGAATCATGCTAATGTTGCTACTGGCATAATGCTGATAATAATGCTAACATTACATTAATGGTATTGCTGCCATTATTTCAATGCCATTCTGTTGGTGTTGCCATTATGCTAATATTGCTGTTAGCATGATGCTAACCTTGCTGTTAACATTGCTAATATTATGCTAATGTTATTGCTGCCATTATTCCAATGCTATTCTGTTAATGTTGCCATTATGCTAATATTACTGTTAACATGATGCTAACCTTGCTATTAACATTGCTAATATTATGCCAATGTTATTGCTGCCATTGATCCAATGCCATTCTGTTAGTGTTGCCATTATGCTAATATTGCTGTTAGCATGATGCTAACATTGCTGTTAACATTGCTAATATTATGCTAATGTTATTGCTGCCATTGATCCAATGCTATTCTGTCAATGTTGCCATTATGCTAATATTGCTGTTAGCATGACGCTAACCTTGCTGTTAACATGATGCTAACGTTGCCGTTAGCATCATGCCAACACTGGTGCTAACTTTCTTCACTTTGTTCTATTTTGACGTTTTATTTCCGGTAAGAATCTCAGCTGCAGCTGAAGTCCAGCAGCTTGAGAATTTGACATTTTTATGTTAAAAAAATACAAAATGAGATAATTTCACTCCTGCTAACATTTTGTGATGAAAACATTAGGAGCTTTTGTTTCGAAGGGTTGTAGTCATGTGATTTGGTTTGTGTTCCTCGTCTTCAGGCTCAGCCAGCGACAGCCTCACATCGTCCCGGTCGATAAATCAAACGCGCCAATAACACGACAGGATGAATATCAATTATTCACCTTAAAAGCAAAAGTCAGAACATGACGAGTTTAAACATGTTAAATATGTCATATTATGGTCTGTTGAAACGTTTCTCACCTGTTTGTGAGGCGTTGAGCTGCACCTGCGGTTCGCTGTCACTCAGCTCCTCTGCAAAACAGGCAAGTCAGATTAAAGGTTAAATCAATCACACTGAAATGAAGCCGTTCTTAAAACGCCCACATCGCCTGGCGACACTGCAAACGTTGCTAATCATGCTAATTCATCCCAGTCGTGGTGAATGAACCTATCAGAAGCTTGCTGCAGCATGACATCATCATCTAGGAAGAGGAAGGAAAACATCAGCTAATTTACCAATATGCTAATTTTAAATCTATGGAATTCATACGTTATCTTTCTAAATGAGGAATTAGCTTTTTTTTTTGCTAACTTTGAAACTATTTAGCACATATTTTTTCCTTCCACTCAACTTTCTGTGTATTTGCTATAATGTCTGTATAATATTTGTGGCTTCCTTTCTAAAACCAGTAACAAGTTAGCGCTTCCGCTAACTTTGACGTTTAGCACACACTTTTTCCTTCCACTCAACTGTCTATGAATATGGTGCAGCTTTTGTCCAATATTCTAGTTATTTTAGACACAAATTGTTTGAAAAACTTCACTGTGTGTCATAAATTTACATAATTTACAGCTCCAACATGAGTAACGTTGGCATTTCTGCCCACTTTTAACAATTTTTTAAAAACAAGTCGCTTCTATCGGAACAGATATGATTGATGGAGCTGAAAGCAGAACATCATGTTGATAAAACGCTGGTTGCCACCTGCTGCTGCGGTTGGACGGGTGACGGCTGGTTTCCTCACGTCGGCAACAGCTTCGTCTGTGAAAACACAACAAGAAGCAAAGAGGAAACGTTAAAGCTCAGCAGCTAAGAAAACAGCCAGAATGTTTAAGTCCAGATGAGTGAAATAGTTGCTTCTTTTCCTACTTCCTGACAACCTCAGTGAAATAGTTGCTTCTTTTCCTACTTCATGACAACCTCAGTGAAATTGTTGCTTCTTTTCCTACTTCCTGACAACCTCAGTGAAATAGTTGCTTCTTTTCCTACTTCCTGACAACCTCAGTGAAATAGTTGCTTCTTTTCCTACTTCATGACAACCTCAGTGAAATTGTTGCTTCTTTTCCTACTTCCTGACAACCTCAGTGAAATAGTTGCTTCTTTTCCTACTTCCTGACAACCTCAGTGAAATAGTTGCTTCTTTTCCTACTTCCTGACAACCTCAGTGAAATAGTTGCTTCTTTTCCTACTTCCTAACAACCTCAGTGAAATAGTTGCTTCTTTTCCTACTTCCTGACAACCTCAGTGAAATAGTTGCTTCTTTTCCTACTTCCTGACAACCTCAGTGAAATAGTTGCTTCTTTTCCTACTTCCTGACAACCTCAGTGAAATAGTTGCTTCTTTTCCTACTTCCTAACAACCTCAGTGAAATAGTTGCTTCTTTTCCTACTTCATGACAACCTCAGTGAAATAGTTGCTTCTTTTCCTACTTTCTGACAACCTCAGTGAAATTGTTGCTTCTTTTCCTACTTTCTGACAAAATCAGTGAAATAGTTGCTTCTTTTCCTACTTCCAGACAACCTCAGGGAAATAGTTGCTTCTTTTCCTACTTCCTGACAACCTCAGTGAAATAGTTGCTTTTTCTCTCACTTCTTGACAACCTCAGTGAAATAGTTGCTTCTTTTCCTACTTCTGACCTCAGTGAAATAGTTGCTTCTTTTCCTACTTCATGACAACCTCAGTGAAATAGTTGCTTCTTTTCCTACTTTCTGACAACCTCAGTGAAATTGTTGCTTCTTTTCCTACTTTCTGACAACCTCAGTGAAATAGTTGCTTCTTTTCCTACTTCCTGACAACCTCAGTGAAATAGTTGCTTCTTTTCCTACTTCCTGACAACCTCAGTGAAATAGTTGCTTTTTCTCTCACTTCTTGACAACCTCAGTGAAATAGTTGCTTCTTTTCCTACTTTCTGACCTCAGTGAAATAGTTGCTTCTTTTCCTACTTCCTGACAACCTCAGTGAAATAGTTGCTTCTTTTCCTACTTCCTGACAACCTCAGTGAAATAGTTGCTTCTTTTCCTACTTCCAGACAACCTCAGTGAAATAGTTGCTTCTTTTCCTACTTCCTGACAACCTCAGTGAAATAGTTGCTTTTTCTCTCACTTCCTGACAACCTCAGTGAAATAGTTGCTTCTTTTCCTACTTTCTGACCTCAGTGAAATAGTTGCTTCTTTTCCTACTTCATGACAACCTCAGTGAAATAGTTGCTTCTTTTCCTACTTTCTGACAACCTCAGTGAAATTGTTGCTTCTTTTCCTACTTTCTGACAACCTCAGTGAAATAGTTGCTTCTTTTCCTACTTCCTGACAACCTCAGTGAAATAGTTGCTTCTTTTCCTACTTCCTGACAACCTCAGTGAAATAGTTGCTTTTTCTCTCACTTCTTGACAACCTCAGTGAAATAGTTGCTTCTTTTCCTACTTTCTGACCTCAGTGAAATAGTTGCTTCTTTTCCTACTTCCTGACAACCTCAGTGAAATAGTTGCTTCTTTTCCTACTTCCTGACAACCTCAGTGAAATAGTTGCTTCTTTTCCTACTTCCAGACAACCTCAGTGAAATAGTTGCTTCTTTTCCTACTTCCTGACAACCTCAGTGAAATAGTTGCTTCTTTTCCTACTTCATGACAACCTCAGTGAAATAGTTGCTTCTTTTCCTACTTTCTGACAACCTCAGTGAAATTGTTGCTTCTTTTCCTACTTTCTGACCTCAGTGAAATAGTTGCTTCTTTTCCTACTTCCTGACAACCTCAGTGAAATAGTTGCTTCTTTTCCTACTTCCTGACAACCTCAGTGAAATAGTTGCTTCTTTTCCTACTTCCAGACAACCTCAGTGAAATAGTTGCTTCTTTTCCTACTTCCTGACAACCTCAGTGAAATAGTTGCTTTTTCTCTCACTTCCTGACAACCTCAGTGAAATAGTTGCTTCTTTTCCTACTTTCTGACCTCAGTGAAATAGTTGCTTCTTTTCCTACTTCCTGACAACTCCAGTGAAATAGTTGCTCCTGTTGCCTGTGAGCCAATCGAGTTGCTCCGGTCGGTAAAGTCGATGTAAATCAAGCTGAGCTGAGGATTCATCACAGACTTAGTTATCTGAGGTTGAGTTGCTTTAGTTGCTCTGGTTGCGCCTCTCAAAGGCTCGTTGCCTGGAGCTGAAGGACAGAGACAACGGCTCCTCGTCCACATTCTGCAGCTGCCAAACCGGTGCTTTGACTAGGACGCGGCGGCGGTGCTGACCTGGGCTGAGGCATCGCGCCTGGCAGTCGGCTAAACTCCTGAAGTTGTTGGCGTTGCCGAAGCAACCGCCGTAGTAGAAATGTCTGCACTGCCGCGTCCGGCTGTCGAAGAAGAAGCGCCTCACCAGCCCCCGGCAGGGGCCCGGGGCCTCCGGCAGGGGACACGGGTCCTTGGTGTCTGAGAACACAGAGAGACGTCAGACAGGGACCAGGGGCCCCAGCAGGGACCAGGGGCCCCAGCAGGGACCCGGGGCCTCCAGCAGGGACCAGGGGCCCCAGCAGGGGCCCGGGGCCCCAGCAGGGGACACGGTTTCTGAGAACACAGAGAGACATCAGACAGGGGCCAGGGGCCTCCAGCAGGGGCCCCAGCAGGGACCAGGGGCCTCCAGCAGGGACCAGGGGCCCCAGCAGGGACCAGGGGCCTCCAGCAGGGACCAGGGGCCCCAGCAGGGACCAGGGGCCCCAGCAGGGACCAGGGGCCCAGCAGGGACCCGGGGCCTCCAGCAGGGACCAGGGGCCCCAGCAGGGACCAGGGGCCCCAGCAGGGACCCCAGCAGGGACCAGGGGCCCCAGCAGGGACCCGGGGCTCCAGCAGGGACCAGGGGCCCCAGCAGGGAGGCCCAGCGGGCCGGCCCCACAGGACCAGGGCCCCAGCAGGGCCTCCAGCAGGGACCAGGGGCCCCAGCAGGGACCACGGGGCCTCCAGCAGGGACCAGGGGCCCCAGCAGGCAGGGCCCAGAGGGACCCCAGCAGGGACCAGGGGCCCCAGCAGGGACCCGGGGCCTCCAGCAGGGACCAGGGGCCTCCAGCAGGGACCAGGGGCCCCAGCAGGGACCCGGGGCCTCCAGCAGGGACCAGGGGCCCAGCAGGGACCAGGGGCCCCAGCAGGGACCAGGGCGCGGCCCAGCAGGGACCGGGGCCTCCAGCAGGGACCAGGGGCCCCAGCAGGGACCAGGGGCCCCAGCAGGGCCAGGGCCCCAGCAGGACCGGGCCCCAGCAGGGACCAGGGGCCCCAGCAGGGACCAGGGGCCCCAGCAGGGACCAGGGGCCCAGCAGGGCCCCAGCAGGGACCAGGGGCCCCAGCAGGGACCAGGGGCCCCAGCAGGGACCAGGGCCCAGCAGGACCCCAGCAGGGACCAGGGGCCCCAGCAGGGACCAGGGGCCCCAGCAGGGACCAGGGGCCCCAGCAGGGACAGGGCCCAGCAGGGACCAGGGCCCCAGCAGGGACCCGGGGCCTCCAGCAGGGACCAGGGGCCCCAGCAGGGACCCGGGGCCCCAGCAGGGACCAGGG
Organism: Poecilia picta; assembly: GCA_033032245.1. Lineage (NCBI taxonomy): Eukaryota > Metazoa > Chordata > Actinopteri > Cyprinodontiformes > Poeciliidae > Poecilia > Poecilia picta. Next base: position 44,699,886 of record CM065354.1, read on the forward strand.
GCCCCAGCAGGGACCCGGGGCCCCAGCAGGGACCAGGGCCAGCAGGACCGGCCCAGCAGGACAGGGGCCCCAGCAGGGACCCGGCCCCAGCAGGGACCAGGGGCCCCAGCAGGGACCACGGGGCCCCAGCAGGGACCAGGGGCCCCAGCAGGGACCCGGGGCCCCAGCAGGGACCAGGGGCCCCAGCAGGGACCAGGGGCCCCAGCAGGGACCCGGGGCCCCAGCAGGGACCAGGGGCCCCAGCAGGGCCCAGCAGGACCGGGCCCCAGCAGGGACCAGGGGCCTCCAGCAGGGACCAGGGGCCCCAGCAGGGACCCGGGGCCCCAGCAGGGACCCGGGGCCCCAGCAGGGACCAGGGGCCCCAGCAGGGACCAGGGGCCCCAGCAGGGACCGGGGCCCCAGCAGGGACCGGGGCCTCCAGCAGGGACCAGGGGCCCCAGCAGGGACCAGGGGCCCCAGCAGGGACCGGGGCCCCAGCAGGGACCAGGGGCCTCCAGCAGGGCCCAGGGGCGGCCCCAGCAGGGACCAGGGGCCCCAGCAGGGACCCGGGGCCTCCAGCAGGGACCAGGGGCCCCAGCAGGGACCAGGGGCCCCAGCAGGGACCAGGGGCCCCAGCAGGGACCGGGGCCCCAGCAGGGACCAGGGGCCCCAGCAGGGACCAGGGGCCCCAGCAGGGACCAGGGGCCCCAGCAGGGACCAGGGGCCCCAGCAGGGACCCGGGGCCTCCAGCAGGGCCCAGGGGCCTCCAGCAGGGACCAGGGGCCCCAGCAGGAGGGCCCAGAGGGCCCCAGCAGGGACCAGGGGCCTCCAGCAGGGACCAGGGGCCCCAGCAGGGACCCAGCAGGGACCCGGGGCCCCAGCAGGGACCAGGGGCCCCAGCAGGGACCAGGGGCCCCAGCAGGGACCAGGGGCCTCCAGCAGGGACCAGGGGCCCCAGCAGGGACCAGGGGCCCCAGCAGGGACCAGGGGCCCCAGCAGGGACCAGGGGCCCCAGCAGGGACCAGGGGTCCTTAGTGTCTGACAGAAACACGTCAGGCAGGAAACCCAGACCGACTTTGGCTCCAACATGATGAGACTCCGAGGGTCAGCAGAACCAATCAGAGACTTAAAAAACCATGACATCATCATGCAGTTCAGCTAACGGCTCCTTCTATCCAATGCTGAGGTTAGCATTAGCTTAGCTAAACACTAAGTTGCTGCAGCACCTTTGTGCTAGCAGAGCTAATGGCTACGATTGGTTCTTAGGGCTAGTAAAGCTAATGCTTTAGTTAGCGCTACTTAAAATGGCTGAGTTTAGCACTTTAGCATTAGCTTTTACTAAATATCATGGTGCTATAGAGCGTTAGCATTAGCCGTTAATGTTTATGATTAGTGTTTTAGGGTTAGCAAAGCAGCGTCTTCTACCCCAAATGGTTGAGTTTCGCACTTTAGCATTAGCTTTTGCTAAATATCATGGTGCTATAGAGCGTTAGCATTAGCCGTTAATGTTTATGATTAGTGTTTTAGGGTTAGCAAAGCAGCGTCTTCTACCCCAAATGGTTGAGTTTAGCACTTTAGCATTAGCTTTTACTAAATATCATGGTGCTATAGAGCGTTAGCATTAGCCGTTAATGTTTATAATTAGTGTTTTAGGGTTAGCAAAGCAGCGTCTTCTACCCCAAATGGTTGAGTTTCGCACTTTAGCATTAGCTTTTGCTAAATATCATGGTGCTATAGAGCGTTAGCATTAGCCGTTAATGTTTATGATTAGTGTTTTAGGGTTAGCAAAGCAGCGTCTTCTACCCCAAATGGTTGAGTTTAGCACTTTAGCATTAGCTTTTGCTAAATATCATGGTGCTATAGAGCCTTAGCATTAGCCGTTAACGTGAGACATGCAGTCGGTGGGACTTTAGGGGCGTTTGTGGGCGGAGCTTGGTGAGTCCGTTGCTTTGGCTCCATCTGCTCACCACGTTTGACGTTAGCACGTTAGCATTAGCCGAGCTATGATTCGGCGACGTCACGGCGTCTCATGTCACAGGAAACGTTGACAGCCAATCAGAGCGCAGGAATCCAGATTACTGGAACAATCCGTCTAATCTGAGTACCGGGATTGTTTTGATCTGCAGAGACTCGAGGACAAACTGGACCTTAATGTGGTTCAGTCCGTCATAAAGGACTTCATTCAACATGCATGAGGTGCCAGAGCCTCGGCGGCCACCAGGGGGCGACACGTCTGCTCTGATGAGCTGAAACCGACTTCCTGGGTCTCTTCAGCTTCTCCATAAATTTCCCCTGAACTGTTTCTGAGTAGAATAAACTTCACACGTAAAGGAAACCTTTGATCAAAAGTGAGGATATTTCTCACGTTTAGATGAAAAAGTGAAACTTTGTGGCTCTGTAGGGAAAAGTCAGATTTGTTCTCGTCGTTTCGTCAAGTCGAAGGTTTGGCGAGTTTCAGCGACTCGCTCTCTCGCCCTACGGTTGCCTAGCAACGGCCTGCTTCGATTTCTCTCTTTTCTTTCTTTTTCTGAGATGTCAAAAGTTAAATTTGCTAAATTTGGACTGCGTGGAAACGAAGCTGCTGTTGAGGCCCAGATTCACAGCGTCTGTCTTCTTCTGGTGCTGAATTACGGCGTAATTCGGGGAAAAACGGGAGACGGAGTTCCACAAGTGACGAAAATCAAGGCAAAGCTGGGAGTCGTTCACTGAACATGGACGTCAGAAATTACATTTTATTTACATTTGCTCTTTGGGAAACAGATTCTCGTTTGCTAAAGTGGTTTTATTAAAGCAGAATTTTTCAGAAAACGTTTTTTTTTTAAGTATTTCGGGAGCTGAATGCGGTTTAAAGTTGCTGAAGTCGTTTTGTTTCTGCCCTTTTCTCTCAAAGTTGCAGCTTAGTCTCAACTTTTGCAGCTCTGACTTTCTGTGCTGCAGGTTTATGACGATGTGTGTTAATAGTTTGGAGCTGAAAGCAAAGCTGACCTGCAGAAACACTTTGCTGAATTCAGCCTGATTCTTCTGGATCCGTCTGGATTTATTAACGTCTAAATGTCCCTGATTTCTTTATCCTTTCATCTCATCGGTTCTCTGGTCTTTCTGCAGAGTAAAACGGTTAAAGCTCCAGTTTCCGTTTGGACCCGGCGCTAACGAGCTAGCATAGCATTCACTGAAAGCTGATCACAGGAAGATGAGTAGAGAAATAAAACTCCACCAAACAATGTGTAGAAAATAAAAATCCTGCAGCTCCATATCAGCTTCCATGTCTGGAGAAAAGAAATCAAGCTACAAAGGAAGATTTACTTCCTTTAATTTGTCATTTAAAATTACATTAATTAATGTAGTAATAATAGAGCTAACATTCATTTAGCACGTTAGCATTTTTCTGACTTTGAACATTTTAAGCAGCATTAGCATCCCATAGCTCTAAAACACCACTTTATGTGGCTGTTTCAAACTTTCAGCTTAATAAAGGTTCACATGCTAACATTTTAGTTAATAATCCCTCAAGTAGTGACAAGTTTATATATGTGCTCTTATTTTGAAGGGGTAAAGTTCTGTTTCCTGTCGGTTTTAATAGTTAAATTCAGTGGTTCAGCATTAGCTTCTGTAGAAAACCATGTCGATTTAGCACATTAGCTTTAGCAGAGCTAATGATTATTATTTCTGTCCCAGGGTTGGCGCAGCTAACGTTTTGGCTAGCGCAGCTAATGTTTGGCTAGCGCTGCTAACGTTTGGCTAGTGCTGCTAACGTTGGCTAGCGCAGCTAATGTTTGGCTAGCGCAGCTAACGTTTGGCTAGCGCAGCTAACGTTTGGCTAGCGCTGCTAACGTTTGGCTAGCGCAGCTAACGTTTGGCTAGCGCAGCTAATGTTTTGGCTAGCACAGCTAATGTTTTGGCTAGCGCTGCTAACATTTGGCTAGCGCTGCTAACGTTTGGCTAGCGCAGCTAATGTTTGGCTAGCGCAGCTAACATTTGCCTAGCGCTGCTAACGTTTGGCTAGCGCTGCTAACGTTTGGCTAGCGCAGCTAACGTTTGGCTAGCGCAGCTAACGTTTGCCTAGCGCTGCTAACGTTTGGCTAGCGCTGCCCACCTCTGTGTAAATGTAATAATTGTTCAAGCACCGTCGTAAATTATGACGAAATCTATTTATCTCTGTTTTGCAGTAAAGTGTCAGCGAAGCTGCTGAGAAATCAGAGCTGGCAGAGAAAGTCTGATGAAAAACCTTTTCTGCTCCAGGTGGTGATCAAATAAATCCAGGATGTGAGACGATACTGTCATGAAAACAAAACATTGTGTGACGATGGGCACGGCGCGATCGGACCGAAAACAAATGATGAATAAAAGGGAAATGAGCTAATTACAGGAGAGTGGGTGCAGCTGTACGGAAGAGGATTAGGGCCACCGGGAAAAAATAGAATTCCGACTTTAATCTCAGAATTCTGACTTTAATTCCAAAATTCTGACTTTAATTCCAAAATTCTGACTTTAATTCCAAAATTCTGACATTAATCTCAGAATTCTGACTTTAATCTCAGAATTCTGACTTTAATTCCAAAATTCTGACATTAATCTCAGAATTTGATTTATCTCAAATTTTGACTTTAATCTCAGAATTCTGACTTTAATTCCAAAATTCTGACTTTAATCTCAGAATTCTGACTTTAATCTCAAATTTCTGACTTCCTCAGTTAAAATTCTGAATTTCTGACTTTGACTTTAAATTCAGGATTCTGACTGTAATCTCAGACTTGTAGCTTTAAACTGTTTTTGTCGGCGGCCCTGATCTGGCGAAGGAGCCGGAGTTCAACCCCGACCGGCTGTCCGTCCCACCTGAGAAGACGCAGGCCTCCTCACATTCCTCCATCGTCTCGAAGTTGTTGGCGTTTCCGCGGCAGCCGCCATATTGGAAGCGCTCGCAGCTTCCGGTGTTGACGTCGAAGAAGAAGCGCTCCTTGACGGCTTTGCACGGCCCCGACTCGTCCTTCATGGCGCAGAAATCGTTGAAGATGATGGGGCTGTGGTGACCGCCAAGATGGCCGCCGTGATGGCCGCCAAGATGGCCGCGTGATGGCCGCCGTGATCTGCCCAGAGGAAGAAACGACAAACTTTAAAAGAACTGTTTAACTTTAGCGGTTAGCATTAGCTTTCAGCTTTGGGCTAACGGAGGACAAACTGGCCGCCATCTTGGATTATTTTCACCTGAACAAAATGGACGTTTCTCCCAAACTTGTAAATGTTGAAATAAACTTTTCTGGGTTTTTTTTTTTCACTCAACATCAAACTTAAGTCGCCTTTAAATGTCATTTTTTCACCGTTGAGACGTTTCCTGCTTGTCAAAATAAAAGCACATCCTGTTCCTGGTATTGGGAACATTTTGAACTGGATGCAATCTGAGTAAAACGAGAAAAACATCCATAGAAAATAAAGAAAACATGCCACAGAAATGAAATTAATTTAATTTAAATCATTTTCATGACCACAATTATAAATCAAAACTTCTTGAGCTTCAACCATTAAAAAAAATCAAAATCTGTATCATAACAAACAACAAACTGAATAAATGTGTTTGTTTTAATTTTTTCTAAAAACAAATTATGTTTTCACCCTTTAAAGCTTTTATAAAATATTTTTAAAATCATCATGTTGTGACAGTTTGTTATAATGAGACAGAATAATAAACTGAAACAACCAATCAGAGCCAGAAGGCGGGGCTTAGCGCTGTCAATCACCTGTGTGTAGAGAACCAACAGCAAAACCATTTATCCGCCATCTTGAGTGGCTATGCTAACTAGCATCAGCATTCAGAAACAGAAGGTGATTGGCGGCGCTAAGCCCCGCCCCCGGCTCTGATTGGTTGTGTCCACTGGGAGAAGACGGTTGTCCTCATCTTGTCTGTCTCACACTAAACATTTTCTTTCTGTCCTCCTGCAGCTGCTGGCTTATTTACTTTGTTTAGGCCAGAGCTGGAAGCGAAACCCTTGCAGCCTGCTGAGCTGCAGTGGAGGCTGACAGTCAGCCTGATACGAGACCCGGGTTGGTCTCTGGATCCGATCCGAAATCTTCATCTGCAGCTGCTCACCGTTTAAAAACACGTGAAGTCAAAACACGCAGAACGGAAACATCTGGAAGAGAAACGTAAAGATGATCTGAGGCGCCACGTTTTCCCCGGTTCTGGATTTAACCGCATCACAGGAGGGAAAAAAAGCTGTTAATTTTAGTTTCTCCGTCTTATTTAGACATTTAGAAATGTCACAGTTTCATGCTAAACTTTCAGCTTGACGCTAAATATTAACTGAGCCACTTTCTCAAACCAGCCAGTTCCCCTCCTGGCCTGTGGCGGCGCTGCACCAAGAACCAACACAACAACCTCTGGAGACACTGAGAGCAACTTCCTGCTTCACCAGATGGAAACAAGATGGAGGATTTTGGCGGTTGGAGGATTTCGCTATAGGCTAAAGACCAGGAGCCATTTCTGCTGCTAGCGCTAGGCTAACACATTTGTTTTGGTTGTATTTACCCAGAATGCCCTGCGCTGTAGTCCACTTCCTGCTTTTGGAGCGGATTGCGGTCCGCTTGGCGTTCACTTCAACTGAAACCAGACCGAGGTTTGGAGGACCAGAGTTAGCTTAGCATTCACACCTCACCAAACAAATCAGACGTTCTAGGCTAAATTGCTAAATCGCTAAACAAGAAATTAGCATCTGTGTTAGCGCATTAGCATTAGCGGACGTGTCTCCACAGCTGCCAACACTCAAACCTCTGCTAATAACGATACTAGATGACAAATTACAGTAGAAACTGAGTCCTTATCCGTAGTATCAGCTAACGTTAGCATCTACAGTAGAAACTGAGTCCTTGTCCGTAGTAACAGCTAACGTTAGCATCTACAATTAGCATCTACAGTAGAAGCTGAGTCCTTATCCGTAGTATCAGCTAACGTTAGCATCTACAGTAGAAACTGAGTCCTTGTCCGTAGTAACAGCTAACGTTAGCATCTACAATTAGCATCTACAGTAGAAGCTGAGTCCTTATCCATAGTAACAGCTAACGTTAGCATCTACAGTTAGCATCTACAGTAGAAATTGAGTCCTTATCCATAGTAACAGCTAATGTTAGCATCTACAGTAGAAACTGAGTCCTTGTCCATAGTAACAGCTAACGTTAGCACTACAGTTAGCATCTACAGTAGAAACTGAGTCCTTATCCATAGTAACAGCTAACATTAGCATCTACAGTTAGCATCTACAGTAGAAACTGAGTCCTTATCCATAGTAACAGCTAATTTTAGCATCTACAGTTAGCATCTACAGTAGAAACTGAGTCCTTATCCATAGTAACAGCTAACGTTAGCATCTACAGTAGAAACTGAGTCCTTGTCCGTAGTAACAACTAACGTTAGCATCTACAGTTAGCATCTACAGTAGAAACTGAGTCTTTATCCATAGTAACAGCTAATGTTAGCATCTACAGTTAGCATCTACAGTAGAAACTGAGTCCTTATCCATAGTAACAGCTAACGTTACCATCTACAGTTAGCATCTACAGAAGAAACTGAGTCCTTATCCATAGTAACAGCTAATGTTAGCATCTACAGTTAGCATCTACAGTAGAAACTGAGTCCTTATTCATAGTAACAGCTAACGTTAGCATCTACAGTTAGCATCTTCAGTAGAAACGGAGTCCTTATCCATAGTAACAGCTACCGTTAGCATCTACAGTTAGCATCTACAGTAGAAACTGAGTCCTTATCCATAGTAACAGCTAATGTTAGCATCTACAGTTAGCATCTACAGTGGAAACTGAGTCCTTGTCCATAGTAACAGCTAACGTTAGCATCTACAGTTAGCATCTACAGTAGAAACTGAGTCCTTATCCATGGTAACAGCTAATGTTAGCATCTACAGTCAGCATCTACAGTAGAAACTGAGTCCTTGTCCGTAGTAACAGCTACCGTTAGCATCTACATTTAGCATCTTCAGTAGAAACTGAGTCCTTATCCATAGTAACAGCTAACGTTAGCATCTACAGTTAGCATCTACAGTAGAAACTGAGTCCTTGTCCGTAGTAACAGCTAACATTTAGCATCTACAGTTAGCATTACAGTAGAAACTGAGTCCTTATCCATGGTAACAGCTAATGTTAGCATCTACAGTCAGCATCTACAGTAGAAACTGAGTCCTTGTCCGTAGTAACAGCTACCGTTAGCATCTACATTTAGCATCTACAGTAGAAACGGAGTCCTTGTCCGTAGCATCACCTAACGTTAGCATCTACATTTAGCATCTACAGTAAAAACTGAGTCCTTGTCCGTAGTAACAGCTAACGTTAGCATCTACAGTAGAAACTGAGTCCTTGTCCGTAGCATCAGCTAATGTTAGCATCTACATTTAGCATCTACAGTAGAAACGGAGTCCTTGTCCGTAGCATCAGCTAACGTTAGCATCTACATTTAGCATCTACAGTAGAAACTGAGTCCTTGTCCGTAGCATCAGCTAACGTTAGCATCTACAGTTAGCATCTACAGTAGAAACCGAGTCCTTGTCCGTAGTAACAGCTAATGTTAGCATCTACAGTTAGCATCTACAGTAGAAACTGAGTCCTTGTTCATAGTAACAGCTAACGTTAGCATCTACAGTAGAAACTGAGTCCTTGTCCGTAGTAACAGCTAACGTTAGCATCTACAGTTAGCATCTACAGTTAGCATCTACAGTAGAAACTGAGTCCTTATCCATAGTAACAGCGAATGTTAGCATCTACAGTAGAAACTGAGTCCTTGTCCGTAGTAACAGCTAACGTTAGCATCTTGCAGTCATTTAAACACCATTCTTCTTTACACCCAGCAGGGTCGTGACCCCAAACATCTGGGAATGCCTCCGTGGGTCACGAGGTCACGAACCGGACCGACCCAGTAACAGAAACAGAGCCAACATGTCTGCCAGGAACAGACGCTCCGTTTCCTGCATGTTGAATCCTCCAAATTGAAAAACGATAACAATAATTGGCTTAAACACGAAAGCAGGGCCAATTTTCTGATTAAAATCTCATTTCACACAGTTTGATCACAGAACATGACTCAGTGGAACAGGATTCTGTTGCGTCGCGGTTTATGGACCTTCGTTTCTGCTGGTCGTCTCACATGCCGGTTGGTTTTGCTGCCTTTATGAGCCGAACCCTGGATGAACAAAGAGCTGCAGCTGAGTCAGAGCCCAGCCCAGCGTTTTACTGCCGAACTCCCTCAGCCTCATGCGAAGGGCGCGACCCTACACCGGGGTCAAAAGGTCAAACCAGGAGGGGAGGGAAGTTCAGAGGAGTGGAAATGAAGTCATGAAGTGAAACGAGGCCTCAGAGCGAAACAGGGAAACTCTGAAGGTTCTGCTGTTTGCTGCAAAGCATGTTTGTTATTTTCAAAGCTGAATTAAATACTGAGAGATAAATGCTCAAGCTAAACTGTAGCTTTGTAAGTAAGTGTTTGGTTTAAGTGAAACATTTAGCATCTTAAAGTTTCACATTTATCTTGCTAATGCAGGCAAAATATTTTGCTTCCAAATTATAATTCAGCTCAGTCATAAATATTTAGTGAGCCAGTTAACTACTTAGCTCTAAAATAATGCATTCATTTGCTGAAAATTGTAAATATTTAGCTTGATTACTAAATATTATTTAGTAAATATTTAGATTTAATCTAAATGTGTCGTTCGCTAACATAAATATTTAGTTAGCAAGCTACATTTTTCTGTTTTCAAATTAATATTTCACTTAGTACCTTGTGGGCACAGAACTTATTAGCACATTAGCTTCCATTAAATACCTTGTTAGCTTAATGATTTAGCATTAGCTTTGTTAGCATTGTGCTTTAACATAACTACTGTTTTTGATTAGTGCTTAAGGACTAGCTAACTTCTTAGCTAGCACTTAGTACCTTGTGGGCACAGAACTTATTAGCACATTAGCTTCCATTAAATATTTTGTGTTAGCTTAATGATTTAGCATTAGCTTTGTTAGCATTGTGCTTTAACATAACTACTGTTTTTGATTAGTGCTTAAGGACTAGCTAACTTCTTAGCTAGCACTTAGTACCTTGTGGGCACAGAACTTATTAGCACATTAGCTTCCATTAAATATTTTGTGTTAGCTTAATGATTTAGCATTAGCTTTTTTAGCATAGTGCTTTAATCGAACTGCTGTTTTGATTAGTCCTTTAGGATTAGCTAACTTCTTAGCTAGCACTTAGTGCCTTGTTGGCACAGAGCTTTAGCATTACCTTCCATTAAATACCTTGTTAGCTTAATTATTTAGCATTAGCTTTGTTAGCATAGTGCTTTAACAGAACTACTGTTTTTGATTAGTACTTTAGGACTAGCTAACTTCTTAGCTAGCACTTAGTGCCTTGTTGGCACAGAGCTTTAGCATTAGCTTTGTTAGCATAGTGCTTTAACAGAACTACTGTTTTTGATTAGTACTTTAGGACTAGCTAACTTCTTAGCTAGCACTTAGTGCCTTGTTGGCACAGAGCTTTAGCATTAGCTTTGTTAGCATAGTGCTTTAACAGAACTACTGTTTTTGATTAGTGCTTTAGGATTCAGAAGGGAAGAGTCTCCAAACTGAAACCTGCAGCCGCCCACCAGTAGAAACGGACGATGACCCAGTTTTGTTTTTAAAATTCTCCCAGTTACGTTGCATAATAACTCAGCTCTCCCTCTGTGGAGGTCAAATATTCCTCTGACCCCTTTAACGTGACAGACGTCGCCTGCTTCTCTGCCCAGAAGCAGAAATGGAGAACAGGGATGTGGACATTAGTTTGCCTGCAGCTCTGCGCGGCGTCATGGGGGGAAAGTGGAACGGCTCCATCTGCCAAAACAAGGAAGTCCTCCGTACAAAAAACACGAAAAGACTGTAAAGACTTTGGTTTAACCAAAGAAAACCTGAAAAACGAAAGGAAAACGGCGACATTTAGGTGAATAAACTGTTCATGTGGAGACAAAACTCTAAATTCAAACATTAAAAGATTTTACAGAATCACAATCAGGACAAAACAAACAGCAGATGAGCTTTCTGTCAGCTGCTGAAACTGTACGGAGGCCCAGAAGGGACAAAAATAAATCAATAATGTATGATTAATAATGAAAAATATGATAATAACAGCAGATCAGCTTTCTGTCAGCTGCTGAAACTGTACGGAGGCCCAGAAGGGACAAAAATAAATCAATAATTTATGATTAATAATGAAAAATACGATAATAACAGCAGATCAGCTTTCTGTCAGCTGCTGAAACTGTACGGAGGCCCAGAAGGGACAAAAATAAATCAATAATTTATGATTAATAATGAAAAATACGATAATAACAGCAGATCAGCTTTCTGTCAGCTGCTGAAACTGTATGGAGGCCCAGAAGGGACAAAAATAAATCAATAAATCAATAAATACATGTATGAATAATACTGAAAAATACGATAATAACAGCAGATGAGCTTCCTAATGGCCGCCCTGACGGGTCAGTAACACGCGGCGTGTTTTAGCAGAGCGTCTTATCGCCGCTGCTCTCTGTAATCAGTCAGACTCAGGACTTCCTGTCTTCTCCTCCTCAACTTCCTGCGGCGACCCAGAAACCAGAGCAGAGCCTTTCTTCCTCTGCAGACGTTTTCCGTGTTTTAACTGACGTAAAAGCTGAAGTTTGGCGTCGAGCTGGAGGATTAGCGTCGCGTCGGAGCAGACAGCCAATCAGGTGACACCAAACAGGAAGTCAAAGCTGCTGGAGAACGAAGCTGCAGCAACGAAACGCCTCAAAGTCAAACATCCAGGAGGGAGGAAAACACCTGTTACCACGGCAACCACCAGAGCATCGGCTCATTAGTGGTTTAGGCACAAACAGGAAGTGGTTTAGGCACAAACAGGAAGTGGTTTAGGAGCAAACAGGAAGTTGTTTAGGAACAAACAGGAAGTGGTCCAGTAACAAACAGGAAGTGGTTTAGGAACAAACAGGAAGTGGTCCAGTAACAAACAGGAAGTGGTTCAGGAACAAACAGGAAGTGGTTTAGCAACAAACAGGAAGTGGTTTAGGAACAAACAGGAAGTGGTTCAGTAACAAACAGGAAGTGATTCAGTAACAAACAGGAACAGGAAATGGTTTATTAACAAACAGGAAGTGGTTTAGGAACAAACAGGAAATAGTTCAGTAACAAACAGGAAGTGATTCAGTAACAAACAGGAACACGAAATGGTTTATTAACAAACAGGAAATGGTTTAGCAACAAACAGGAAGTGGTTTAGGAACAAACAGGAAGTGGTTTAGGAACAAACAGGAAGTGGTTCAGTTAGCGACCAGAATGATGCAGAGTCCATCTTCCATAAAAACCAACGAGTTACTGAAGGAAAACCAGAACAGATGAATTTATTTAATAAATATAAATTCTGACACATTTAGGAAGACACTTTCCAATTTAGCAAGAAGCTAATGTTAGCTTAAATGCTACAACTGGATTACGCTAACAAGCTGAGTAGCATGTATTGAGGAACACTAACGATTTAGCAAAATAAATATATTTACTGGTCAAAATGTGTTTGTGGGCAACAAAGGGCCCCATAAGTGACGGCTAACAGTTCAAGCTAACTCTGCCATAAAGTGCAGATATGAAGCAGCACAGAGGTCAGAGGTCATCCTAATTAATGGTTAAAGCCCACAAACCGAACTGAAGACGAACATTTGGTGTTGGTCTCCGTGTTGCTGCTCCAGGTTTGTCCACACGGTGGCGCTGCGCGGGCTGGACTGTCCTTATGGGTCCCATTTCCCAGGATGCTCCTGTCTCCCGTGATTCTCATCGCCTCGGCTCCGAGCGCGGCGGCTTCCTGCTAGTGATCATTAAGACGCTCCAGAGTTTCCCGGAGGCTCAGAGAACGAGGAGCGTTTCAAACGCAGAGTAATTACATTTCCCTGCTAATTAATGACTTAACGAGCGGCACTGAGACGATCACCGCGGCAACAAGACGCTCCAGACTCAGGAGGTTAACGAAAGGCAAACAGCGGCGAGGCGAGCAGAACCGCCATCATGCAGTAATCTGATGATGATCCGAGGGATTGAAAACGCTACTTACTGTTGGGAATCTTCATTATTCCCCCCTTTGGGAATGTCGCGGTTTTCCCAGAGTAAATTTACTAGGAGTTTAGTGAGTTTATCTGCATGAGGGACGAAACGATGAGATCCGGATTATAGAGAAATTAAAACAACGGAGAGCGAGAAAACAAAAGAAACACGTTCAGGTCCCGACGACGGGCCTTAAAGGGCCGGTCACAAGTTATCAGCAATCAATTAAAGGGCCGGTCACAAGTTATCAGCAATCAATTAAAGGGCCGGTCACAAGTTAAAGGGCCGGTCACAAGTTATCAGCAATCAATTAAAGGGCCGGTCACAAGTTATCAGCAATCAATTAAAGGGCCGGTCACAAGTTAAAGGGCCGGTCACAAATTAAAGGGCCGGTTACAAGTTATCAGCAATCAATTAAAGGGCCGGTCACAAGTTATCAGCAATCAATTAAAGGGCCGGTCACAAGTTAAAGGGCCGGTCACAAATTAAAGGGCCGGTCACAAGTTAAAGGGCCGGTTACAAATTATCAGCAATCAATTAAAGGGCCGGTCACAAATTAAAGGGCCGGTTACAAGTTAAAGGGCCAGTCACAAATTTATGGGCCGGTCACAAATTAAAGGGCCGGTCACAAATTGCTGTAGAAACACACGCTAGCTATTGGCATAGTCAAATTTAGCATTTTGCATTAGCTTCTCTTTAAGCATTAGCTTCTCTTTAAGCTAATGCTTAAAGAGAAGCTAATGCTTAATTTATTGCATAACAAGTTTGGATTTGATGAAACTTTGCACTTTATCCTCCACTACTGAGAAACTAGCTCAGCTAAGCATTTAGCATACTTAGCTTCCTCTTTATGCTGTAGAAACACATGCTTGGTATTGGCATAGTCAATTTTAGCACTTTAGCATTAGCTTCTATTTAAGCTAATGGTAATGCATGAGCTTCTCTTTTAGCATTAGCTCATGCTGGACACTGTTGGAGTAGCGCCTTAGCATTCACAGAGCTAATGTTTCTGATTAGTGCCTTAGTGGGTGAGCTGGGAGGCCTTAGTCCTCAATGCAGCCGTCGCAAGTTCGATTCCCAGCCCTGGTGACCTTTGCCCTGTCAATTAACTATCAAATAAAGGCCACCAGGGCCAAAAACATCTTAAAAAACAAAGATTAGTGCCTTAGCGTTAGCATCCCCTAGTTATTATGTTGGTGTAGCGCTATTCATTTTTAGCTAGTGGTTCCCACCACTGTCGAGTTAATATAATTGTTCATTAATTGTGTTATTGTTTGTAATATTTAAATAAATAACTGGATGTAAACAGAATGATGACAACTTGGGGGGCTGCATCAGCTCAAGGCCCTCAATGGGTTAAATACGGCCCTGGTTCACCTGTTTCCTGCTTATTCAGACCTTTTACCCTCTTGTTGATTCATCTCCTGCTAATTGAATGGAAATATTATAAATCAGATGCTTGTTTTCATTTTCAGATTCAGATTTTTGTAACTTATCAAATGGAAAAAATGGATTCTGGGAAAACAGCCTGAAAATGTTCAGAAATTATGCAGAATGTCAGAGAAGAGCAGCAGGCAGTGATATTTAGGTTCTGGTTCTGGACCAGAACCTAAATACCAGAACCAGAACCGGAACCAGAACCGGAACCAGAACCAGAGCCGGTTTGCTTCCTGGCTTAAAACAAGGAAAAATAAACTTTTTTAAAAATCTCTTTTTAAGCTCCGGGAGCAGAAATGCTGAAGGCGGATCGCCGCAGGTTCGGCGGTTCGGTTTGGACTTTGACAGGGACTCAGAAGGATTCAGCCGTCACCGAACCGAACCGAACAAAATGAGAGACATTTGCCTTCCTTACATCTGATTCAAATTCAGCATACCGAACTTTGAAAACCACCCGAACCGAACCGAACCGAACCGAACCGAACCAAAACACAGCAGCGCGTGGAGAGAGTCCACAGCTGCGCGCGCGGATCCACCGTGACGCGCAGAAACACCAACAAGAAGTCAGAGAAAGAAGAACCTGAGCTGGAACTAACACACACACACACACACACACACACACACACACACACACACACACACACACACACACACACACACACGGTACCTGTGCCGCGTCCGCAGGCGGCCGAACCGAGCAGGAGGCTGAGCCAGAAGGCGCCGCGGATCCAGGACGGAGAGCCGGACATGTTGCTGCACCGCTGGTTAGCAGGAAACTTCAAGTTTTACAGCGCAACTCTGAGTGTGTGTGTGTGTGTGTGTGTGTGTGTGTGTGTGTGTGTGTCAGAGGGTGTGTACTTCCGTTTTGATAAGAGCGTCACATTAAATAAATTCCCAGTAGTTTCCTTACAGCTTCGCCTCCAAGTCAAACCATCCAGCTGACATTGAGATACATCGATAAAGTTCAAAGGGCATCAGAGCAACAGCTGTTGCCATGGTGATTAAACAGGCATCGGTACTTTCTGACGGTGTGGATCGGAACCGGCTGCGTTTGCGCAAAACTTGGTCGATATTCCGCTAATGTCGGAAAAATGTAGCTAAAATTAATAAATGAAAACTAACGCCGTTCACGCGATAAGTCATTAAAAACACGTGGCGCCATCATCCTCTAACTACTTCCTGTTTTTTGGTTTCCGCCAGTGGTAACATCCGGTTTTCAATCACGTGACACAGTTTCAAACTAAATATTTAATTAGCAAGTTAAATATTTGTGTACAAACTATGTATAAGTTCTCAAGACCCCGCTTTTATTTTGATAATCAACTTCCGGTTGCTGGGAAGCGAATTTGCAAATGAGCTAAATATAACGCTTAGAGCTCAATATTTAGTTTATAGCTAAATATTTAATTTAAATACTTAGCTAGTAAGCTACGAGCTAAATATTTAGCTTGGATCTAAGTGTTTAGCTGGTAAGTTTAGTATTTAAATGACTAATGATATATTTATGTTGGGCCTAAATATGTTTAACTAAATGTAAGCTAAACATTTAGCTTGCTAACTATATATTTAGTTTGGACTTCGACATTTAGCTTCGTAACTAGCAAATTATATTTGGAGCTAAATATGAACTTGCTAACTAAATAATTAGCTTAGAGGCCAGGCGTCTGTCAGGGGGAGACGAACGGCTAAAAGACGCCAACAAGCTAAATTCAAGGGTTGAGATAGAAAACACAAAGGAGCAAAATTCAGACAAAAACTGAGAAACTTCTAGAATAATGTCAGACATTTTCAAGAAAAACCCAAAATATTTCTGAGGATTAAAAGTTGAAAAACTTTGACTTTCAGAAATTGTCTGAGATTGAAATCAGAATTCAGAAATTTCCACGTTTTTGAGATCAATGTCAACATTTCTGCTTTTCCAAGTTGTTTTCTTGAAAATTTCAGAAATTAACCTCAAAATTTCTGAATTTTTTTCTAGCAAATTTTCAACTTTCACACTTAGAAATTTCCTTGGATTTTGTAAAAAGAAATCTAATTAATTTCAAATTTTTGAATTTTTCTTATCAAATTCCTGCTTTTCCAAGCTGTGATCTAGAAAATTTCTGAGTTTTTTCACAAGAAGTGACACATTTTTTCTTTCTGCCCTGATTTCGCTGTCATAGTTTGTGTAAACCAGGATAGAAAGGAGGAATTATTTCCTTGAAGTAATTTGACTTTTTCCTTGAATTAATTTGACTTTTTCCTTGAATTAATTTGACTTTTTCCTTGAATTAATTTGACTTTTTCCTTGAATTAATTTGACTTTTTCCTTGAATTAATTTGACTTTTTCCTTGAATTAATTTGACTTTTTCCTTGAATTAATTTGACTTTTTCCTTGAATTAATTTGACTTTTTCCTTGAATTAATTTGACTTTTTCCTTGAATTAATTTGACTTTTTCCTTGAATTAATTTGACTTTTTCCTTGAATTAATTTGACTTTTTCCCTGCTGCGTCTTCATCTGACCTGTAAAGTTGCAGAAGTTTCTTTAAACGAAGGTGAAAAAGCAGCAGTGCAGACGGACGGTGACAGGAAGTTGGTTATTCATCCAGTCATCGCTGTTCATCATTAGGGTGGAAATTAAGCCTCTCTGAGCTCTTAGTCATTTTATTAATGATTAATGTCCGACTGCTCCTTAATGAGAAACAATCAAACAGGAAGTATGTGGCATGTATTGTTAGCATCTGCTGTCATGTCCTCTCTGGTTCTCCGACTTTCCTATTTCATGTTAGTCCAGAAAAATACTGATTGGAAGAATTTATTCAGTAAATATGAGCAAAAAAATGTAAAAAGTATAACAACAAAACAAAGTGTTTAGGAGTGATGGGCACTGCTAGCTAAAAAGCTAGCTGCGCTAACCCTGCGGCGCTAATCCTAAACATTAGCTCTGCTAACACAAAACTAACATGGAATTTAGCAGAAGCTAAAGCAGTAAATACAGAATAAATGTCATCTGGAGAACAAGAGGACAGGAAATGGACCTGCTGCGTGAAAACGGTCTTCACCCCCTTCAGAATAAGAGCATGAATATAAACGGCTAACTTCTTGAAGAATTATTAACAGTCGATAACCAAAACTTCAACAAAGATCACAGAACAGCAAAGTACATTAGCTTCTGTCTCCAAGCCAGATTTTTCCATCGGTTTGGTCAGGAATCAGGTTTTCTGCAGTTAGCCATCCAAGCTAACAATCTAGCTAACAGCTAATCCGCTGTTAGCA
This sequence comes from Poecilia picta, assembly GCA_033032245.1. Lineage (NCBI taxonomy): Eukaryota > Metazoa > Chordata > Actinopteri > Cyprinodontiformes > Poeciliidae > Poecilia > Poecilia picta. The sequence goes on from CM065354.1 coordinate 44,717,643, forward strand.
GATTAGCTTCTGTCTCCAAGCCAGATTTTTCCATCGGTTTGGTCAGGAATCAGGTTTTCTGCAGTTAGCCATCCAAGCTAACAATCTAGCTAACAGCTAATCCGCTGTTAGCAGATTAGCTTCTGTCTCCAAGCCAGATTTTTCCATCGGTTTGGTCAGGAATCAGGTTTTCTGCAGTTAGCCATCCAAGCTAACAACCTGCAGTTTTTTAATTCTGTCCTTTCAAACACAGTAACTTCCGGTTTCACACTGAACCAGAAACAGCTACTGTGGTCAGCAGACGCCTACATGATTTTCAGATCTACTTTGGTGGAAAACCTTCAACTTTCCTCCCTGAAATTCTGAATAAAACTGTATCAAACTGCCTCATTTCATCAAACGAAGAACATTACGGACAACCCTGAGCCTCCTCTTCATCAGACTGTTGTAATAATACAAACACTGAGTGTCTTCAGTCAGAAGCTTTGTCGTTGCCCCGTAATACAGGCCTCTACAGGAGAGCCTTCCGTCAGCAACACTTTAAAGAAACCTGAATGTGAGTTACATTTAGTTTGGCGTTGAGATTACCAAAGTGTTATTGAATTGAATTGTAAATAAATTATAACAAAAACAATACAAATTAAAGCAACGTGATGTTTTTCACAATTAAACGTGTGAAATTCTGAAATTAATCTGAGTATTTTTCTGTAAGTATGAAGAACTCTCGTCTAGATGTTGATTCACTCTGAAAATCATGATTGTGAGGATCAGGAGGTTAAATGGTGTGAGAATCCATTTAACAAGGATTCTTACACCTCAGAGTTTTAGTTAAAACGCATTGATTCGTCTAACTGGGACGTTTTCTGGGGGGCTTTACATAGACAGTGGAAAAAGAAATAAAAAGAAGTTAATAAATAGATGAGAAGAAAAGGTACAAACATTAAAACATTAAAAAAAAAAAAACATCAAAGACATCAAAACCCTAATTTAGCCTTCAGGAAAAGCAGATTTTCTGGTTTTCGTGAAGCGATTGGGGGAAGGAATCGGTTTTCTGTTTGCTTTATTCGTCTCTGATGGAGACGGAGGGTCCAAACTGACGGAGGAAAACGTAATTTTAGCTTTTTCTCCCCCAGGAAACGGCGCAGTGTGAAGCTGGTAAATAAGATCTCAGTCGGGTTCATGAGGACATCTGACAGTGACACCATAAGAAGGAGGAGACAGGAAGTGACGTCTCTGAATATGGATGAATGGCTGAGGGTGAGGATGAAATGAGTCAGTTCAGGTGAGGTCAACACACCCTGAGTGAACTTTGACCTCACAGGTCTGACTCCTGCATTATGAGCTGCTTCTCTGGGTCAGAAATCATTTCCCATCTCGTCTTATTTAGCGCTGATTGACGTTTAGCAGCGACCTGAAGTCCTTCATCTCTGATAAACACTGAAAACACAACAAATATCAGCTTCTATTCACACCTACAGTTCATAGAACATGAGATCATTTCGCAGTTTGCACCTTATGCTGCTTTTTTAGAGTGAGGCCGTCCTGATGTTCTTTAGGACGGCGGACATTTTGATTTTGGTTTAGAGTGTGACCTCTGTCAAAGCTTTAGGTCAGCAGGACATATCAGAGTCTAAACTTCTGTTTTCTACACTAAATGTGACCAAATCCTGAAGTCCTCATCTGTAAAATACTCACATATAAAACTTTCTCCAGCTTTTATGGTGACTTTAGCAGTTTTAGAGTGTTATCTCCATAGCAGAACCACCATTTTCAGTTCCCTTTGCTGTTTGGCCAAGATGTGTGGTATGATCTAGAGAAGAGGCTCTTGCTGAAGCTGTAATGACGCTGCAGGTTGCCAGCCGAGGAGGTCCTCTCCAGTAAGGTCATTGACTGGCTTTTACAGCTCCAGGAACAGTTTTACTATTTGCTCTCTTCTCTAATTAACCTGACTGTTTATTGCAAACATCCAGAGACTCCCTAACAAGCGCACAGCTGATAAAACCTCCAGCAGCTGATGATCTGAGCTGAGCTCACCAGATGAGACCAAAACAAAAACCAAACTGAGTGAATATTCGACTGAAACTGCCCATTAAAAGAAGCTCCTGCTTTAAAAATGCAGAAAAGGCGACTGATGCCGGTTTAGAGACGAGGCGGTGAGAGTTTGGTGAGGTTTGGCAAAGCCAGGTGAGGCTGGTTGGTGATGCTGTGGGCTTTGTCTAATCAATCTGCCTCTGTTTTCATACGCAGCCGCGTGTGACGACTGTGGATCGGAACCGTCTGGATCGGGCCAGAACCGGATCATTCACAGCGTCTGCTCCAGTTGCTGGAGGAACGATGGAGGACAAGGATTCTCACGCCTCAGAGTTTTAGTTAAAACGCCGTTTAACAAGGATTCTCACGCCTCAGAGTTTTAGTTAAAACGCCGTTTAACAAGGATTCTCACGCCTCAGAGTTTTAGTTAAATCGCCGTTTAACAAGGATTCTCACGCCTCAGAGTTTTAGTTAAAACGCCGTTTAACAAGGATTCTCACGCCTCAGAGTTTTAGTTAAATCGCCGTTTAACAAGGATTCACGCCTCAGAGTTTTAGTTAAATCGCCGTTTAACAAGGATTCTCACGCCTCAGAGTTTTAGTTAAATCGCCGTTTAACAAGGATTCTCACGCCTCAGAGTTTTAGTTAAAACGCCGTTTAACAAGGATTCTCACGCCTCAGAGTTTTAGTTAAAACGCCGTTTAACAAGGATTCTCACGCCTCAGAGTTTTAGTTAAATCGCCGTTTAACAAGGATTCTCACGCCTCAGAGTTTTAGTTAAAAGCCGTTTAACAAGGATTCTCACGCCTCAGAGTTTTAGTTAAAACGCCGTTTAACAAGGATTCTCACGCCTCAGAGTTTTAGTTAAAACGCCGTTTAACAAGGATTCTCACGCCTCAGAGTTTTAGTTAAATCGCCGTTTAACAAGGATTCTCACGCCTCAGAGTTTTAGTTAAAAGCCGTTTAACAAGGATTCTCACGCCTCAGAGTTTTAGTTAAATCGCCGTTTAACAAGGATTCTCACGCCTCAGAGTTTTAGTTAAAACGCCGTTTAACAAGGATTCTCACGCCTCAGAGTTTTAGTTAAAACGCCGTTTAACAAGGATTCTCACGCCTCAGAGTTTTAGTTAAATCGCCGTTTAACAAGGATTCTCACGCCTCAGAGTTTTAGTTAAAAGCCGTTTAACAAGGATTCTCACGCCTCAGAGTTTTAGTTAAAAGCCGTTTAACAAGGATTCTCACGCCTCAGAGTTTTAGTTAAAACGCCGTTTAACAAGGATTCTCACGCCTCAGAGTTTTAGTTAAAACGCCGTTTAACAAGGATTCTCACGCCTCAGAGTTTTAGTTAAATCGCCGTTTAACAAGGATTCTCACGCCTCAGAGTTTTAGTTAAAAGCCGTTTAACAAGGATTCTCACGCCTCAGAGTTTTAGTTAAAACGCCGTTTAACAAGGATTCTCACGCCTCAGAGTTTTAGTTAAAAGCCGTTTAACAAGGATTCTCACGCCTCAGAGTTTTAGTTAAATCGCCGTTTAACAAGGATTCTCACGCCTCAGAGTTTTAGTTAAAAGCCGTTTAACAAGGATTCTCACGCCTCAGAGTTTTAGTTAAATCGCCGTTTAACAAGGATTCTCACGCCTCAGAGTTTTAGTTAAAACGCCGTTTAACAAGGATTCTCACGCCTCAGAGTTTTAGTTAAAACGCCGTTTAACAAGGATTCTCACGCCTCAGAGTTTTAGTTAAAACGCCGTTTAACAAGGATTCTCACGCCTCAGAGTTTTAGTTAAAACGCCGTTTAACAAGGATTCTCACGCCTCAGAGTTTTAGTTAAATCGCCGTTTAACAAGGATTCTCACGCCTCAGAGTTTTAGTTAAATCGCCGTTTAACAAGGATTCTCACGCCTCAGAGTTTTAGTTAAATCGCCGTTTAACAAGGATTCTCACGCCTCAGAGTTTTAGTTAAAACGCCGTTTAACAAGGATTCTCACGCCTCAGAGTTTTAGTTAAAACGCCGTTTAACAAGGATTCTCACGCCTCAGAGTTTTAGTTAAATCGCCGTTTAACAAGGATTCTCACGCCTCAGAGTTTTAGTTAAAACGCCGTTTAACAAGGATTCTCACGCCTCAGAGTTTTAGTTAAATCGCCGTTTAACAAGGATTCTCACGCCTCAGAGTTTTAGTTAAATCGCCGTTTAACAAGGATTCTCACGCCTCAGAGTTTTAGTTAAATCGCCGTTTAACAAGGATTCTCACGCCTCAGAGTTTTAGTTAAAACGCCGTTTAACAAGGATTCTCACGCCTCAGAGTTTTAGTTAAAACGCCGTTTAACAAGGATTCTCACGCCTCAGAGTTTTAGTTAAATCGCCGTTTAACAAGGATTCTCACGCCTCAGAGTTTTAGTTAAAACGCCGTTTAACAAGGATTCTCACGCCTCAGAGTTTTAGTTAAATCGCCGTTTAACAAGGATTCTCACGCCTCAGAGTTTTAGTTAAAACGCCGTTTAACAAGGATTCTCACGCCTCAGAGTTTTAGTTAAAACGCCGTTTAACAAGGATTCTCACGCCTCAGAGTTTTAGTTAAATCGCCGTTTAACAAGGATTCTCACGCCTCAGAGTTTTAGTTAAAACGCCGTTTAACAAGGATTCTCACGCCTCAGAGTTTTAGTTAAATCGCCGTTTAACAAGGATTCTCACGCCTCAGAGTTTTAGTTAAATCGCCGTTTAACAAGGATTCTCACGCCTCAGAGTTTTAGTTAAATCGCCGTTTAACAAGGATTCTCACGCCTCAGAGTTTTAGTTAAAACGCCGTTTAACAAGGATTCTCACGCCTCAGAGTTTTAGTTAAAACGCCGTTTAACAAGGATTCTCACGCCTCAGAGTTTTAGTTAAATCGCCGTTTAACAAGGATTCTCACGCCTCAGAGTTTTAGTTAAAACGCCGTTTAACAAGGATTCTCACGCCTCAGAGTTTTAGTTAAATCGCCGTTTAACAAGGATTCTCACGCCTCAGAGTTTTAGTTAAAACGCCGTTTAACAAGGATTCTCACGCCTCAGAGTTTTAGTTAAAAGCCGTTTAACAAGGATTCTCACGCCTCAGAGTTTTTAGTTAAAACGCCGTTTAACAAGGATTCTCACGCCTCAGAGTTTTAGTTAAAACGCCGTTTAACAAGGATTCTCACGCCTCAGAGTTTTAGTTAAAAGCCGTTTAACAAGGATTCTCACGCCTCAGAGTTTTAGTTAAAACGCCGTTTAACAAGGATTCTCACGCCTCAGAGTTTTAGTTAAAACGCCGTTTAACAAGGATTCTCACGCCTCAGAGTTTTAGTTAAAACGCCGTTTAACAAGGATTCTCACGCCTCAGAGTTTTAGTTAAATCGCCGTTTAACAAGGATTCTCACGCCTCAGAGTTTTAGTTAAAACGCCGTTTAACAAGGATTCTCACGCCTCAGAGTTTTAGTTAAAACGCCGTTTAACAAGGATTCTCACGCCTCAGAGTTTTAGTTAAAACGCCGTTTAACAAGGATTCTCACGCCTCAGAGTTTTAGTTAAAACGCCGTTTAACAAGGATTCTCACGCCTCAGAGTTTTAGTTAAAACGCCGTTTAACAAGGATTCTCACGCCTCAGAGTTTTAGTTAAAACGCCGTTTAACAAGGATTCTCACGCCTCAGAGTTTTAGTTAAAAGCCGTTTAACAAGGATTCTCCACGCCTCAGAGTTTTAGTTAAAAGCCGTTTAACAAGGATTCTCACGCCTCAGAGTTTTAGTTAAAACGCCGTTTAACAAGGATTCTCACGCCTCAGAGTTTTAGTTAAAACGCCGTTTAACAAGGATTCTCACGCCTCAGAGTTTTAGTTAAAACGCCGTTTAACAAGGATTCTCACGCCTCAGAGTTTTAGTTAAAACGCCGTTTAACAAGGATTCTCACGCCTCAGAGTTTTAGTTAAAACGCCGTTTAACAAGGATTCTCACGCCTCAGAGTTTTAGTTAAAAGCCGTTTAACAAGGATTCTCGCGCCTCAGAGTTTTAGTTAAAACGCCGTTTAACAAGGATTCTCACGCCTCAGAGTTTTAGTTAAAACGCCGTTTAACAAGGATTCTCACGCCTCAGAGTTTTAGTTAAAAGCCGTTTAACAAGGATTCTCACGCCTCAGAGTTTTAGTTAAAACGCCGTTTAACAAGGATTCTCACGCCTCAGAGTTTTAGTTAAAAGCCGTTTAACAAGGATTCTCACGCCTCAGAGTTTTAGTTAAATCGCCGTTTAACAAGGATTCTCACGCCTCAGAGTTTTAGTTAAAACGCCGTTTAACAAGGATTCTCACGCCTCAGAGTTTTAGTTAAAACGCCGTTTAACAAGGATTCTCACGCCTCAGAGTTTTAGTTAAAACGCCGTTTAACAAGGATTCTCACGCCTCAGAGTTTTAGTTAAAACGCCGTTTAACAAGGATTCTCACGCCTCAGAGTTTTAGTTAAAACGCCGTTTAACAAGGATTCTCACGCCTCAGAGTTTTAGTTAAAAGCCGTTTAACAAGGATTCTCACGCCTCAGAGTTTTAGTTAAAACGCCGTTTAACAAGGATTCTCACGCCTCAGAGTTTTAGTTAAAACGCCGTTTAACAAGGATTCTCACGCCTCAGAGTTTTAGTTAAAACGCATTGATTTGTCTAACTGTGACGTTTTCCGGGGGCTTTACATAGACAGTGTGAAAGAGAAATAAAAAGAAGTTAATAAATAGTTGAGAAGTAAAGATAAAAACATTAAAAACATCAAAGACATCAAAACCCTAATTTAACCATAAGCAGCTCTGACCAGGTGGGTTTTGAGTTGAGATTTAAAGGCTCTCAGTGTTTCAGCTGTTTTGCAGTTTTCTGGAAGTTTGTTCCAGATCTGTGGTGTATAGAAGCTGAAAGCTGCTTCTCCTCGTTTGGTTCTGGATACAGATCAGAACCAGAAGATCTGAGGGGTCCAGACGGTTGGTACAGCAACAACAGATCTTTAAGGTGTTGTGGTGCTAAACCGTTCAGTGATTTATAAACTAACAGTATTTTAATGTCTATCCTCTGAGCTGCAGGTGGAGGGACTTTAAAACTGGAGTTATATCTCCATCTTCCTGGTTTTAGTCAGAACAGCAGCAGCAGCTTCTGGATCAGCTGCAGCTGGTTGGTTGATTTGTTAGTCAAACAGTTACATAGGAAATGTATGATATATATAATCAGAACTATAAGTTTAACTGAGTTGACACATAAACCCAAAATACAGAAACAGCTACAAGGGAAGAGCACTAGCATGCTAATCAGTCATTTTTAGGATGCTAATTAGCATAACGTAGCTTCTCTGGAAACCGTTTACAAACATGTTAACATGAATAAACGGTTCAACTGAACCAATAAATTTATAACTTGTAGACTTTCTGTCAGGCAGCTACAACTAAACCAAAACTGTAGCAAAACGCTGGGAGCATGCTAACGATTACAACCAGTCTGCTATTTGATGCTAATAGATACGCCATAATTAGCTTGCCACAACTTAGCGGTTACAAATGTTGCTAAAAGGAGAAATTGCCGAGTCTGTGTTAAAATTAAAATGATAAACTGAAAATCAAGTGAAAGTGAAAATGTTGCTAAATATTAGCATGCTAGTGTAAAATGTACCTTTTTAATGATTGCAATTAGCATGCTAATCAATGCGAGCTAGCTGATGTGCGTTCATTAGCTGGTACACTTACAAATAACAGAAATGGACAAAAGGGAATAACTCTGCCTGACTCCAGCTTTAGGCTTAAGTCACACAAAATTAATGAATAATCTGAAGACAAAAACATTTATCGTAGTGAAACTGTAATTTATTTGACCAAAAATGACTTTAAACTTCATTTTATGGGAATTTCTGTCACTCACACTTTGTCACTGCTGTCAATTGAAAATAATCAGTTTGTAGAATTTGCAGAACAGTCGGAGAACTAAAGCCAAATATTCAGGCTCCTGTTGGGATGGTAACGTCGTCTCTTCGCGTTTCCAGAACAAACAAAAGCCAAACACAGCTGGCTTCTCCAGGAAACAGACTCTTCTCCTTCCCCTGGTTTTAAAAAAATGAGCCTTGGAGGCAGAAATGAGGATGATTCATTCGAGGTAACATCAGACCGCAGTGTTGGCACCGCGTTTCTCGGCGAGTTGCTTCTTTTTGTGTGTGAGCTTTTGTTCAAGATGTCAGCCGACAAGAATGTGCCTGTCTGTGAGTCTAACACTGCAGAGAAATTACTCACACTGTGCAGGGAACCGAGCCGCTCTGTGTGGCGAGTTAAAGAAGACAAGAGAGACAAGCACAAGTCCAACTTTCCGATCTGCGGGAATTTCCTGTGTGCAAAATTTCCTCCCACAATGTCTTGACCTCAATATGGTTTGGAGATCTGTGACTCTGCAGCGGGTAGATAAAGGGAGACGCTGTTTGTTTCTCAGGAACCTTCTTCTGTCTGACACTGAAGATTGGTTTCCATTTTATGTATCAGCACTAAAAAATATTCTATTTTTACTGCTAGATATTTATTAAGAAAGAAAATAAACAAGAACATAAAACACAGTTCTTCCAATTTGATTTTATTCTTATTGAAATATAATTTTGATGCCAAATATAGGCATCAAACTTTGAGATTAACTTGCTTTTTACATTAATTAAAACTGTGAATTTATTATGGGAAGTTATAAACGCCAAAATATTGACCGGTCTGGACTACAACCAGCACCACTAGGACTGAACTCCCCTCCATCCAGGACCTACTGAGGTCAAAGGTCAGGAAAAGGGCAGAGAGCATCTCTGCAGACCACACACATGCTGGACATGAGCTGTTTAACGTTTCAACTTCAGGGCGGCGCCACAGAGACAGTTTGAGTCCGGAGCTGCGTTTCCATCCAATTATGCAAATTTTGAACAAACTTTAAAAATGTTGAGGGGGGGAAAAAAAGAAAAGAATGTGATTTTGGCTCGTTTCCGTCTACAAGCACGATTTCATCACATGCTGACATTGAAAGATAGTTTGGTGCCTCTGGTAAGGTGCAGACCCACCAGGAGACGTTTGTTTTCAGAGGCGCCTCGTCCACATCGTGTCTCCCGACAGCAGCCATTTATCTTGGTCCACAGTGTCAATATATTTTCTCTGTGTTGGTTTGGAAGCCGTGGTTCATCCCCGTTTGCCTACCAAGATGGCGGAGCAGCGTAACGGATCACTTCCAGTTCAGACTTGTGGGAACGATGTATTGATTAATTGGTTTTTGTGACAGGTTTTGTTTCCATATCTCCTTTGGTACAGTTACCATTTTTCAGAAAATGATTTAGTTTTGATGTTTTCATCTGTCATGATTGGTTTTGGTGAGGTGAGAGAGGATCGAGGCAGACCCAGGATAAAGATGATGAATGGTGGTTTTAATGATAAATCCAATGACAGCGCAGGGAACACAAGGAACTGGCAGATATGACAAACACACGACGGTGAGGAAACAGACTGGTAAACACGACCAGGATCCGACAAGAGACAGAGACAACAGGTGGACTGTGATCCACGACGGTGAGGAAACAGACTGGTAAACACGACCAGGATCCGACAAGAGACAGAGACAACAGGTGGACTGTGATACACGACGGTGAGGAAACAGACTGGTAAACACGACCAGGATCCGACAACAGACAGAGACAACAGGTGGACTGAGATACACGACGGTGAGGAAACAGACTGGTAAACACGACCAGGATCCGACAACAGACAGAGACAACAGGTGGACTGAGATACACGACGGTGAGGAAACAGACTGGTAAACACGACCAGGATCCGACAAGAGACAGAGACAACAGGTGGACTGTGATCCACGACGGTGAGGAAACAGACTGGTAAACACGACCAGGATCCGACAAGAGACAGAGACAACAGGTGGACTGTGATCCACGACGGTGAGGAAACAGACTGGTAAACACGACCAGGATCCGACAAGAGACAGAGACAACAGGTGGACTGTGATACACGACGGTGAGGAAACAGACTGGTAAACACGACCAGGATCCGACAACAGACAGAGACAACAGGTGGACTGAGATACACGACGGTGAGGAAACAGACTGGTAAACACGACCAGGATCGACAAGAGACAGAGACAACAGGTGGACTGTGATCCACGACGGTGAGGAAACAGACTGGTAAACACGACCAGGATCCGACAAGAGACAGAGACAACAGGTGGACTGTGATCCACGACGGTGAGGAAACAGACTGGTAAACACGACCAGGATCCGACAAGAGACAGAGACAACAGGTGGACTGTGATACACAGGGAAGGTAATCAAGGAAAGAGACACACCTGGGAACCAATCAACGGGAAAGACAGAACTGGGAACAAAAAAAACTTCCAAAGTAACTACACAGAAAACACAGAACACAACATCATCGAGCTTTTCTTCAAACTAAATGTGTTACTAAGCACTGATGGAAACCCGTCTATTGACTGTGAACTCCTGTTTTCTAGAGCCAAATGTGAGCTGATCCATCCAACAGCTGGAGAAAATGAAACCAGATCTGCGACAGAAAAGCTGAGAAAGACAAGAACCAAAGTGACGCAATGGCTGCCAGAGCTTCGTCTCGACAGGAAAGGGGATTTTTGAGCTGAAAGGAAAGTTTTCCATCTCCAACTCTGCAGCAGCTTCACCTGGTTTTATTTTTGGAACAACAGAAGCTCTTCTCCCCCTGAATCAGATGTTAACTCTAATGTACATGTTAAAAACAAAGAACCTCATGGATGATGAGCAGCTTCGTCTACCCGCCTGTCAGAGGACAGCAGAATAATCTGAGGCAGCCTCCAGGCAGGTGTTGCATCTGTGACTCACCTCCTCTGAATTGATTTACCTCTGACCACATAAACCCCCCCAGAGGACGTACACGCTGCCAGGAACGCACCAGGACTTCTTTCATTCAGGCATAACTGGCTCTGACTCACTGTGTAAACACCTGAAATTAGCTTAATAGCTGCGTTTCTTTCCACCAGCCTGTGTGAACCTGCCACGCAGAGACGAATCTTTCATAAATCCCCAGATTTTACGGCCCTCATCGACATTTTATGGGCATTTCTGCCCGTCCTTCTGTGATTGGCTGAGTCCTGTGGGTTGGTGACCCAGATGTGCAGAGACACACCTGTACCAGCTGAACCGACGCCATCGCCACAGAACCAGAGTAATTAAACGACGAGATGGAAACGATTTGCTGCTTTCTGTCCTTTTCTGTTTCACTCCATAAACAACTAAATGCAGAATTACAGATGTCTGATACAAAATAATTCAGACTTTAATATCAAAATTCACTATTTTTTTCCTGAACTCAGTTTTTTTCATGAAATTTGAACTTTTTTCCTCCGAATTTCGACTCCCCTCTCAAAAAAGTCAAAATTCTGAGAAAATGGGATTAAAATCAGAATCTCAGTGGCTCAAATTCTCCTCCGTATTGATATTATGACACATTTATACATGAAATATTTTCCAAATAACATTTACTGTCCATTCTTCTATTTAGCAGAACTAACATATTACACATCATTTGAACTTAATATACAGTTATATTATTATAGCTTTATATATCTATATATACCTATATATATATATCTATATATATATATATATTAGCTTTATATACAGTCTGGAACCAGCAAGTCTGCGCACAATAAATCTACCTTCATGTAGGTGGGTAAACAACCGTTAATCTAGAATACTATGGAGGACATAACTGACTTGATAGTAAATAATATAATAAATATATAAATAGAAGTAGAAATATATAAATCAAAGAATATATATCCAATATAATAATAAATGAAAGAATCAATATAAAAATAAAAGTAGAAATATATAAATGAAAGAATAAATATATATTTTGATAAGAAATAAAAGCATAAATATATACTTTGCTTTAATTTTTTTGCTTCTCCCTTTTCCGTTTGCTGTATTTATTTCTGTATTGTTTTCTTGCTGTATTTCTGCTGCATGGTTATGTTAATGAGGTGGGCTGCCTTCTAGTCCAGCTCTTCTGCTATTGGTCAATAAACAGGAAAGAGAACGATCCGTGTGCAGGACACACTAGTTAGCTGCTAAGCTAGCGGGGCAGCTAGCATGCTAGTGCCGAAATGAAAACACAACGCAATGTTATTTCCCTGTCAAAACAGAATTTATACGCCGGATAGACTTTACTAGCCTGTAATTAAACAAAAACTAAACTAGACCCTTGTGTGACTGACTGGGCAAAGCAGAGAAAGAGATTTACCAACCCGTCTCAAGGGAAGCACTGCCACCCTGTGGTGTACCGCGGTACAACAGCCAAACTTTGTGTTATAGTAAATTATGGTTAGTTTAGTAGAACTGTGACCAGCTATTGAGTTTCACATGAGCTCCAGAAAAGCTAACTGACTCAAACTCACTGGCTGAGGATGCATGAAGGTTTGTTTTCATGAGTCCTGAAGGGCCCCTAGTTTACATGTTCCTGGGCCCTGAAGTCATGACTATCTGTCTGTGGCTCCTCTCTGCACGCTGCTGCTAAAATGATCAGGTTCAGAGAAGCTCCCCATGTAACTAAACATGTTTCTGTGTCACATTACATCACCACATTAACGCAGAACTCCTCTGGAACGCAATTAAAATGGTTTAACGTTTCCGGCTGACGTCAAACAAAAGGACCTCGAGGGGATTTTCAGCTCACTCCATTACTTCCTACCGATCGGCTTCGCTGTCCACTCATAGCTTTTATTCAAACCCTGAGCTACAGAAATCTGGAAATGGTTTTAGGGCAAAAGTAAAAATAGGTTTCTGGAAATCCAATCTGACAGCAGAAAATCCCTAAAGTATGTGAGAATAATTACCTCCTGATAACCCAGAGTGAGGACAAGAAGATGTCAGAGATTGAGATTCGCCACGAGGTTTAAAGACATTTAAATACAGATACAGACTTTTCATCAGCCTCAACAAATCCGCATGAAATCCTCCCCATTGAGCAAAAACACAAAGCAAAGGCTGCTAAAGGTTATTAGTCCTTTCTGGGAGTTTGATCGATGTTGTTGTGGTCCTTTCAGAGCCAGTATTAGTCAGTGAGCCTGTTGACGTCTCTCCACACATCCGGTTCTGTCGGTTCAGCAGCTCCTTCCTGATGCCTGATTTTCTCTAGGCCACTGGTTCTTAACCTGGGTTGGATCAAACCTCAGGGGTTCGGCGGAGCCTCTGATGGAGCTAAAGACTCACTTGTGTAAAGTCGTGATGACGCCCAGCTTTGCCATCACTACTGCAGAGGATCAGTTACATTGCTCCTCCAATCAGAGCTGAGGAGGAACCTGATTGGAGGAGCTTCACTCTCAGCAGGGATTTGAACTTGTGTCTTTATTTACTTCAGCAAAGCTCACAGTTTTTACCAAACTCTGTAGCTTTCGGTCTAAATCTGCTCCTTAGTCGCATCTTTTCGGGGTTGGTGCTGCCTCTAGTGGTGAGGGGTGGTAACACAGCTAATATAATTACATTACTAAATCAGAATACCTTTATTATTTATTATTAATTTTTCATTCTCTTAAGAATGTAGAGCTAATTAAATGACCTAAACCTTAAAGTGGTTCCAGTTTCAACCTGGTGAAACATTTTAAATACTTTGGGTCGTTCCTGGACAGTCAGATCAACTTTGCTGAAAACACTGACTATATTTTGAAGAACTGTTCTTAGAGACTCTACCTTTAAGACGACTTAGTGATCTTGGGGTGACACAACTAGAGTCTAGTTGTGTCACTAGACTCTAGTTGTGTCACCCATATGTCTTAAATTTGTGGGGGGGGAATCCTATTTTATTTATCACTACAGACGGGTTCAGTGAAGGCGCATAAGAAACTGGTGGGTTCGGTTCCTCAAAAACGGTTAAGAACCACTGATCTAGATATAATGTCAAGGAATCTTCCTGCCAGGTGTGAAGAGTGATCTGGTCTCCTCAGAAGGACTTTGGGACACCAGGGGATGATTAATTTACAGATCTTCCCCGTCCAGATTGGCCTTCAGAGCCGATGTTTTCTCTACCAGTGACGGTTTAACGTGGGGGTCAGAAAACGGTGTTGAACTGCAGTCGGTGTTTAACGTGTTGAGGGTCGAGGACCTTCCTGAGCTGCAGCAGCTGCAGCAGCTGCAGCAGCTGCCCTCTGCGACCCCGTCGCTGTTTGTGGTTTATTAACCTCCTTCTTGTTTACAGACTCCAACAAATCGCTGGGGACTCTCAGGGGAACCGCTGCTCTCGGGTCAGAGCCTGTTTGCTGGTTTCTGCTGCTTCGCTTTCACTCCACTGACATCAATGGTACATTCAACTTGGAGCTTTTAATGATTTATTGGAGCCATTTTTTACCAGTATGGGAGGATTATGCTGCAAGAAACAGCAATGATTAAAAAAAAAAACAAGTTTAGCGCATTTTATTATTTCTCTAATTCACACAGGAGGAAAATTGTGCATAAAAGGTCAAAAATATACATACACAGTGAAAATGCCAGTGTTGAATTAACACCCAATAGTGTCTATATGTGTCCAAGTCAGCTGGTGTTGAATTCAACACTACAGAGTGTCACATTAACATTTACGACGGTGTTGGTGTTAAAATATGTTAAAAGTAACACCAGTGTAGTGTTGATCACTAAACATAATGTGGTGTTAAAAAAGTAAATAATAAATAATTGACCCACAAGGTGTCAACATCAATCAAATCCAGTGGAAAATATTCAAAACACACAGAAAATGGAAAGTTTAACTTTTCTTAAACCACTTTCAGTATTATAGACCAATGTTAATTTAACAAAAAGTCGGTGTCAATCTTTTAACACTTTCAAAAGTGTTACTTTAACACCAGCGGCTTGGACACATATAGACACTTTTGGGTGTTAATTCAACACTGGCATTTTTACTGTGCACATTTATTGCTTGGAGAAGCAATTTCACAGTTTATTTACACAAATACGACACTTCATTAACCTTTTAGACAGGACGGCCCACACAACACATTCTGCAGAGTTAAATCAACACTATGCCGAGTCTATGTGGTCCTTATCAGAATTGGTGTAAATTTAACTCGTACAGAGTTATTTCAAAGATAGTTTGAGTAGTTCTAACTTTTTCCAAGTGTCAAAATGACTTAATTTCTTGTTGAAATAACTCTGAGAAGAGTTAAATTAACACCATTTCTGATAAGGACCACATAGACTCAGCATAGTGTTGATTTAACTCTGCAGAATTTGTTGTGGCATGAAAACAAACCTTCAATCGATGAGTCAAATCTGTTGATTTATTAGCCGTATTTCTGCCAAATGTTCAAACATTTTATAACAATTACAAGTTATCAAAGTATTGCTGGTGATGACAGGACAGACGGCAGTTCAATTCAAAGCTGTCCTCCATTTTGAGAGGAGCCACTCTGGCGACGTTAAGCTCACCAAGTGGGACGGTAATGACCCCTGACCCCTGACCCCTGACCCCTGACCCCTGACCCTGGCCTGCGGTGTCAGTTTGAGGGCCCCGTCGGCTCAACCTCAGGATGAGGCTCCTCTTCCATTCATCTATGAACCTTGTAAAGTTGTTGCCAAGCGACCGGTAAAATGTATTGATGTGAAAGTTTGTAAACGTTGATATTTTTAACAAGAGAGTTAAAAAGTTGAACTTTCTGCTGCCGTTATCAGGGAAACTGTTGCTTTTCAAACACATTTGTTGCTCCTGGTGTTTGAACCCATTAGCCTCAGGTTGGCCCCTGGGGGCCCCTGGAGGCCCCTGGTGGCCCCTGGTGGCCTCTGGTAGCCCCTGGTGGCCTCTGGAGGCCCCTGGAGGCCCCTGGTGGCCTCTGGAGGCCCCTGGTGGCCCTGGAGGCCTCTGGTGGCTTCTGGTGGCTTCTGGTGGCCCCTGGTGGCCTCTGGTAGCCCTGGAGGCCCCTGGTAGCCCCTGGTGGCCCCTGGTGGCCTCTGGTGGCTTCTGGTAGCCCTGGAGGCCCCTGGTGGCCTCTGGTGGCCCCTGGTAGCCCCTGGTGGCCCCTGGTGGCCTCTGGTGGTCCCTGGAGGCCCCTGGTGGCCCTGGAGGCCCCTGGTGGCCCCTGGAGGCCTCCGGTGGCTTCTGGTGGCCCCTGGAGCCCTGGTGGCCTCTGGTAGCCCCTGGTGGCCCCTGGAGGCCCCTGGTAGCCCCTGGTGGCCTCTGGTGGCCTCTGGTGGCCTCTGGTAGCCCCTGGAGGCCCCTGGTGGCCTCTGGTGGCCCCTGGTAGCCCCTGGTGGCCCCTGGTGGCCTCTGGTGGCCCCTGGTAGCCCATGGTGGCCCTGGTGGCCCCTGGTGGCCTCTGGTGGCCTCTGGTAGCCCCTGGAGGCCCTGGTGGCCTCTGGTGGCCCTGGTGGCCTCTGGTAGCCTCTGGTGGCCTCTGGTGGCCCCTGGAGGCCCCTGGAGGCCCTGGTGGCCTCTGGTGGCCCCTGGTGGCCTCTGGTAGCCTCTGGTGGCCTCTGGTGGCCCCTGGTGACCCTCTGTCTCTGTCTGGCTGTTTGCAGACATTCACTGACTTTGTAAAGTAACTTCTGTTGTAGCTCAACCGTTCATGTTGTCATCTGTTAAATCGTCTGTTTAACTCCCCGATGTTTGTCCTCACCTGTCAGTGATCCTAATTTCATGCCTGATTTAAAGGTAAAACTAATTACATGCTGCTCACAGTGACTTGAGTCGTGCATAATTGAGCCTGAGGAAACGAGCAGCTTGCATTGAATCCATGAGGCAAGTCCAATAATTCTCATTTAGTTTGAACTTTTGCTTCGTCACGTTCTGTCGGAGACGTCAGGCGGCGTTTTGTTCGTGTTCTCAGTCTCAGGCATGTCGGCGGCGGCGCCTCTGACCAGACTGAGTCCATCAGAACCGCCTGGATCTGGAATATTCTGAAGAAACTGTGATTATTACTGACAGATTAATCAGTGATGAAGCATGAACAGTTCTCATTACGGAGCTTTAGTCACTGCTCAGAGTAAAACGGCTAATGCATGTTGCCGCTAGCTTGCATGCTAGCTATGCTAACAGCTCCGACCCATATAAGCAGTCAACTGAAAAAATAAACCATTTCTGTCAACAGTGAGTAGTATGTTGTGATATATATATATATATATATGTGTGTCTGTGAAATAAACATTTTTACCAACTTGCAGGCTGTGATCTGCCTTAAGAAAAGCTCCAACCCAGGGGGCCCCAAACGTTTTCCTGAGGGCCACATAACGTTTCCCGTCTCTGCTGGGGGCCGGAGTCAGTTTGTAACAGAAAACATAACCCAGGAGAGACTAAATGTAAAAGTATATTGTTTTCCAGAAAGCACAATCAAATAACAGTCTCTGGATTTTTCACAGAAAAAAATCCAGGAATGATTATAGTCCATATTTTCCCAACTATAAGCCGCACCGGACTATAAGCCACAACCCCAAAGTTTTTTTTTTTTTTTTTTAAAAACCCAGTAAACATACACATATAAGCCTCATATATCCCTGCCGCTCTCTGGCCCGCGGGCCATAGTTTGGAGACCACTGCTCCAAACGATCTATAGCATTGCTAACAGGAAGTGCTAGGACCGCAACTTCCGGTTTCGAGATTTTCAAAATTAAAGTGAATAAACAACGTAAAATACAATAAAAGACTGTCAGACTGAACAATCAGTGGTGTTTGAGGAGCCAGAATAAAACCTGGTATAGTCCTCAGTCCTTAGCAAATGCATATTGATGCTAACATAAATATGCTAACAGCTCAGAGGCAACATTTCCATCAACACAAAATATAATGAGCTATTTCTGCCAATAAACCTAGTTGGACAATGTAGATATATGCTGCTACATGTGCAATAATCAATTTTACAAACTTACCAGCCAATTAAAAAAAGCTGCAAACAATCAAGCTAACATGGCTAACAGGAAGTATGAACTCCACAACTCTGGATTTTCAAAATTAAACTGAATAAACAACGTAACATACACTAAAAATAGCATCACACTGAACAAACAAACAAAACCAGTAGAGGAACCAGAACTTGAACCTGGAACTGCCATTTGTAGCCTTGAGATAAATTTACAAATAAAAGCTGGCGGCAAAATGTGAACCTGGCATAAAGTTTGTATTTATATTTAAGCACTGAAGCACTTCTATTCTGTTTGCTTCACTTTATAGTTATTCCTCATTTTAGTTTCCTATTTTTGCCACAGTACTGAATAAAGACAAACAGAACCAGCGGCGTTTTCTGCTGGGAGGAATCGACTCGCTGCTCTACGTAGCATAATGTTAATATTTGCAGCAGTGAAATTTTCCTCTGAAAAAGTGAATCGAATCTGTGAAGCTCTTGAGAAAAACCTGCCGTTTTGGGAATCCTGCAGCTCCAGGAATAATTTACAGTGGAAACGTCGTTCAAAGCTTAAACAGCTCACGGAGAAATGAGGATTTTCTGGCTGAAGTGGCTTTTTGACGCCTTTTAGTTACTTTCAGTTTATCCTTATTAAACGGTGGAAAACTGCAGCTTTGAGCTGTTTGTAACAGTTTTCATGATCACGAGTCAGCATTTTATTTTTAGGATTCAAAATAAAGATAAACACTGAAGAGAATGGATAGTAATAAATAGATGCCACACTAATGTCAAAGAAAACAGCTTTCACAAATATATTTTCACTGAGAAAATTCAGTGCAAATATTGCAGATATTTAAAAAAAATGTTTTAAAAGAAACTTAATTTATTAGATCTGTATTTAAAAGCATTAACTGGCTCCATCTACCATTTAGCCAAGTTATTAGGAGCCATTGTGAAAATTAAATGAAAGTGTCCCAAGAATAAACCCCTGAGGAACTCCACAATCCATATTCACCAATTCAATTCAAATTTAAATTGAAAATGTTATTGATCCAAAATTAAAATTAAATGTCATTGTGTATCAGATTATTATCGATACAGAATGTCCTGTAGCAGTCTGTGTTGCAGTGAATCTGAAGAAGCCTCTGACTAAACACACTCACTGAAACACAGTAATTTTTATTTTGTTAAATCAGATCTAAACTAGTTTAGCAGAAACTGGTTTGTGTCCGAAGCCTCCTTCAGATCGACTCACACCAAAACAGGAGTTTTAACTGCATCGCCGTTAGCATCCGTTTAGCTTAGCGCCGTCTCAGAACTGAGCTGCAGTCTAAAGAAACAACGGGTGTGAAATTCTGTTTACTCTTCACTGAGTCCAGCTGCCGGCGCCGGTCTGCAGTCGCTGAAACGGGCCTTTAAATTAACCGCGCAGAAACGTTCAGAATGCTAACTCAGCGTACGCTAACCATAAAGAGCAGCTGGGAACAAGGTAAGAACGTGCGGTTGAACAGCAGACGCATAATTCCTCAGGGAGCTGTTAGAGTCTTCAAGTGCTCTCCATTTAATATGTTGTCATATGTATTAATTACCCCCTACCCAGAATGCCCCGACCCCCCGCGCCCCAGCGGCTCCTTGATAGCGTCGGCTGTTAGCGGCGGTGTGAGGAGGTTAACGCAGATCCACAGGCTGTGCATTAATCACTGAAAGGTCAGGCGGGGAAAGGCCGCCGCAGCAAATTAGTTCATGTGATCTGAAAGGTAAAGCGAAATCAGTGGATCAGACGGCGGCGCCATGCATTCATCAGGCCGGCGGAGGGTCGTTGTGTCGACTGAACGCCATGAACTCGTCGTTTCCTGAGGATGAAACCGAAGCGTTTCCTGCGGCCTGCAGCCTCTGAGACGATTCCTCATTTGGAAAACGATAACGAAACAGCTGGAGGACAACACATCTGGGTTGGAACGTCTCCACAACAATCGCAGACACACATGGAAACATTCACCTAGGCAGGATGAGACCTTACAGGGAAACCCGTAACCCACTGGTTCCCAAACCTTTTCTCCTGCGGCCCCCCAGTGGATTACAAATGGCTGTCTGGTTGAAACGACGGGGGGGGGGGGGGGGGATTATTAGAGACTCCCTGACCCTGGGAGGGGGGAGGGTTGACCTTTTTGGGGGTAAAATGAAAGTATGTAGCTGAACATAGACAGCAACATCGGTAGCCTACAGGCTACTTGTTAAGCTAAAGCTGCTGTATTGATATTAGCTAGTCATGTTTTAGCTACTTTACCTGCATCCAGCAGCTTCACTCATCAGTCGGTCAGTTTGGGGAAAAACTGTGAAAAGTTCTTTGTGTTTTGCTGCCGTGATTCTAACACCTGTAGCTCTACAGCAGCAGCATCTGGTCTCCTTCAGGTGGAAACCCAGCATGTAGCGTCATGTTGCGTTTAAAGGCGGCTCGGAAAAACAGGTTATCATGTTGACAACGGATTAAACAGTTTAACTGCTGATAAAGAGACAGAGACACAGATATGGGAGTGTGGAAGACCTGCTGTGTCACTCAGAGAGTCGGTCATTCGGAGGTAAAAACCCGCGCCTGCAGCGTTCAGGGTTTTTCCATCCAAACGGCTTCCTGCCCCCCTGCAATGGCACGGCGCCCCCACTAGGGGGCGCGCCCCACAGTTTGGGAACCTCTGCTGTAAGGTTTCCCTGTAACCTTACAGGGTTATGGGCTCCAGAAAACAGGATCTTCTTCACACGTTTTAACCAAAATCATCCTTAGAAAACCGGACTCAGTTCTGCTTCTCTGGAGCTCATTTAAGGTTCTGTCACTTTTATGCAAATGAGCTGCTGCAGGCCACGCCCCCCACGTCAGTGTTCATACTTTATGAAGCAATGAGGAAAAATAACAGTTAATTCCATCAAAAATAATTATTTTATTTTAAGTTTATTTTCATCAAGAAGCTGTGATGTCACTTCCTCCTTCACCAGACACTCAGGTTAGTTGCTCACTGAGCTTTTGTTGATTTACAATCTAAAATATTTAAATGTTTAGCTTTGGGGTAAATATTAGCTACAAACAAGATTTCAGTTAGCAAGATAGTTAGCAAGTATTGCTAGCTAAAAGTTAGCAACCAAACATTGTTTGCTAAATAAACAATATTTACCAAATTACCAATAATCTCCAAATTAGTTGTTGTAGCTAAACGTTTTATTCTAAACAAGATGTTTAAGTATTTAGTTTAATAAAAGCTAAACCTTTAGCTTGTGTAGCAGTGTGACGTTGTTACACTAGATGGTCAAGTGATAATCTATCCCGGTGGGAACTCATTATGAGCACTGGCAGCTTTTATTTTGAAAAGACGGCAGATCCATTGTAAAACAGCGGGTAACTTCCTGTTTCAAAATGATTATTTTTATTTAAATTTAGTACGTTATGAATGGAAGTGTGAATTGTTATCTGTACCGTTGAGCATGTTGAGTTCATATCTTGTTGTTTCGAGTGTCAGTTCGGGGTTTAAGAAGATAAATTAACGGGTCGTACCATTATAGTCCGTGAACGGTTTTCCCGCTCCGTCGCTCTTCCTGTTCGGTGGGAGAAGCTATGAAGTTTTGTTTTCTGTGTTTAATTAGTGTATTTTAAATAGTTTGATGGCGCTGTGGAGCACTGAGAGGAGAAAAACCTGTTTTTTACCGAGATTTTTCTGCTGTTTGAATGCAGGAGTCGTAAAAGTGCCTTCAGGATCAGCTGCTGACATTCCTGCCACTCCTGGATTATGGACATGTGTTATATATGAATCGATCATTAAATACTGTGCACACAGTGAAAATGCCGGTGTTGAATTAACACCCAAAAGTGTCTATATGTGTTCAAGTCAGCTGGTGTTAAAGTAACACTTTGAAAGTGTTAAAATATTGACACCCATATATTTGTTAAATTAACTTTGGTCTATATACTGAAATGGGTTTAAGAAAAGTTAAACTTTCCATTTCTGTGAATTGTTTTGAATATTTTCCACTGGATTTGATTAATACTGACACCTTGTGGGTCAATTATTTACTTTTTTAACACCACATTATGTTTAGTGATCAACACTACACTGGTGTTACTTTTAACATATTTTAACACCAACACCGTTGTAAATGTTAATGTGACACTCTGTAGTGTTGAATTTAACACCAGCTGACTTGGACACATATAGACACTATTGGGTGTTAATTCAACACTGGCATTTTCACTGTGAGGGTTTACCTGGTTAAATAAAGGAAATAAAAAAAAACACACAACACAGATTCAACTACGCTACACTTGCTAATTTGCTTGATGGGCAACAATTAAGACTAAATAATCATTTTCCAGACTTAAACATTTACTCATCACCACAAACTGTCTGAATGGTTTTTATTGTTTCCAGAGTCAGTAGAAACAGAAAACAGTGAATTTTTACCTCTTGTTCCAGTTTAAAAAACGGGTTTCCTGATGCGGCGCTTGTTCACTTCGTGTTTCTTCCTTCCAGAAGCCGCTGGACGTTTTGGACTGACATCATTTCTCCTGTAAACTTTCCTTCCTCTGCAGCGGCCGATGTTATCGCTCAGCCTCTTGTTTTTCGTCTGTTCTGCTGTAGTTGTGTTTCGCTCTTTGTCTCCAGTGTTTTGCTCTGATAGAGAAAAACTCCTGGGTTTAAAGCGGCTCTTATCGCTAAGAAGACATTAAACGAGAGGCTCAGATGTCCGAAGTGACATCCCACTCTGGGAGATGAATGGATCTCCGCCGCTGAGCGTTTCCATTATGGAATCACCGAGAGGCTCAAGGACAAACCTGGGAGAGAAAAGTGTGAGCGTTTTATTGGATTATTGCTGCGTTAAAGCTTTCGGTTACTCTGCAAACACGCCTGGATGTAGTTTAGGTGAAGTAATAAAACCTGGTGAATGCTTTATGCTGGTGCTCAGAAATGAGTTTCCTCCAGATTTAAAATCATATTGGTTGTTTCTGCTGCAACCTCCATCATCCAGGACATAAACGCCCCCCGACGAAGTTAAATGGAAATGTTTGTCATCATGAAATGGAAATGAAAAACGAAAAACAGAAGGTTTTTCTTTCTAAGTGCCGAGTCCTGACAGCGTCGGTGGGACCTGACCAGGTCCAGGACAGAAAGAGGAACAACAGAAATAAAACAGAAATAAAACAGACGTCGTCGTTAAACATGTAAACCTTCAGGTGGCAGCATCTATATGAAGCTTTACACCAGGACAGTCTGATTCAAATTAAAACGAGTTCTGAATGAAAATGTCTCAGGTTCCACAAAAATGTCTGTAAATTACACAAAATGCTTTTTCTAGGTTCTGTTGAGACCCTAAAGTGATGAAATAAAATGTATTTTAGTTTCTTTAGGAGCCGTTCTGGGTCTGTTGGTAAAGTTAGTCAGAAATTAACAGCAATAATTTTATAACAAAGGTTCAATTTTCAAAGACATATTTTCATCACTTTATTAATTAATTATAAATAAGCTAAATAGTTAGCTTGCTAAATCTTCAGCTCAATGCTAAATATTTAGTTTTCAAGCTAAAAATGATCTTCCTAGCTAAACATTTAGTTTGGAGCTAAATATGTAGCTTATAAAAACATACTTACTAAATTAAATAAAGTTTATGAATGTCATTCTGTGGAGAATCCAACCTTTAAACAAACGATTTAGTTTGAAGCTAAATAGTTAAACATCCAGGCTGTGGCTACATGTTTCGCGTCCAGCTAAAACATTTAGCTTCCTCAGAGTGTTGTGTTCAATGACTCTCCTGGATTTGGTGCGTCTGTGTTGAACTTTGAGTTGAAGTTTCTTTTGTTTGGTGTCAGACATTTTGTTTTTGAAGGTCATGCGCGCAAAGCGTTGCCCTCCAGCTGTGATGAGCAGCGGCTCGTCGCCTCCTGACTCCGCCGGACCAACACACAGCCTGAAATCGACTCCCCAGCTCCAGGCCGGATTCAGCCGTCGGCCGTAATTGTGTTGCAGGCGAAACGCGTCAGCAGCAGCAGATGAGCTGCTGGGTTTACTGGAGACGGAGACGAGCAGAGAGGAACCCGTCAGCCGGAGAAGGTCAGCGGCTTCATTACATTAATTATCTCTCTGACCGACTTCATTTCACCATAACTGGCTCTGCTGTTATTTTTAGCAAAAGGAAAATGAAGACATTCCTTTTACAGATTGCTTACAGAGTCCAGGTGTTACAGGACTCTTGTTTCTTCCTGTAAGTTGTTTCTTGCGGTGCCGTTCAGCTCGGTTCAGTCCGCTGTAGTCCCACTCCAGTCCGTTTGCCTGGACGGTCCGGTTCATTAGGGGAGGAATGAACGCTAAGCGAACCGAAAACCAAACTGCTCGCCTTAAAACATCGTCTTTGGTTGAGGTGAACTCTGGTTCGGTTTGAATGCATATACCGCTCCAAAAGCAGGAAATGGACTACAGAGCACAGCATTCTGGGTAGACACGACCAAAGCTAACGTGTTAGCCTAGCGCTAGCAGCAGAAATGTCTCCTGGTCTTCAACCAAAGACTAAAGAGAAATCGGACGCCTCCATCTTGTTTCCACCTGGTGAAGCAGGAAGTTGCTCTTAGTGCAACTTCCTGCTTCAGAACATGCGTATCAGAACATCAGGGGCTTGTTGACCCTACAAGCTAGCGTTAGCTAGCTAGCTAGCTGGAAAGGTTTCCACTGGTTGTCTAACCCAAACACACCTGGACTGATCTCAGCATTTCACTCTAACGTCATTTAGTTTGAATCTTATATTTGGATGTAACTTTACTGCTATGCTAGCTAAAAGGTTAGCTGTGATAACTCTAAAGCACAATTTACCCTAATGCAGTAAATAGGGTAGCTAGCAGAAGCTCAACGCTACAGCAACATGATATTTAGAGGAAGCTAACGCTATGCTAACATGACAGAACGGATATGTGAACGCCAAGCAAACCGGAGACCGCTCCAAAAGCAGGAAGTGGACTACAGAGCACAGCATTCTGGGTAAATACAACCGAAGCTAACGTGTTAGCCTAGCGCTAGCAGGAGAAATGTCTCCTGGTCTTTAGCCAAAGGCTAGAGAGAAATCCTCCAACCGCTAAAATCCTCCATCTTGTTTCCACCTGGTGAAACAGGAAGTTGCTCTCAGTGTCTCCAGAGGTTTTCATGTTGTTTTCTTCAGTGGTTCTTGGAGCAGCGCCCCCACAGGCCAGGAGGGGAACCGGCTGGTTTGAGAACCACAGCAGCGGGAGGTGGAGCAGATGATGGAGTCCAGTAGAACCGGG
Organism: Poecilia picta; assembly: GCA_033032245.1. Taxonomy (NCBI): domain Eukaryota; kingdom Metazoa; phylum Chordata; class Actinopteri; order Cyprinodontiformes; family Poeciliidae; genus Poecilia; species Poecilia picta. Next base: position 44,742,798 of record CM065354.1, read on the forward strand.
TCGACCAAACTTCCTTTTACACAAATGGAAATGGAAATGGAAGCGTCAGATTTTAGCGGTTGTAGGATTTTTAGGTGGTTTTGACTAAAACTGCACCATTTCTCTCGATAGCACCAAGCTATCATGTTTGTTTGGGTTCAATTTACCCAGAATGCCCTGCACTGTAGTCTGCTTCCTGCTTCTGGTCCGCTTTGCGTTCACATATGCCTTCAAACCGAGTCAGAATTCACTTCAACCGAACCCAGACGGAGGTTTTCAGGTCCCCAAAGAAAACTGGACCTTCTAGGCCAACCAACCGGACTCGGACTAAAGCGGATTAAACAAACCAACCGGACTCGGACTAAAGCGGATTAAACAAACCAACCGGACTCGGACTAAAGCGGATTAAACAAACCAACTGGACTCGGACTAAAGCGGATTAAACAAACCAACCGGACTCGGACTAAAGCGGATTAAACAAACCAACCGGACTCGGACTAAAGCGGATTAAACAAACCAACCGGACTCGGACTAAAGCGGATTAAACAAACCAACCAGACTCGGACTAAAGCGGATTAAACAAACCAACCGGACTCGGACTAAAGCGGATTAAACAAACCAACCGGACTCGGACTAAAGCGGATTAAACAAACCAACGGACTCGGACTAAAGCGGATTAAACAAACCAACCGGACTCGGACTAAAGCGGATTAAACAAACCAACCGGACTCGGACTAAAGCGGATTAAACAAACCAACCGGACTCGGACTAAAGCGGATTAAACAAACCAACCGGACTCGGACTAAAGCGGATTAAACAAACCAACCGGACTCGGACGAAAGCGGATTAAACAAACCAACCGGACTCGGACTAAAGCGGATTAAACAAACCAACCGGACTCGGACTAAAGCGGATTAAACAAACCAACTGGACTCGGACTAAAGCGGATTAAACAAACCAACTGGACTCGGACTAAAGCGGATTAAACAAACCAACCGGACTCGGACTAAAGCGGATTAAACAAACCAACTGGACTCGGACGAAAGCGGATTAAACAAACCAACTGGACTCGGACTAAAGCGGATTAAACAAACCAACTGGACTCGGACGAAAGCGGATTAAACGGGCCTGGTGTGAACGCAGCCTGGTGGTTTTCTGGAAGAGGCCTTTCAGGACTAGATGGTCCAAAGACGTGATCAAGAGGAAGAATCACTGAAAAACGCTCAGCAGGAGGGAAAAGCAGAGCGCTCAGGTTCTACCTCACCTGCTGAGCTCCACCCGACCGGTACCGGCCCGACGGCGCCCTCTGGTGGAGAACTGGACCACAGGACCAGGTCTACCTACAGCAACTGTCAGGTTTCCTTTGGGAACTTAGAGTTTACTTTAGGGAAACTGTCGTGTTGCTTCCTGGAATCTACAGAGTAATTTAGACACCTCTTAGAAACCTTTTGTGTCATTTGCATAAGGATTCATAGTAATTAAACAAAGTGAGGCGAATTTGCGTCTCGGAGATCTGCTGGCATAAGAGTCATTCTATAATTGGAGATACATTTGGCACTTCAAGAAATGACAAAAAGAAATTAATTTCTGAAAATGTTTCTTAGGAAGTCTATTGAAAAGGCATTAAACTTAAAAGAAAATCTGTAATTGCCAAACATTAGCTACATATTTTATAATTTTTTCTCAGAAAAACATGTTTTGCTGTTTGTTATGTCAACTCAGTTACTGACAATATAGACAGTGAGTGGAAAAAAAACAATAAATTCCAGCAGACTAAAATATTTCCCATAAAATGGCACATAAACCTCTGTGTGTTTCAGGTCTTATCAGTAAAAGTAAGTGACCTAATTTTATGCAGTTTATAAAGCCGTAGAAAGTAATTCCACAGATTTACAGGGACAAAACCAACAAAACCATATGGAAACAAGAGTTGACAAAACATTCTCAGACACATGTCTTCAAAAATTAGGGTATTTTGAGTTAATTTAATGTGATGTTGTTATTAAATTGACCATTTAGGCAGTTTAATAAAAAGATAGAAAAAACAAATTTACAAAATAAAAATAAAACAAGGTTTTTGCATCATTTTTCATGTTAATAAAAAACTCAGTGGACAACAACAAGTCTTGGTTTTTCAGCTATATAAAACAATTTTAAATGTATTTACTTAAATGTTTTTACTTGTTAAATATTATGATCCATTAAAATGAGTAATATTTTAATATACCAGACCAAAAATAATGACTCTGGACATCAAATGTATCTGCAATGATAGAATCACTGATAAGCATTTAAAACCTGGTGTGTATTTTTATCACTGCAGCTTTTTCTACTTTATTTTTGCAGCCTTTAATGTTCTGCAGAGCATTTGTTCAACAGTAATTTGGTTAGATGGCCTCCATAAATAAACCCCATTTCATTTCATTTGTGTTTTCATCACCTTCCTACGCCGGCGCTCACGTCTTCCTCAGGAAGATTAACTCCCAGCTGCTGCTGCGGATGTTGATCATTTTCACCCTTTAAAGCTGTAAAAGTTCTTAAAATGGGGCTGAAATCCAAGTGAAACGCGACACGTTGGCGTCCTGATAGGAGCTGCTTACTGAGCAGGACGGGAGATAGTTTTGGTTTTATGGAAGGTCAGATGGTTTCGGATTTGCTGCATTAGAAAAACTGCAGCTAATATGAAGGAACGTGTTGGTCTCTGCAGGGCGGCTCTCCGTGCCGATGCTCCTCCATGAGGCTTGGCAGAAGCATCGAGGAAACATGAGCTCAAAATAGATCAGAGAACGGCGCAGCATCCTCTCATCTTGTTAAAAGGACATGAGAGGGAGGCAGGGAGGGCTGAGATTTAAATACTTACTCCATTAGTCATGTTGTTGAGGCCTTTGACAGGAAGACTTGGAGCGCAGCATCAAGAGCCGAGTCCCTGAAAACAAAATGTGGAGACACTAATGAAACGAATCAGAACATCAGGGGCTTGTTGACCCTACAAGCTAGCGTCAGCTAGCTAGCTAGCTGGAAAGGTTTCCGCCGGTTGTCTAACCCAAACACACCTGGACTGATCTCAGCATTTCACTCTAACGTCATTTAGTTTGAATCTTATATTTGGATGTGACTTTGCTGCTATGCTAGCTAAAGGTTAGCTGTGATAACTCTAAAGCACAATTTACCCTAATGCAGTAAATAGGGTAGCTAGCAGAAGCTAAACGCTACAGCAACATGATATTTAGAGGAAGCTAACGCTATGCTAACATGACAGAACGGATATGTGAACGCCAAGCAAACCGGAGACCGCTCCAAAAGCAGGAAGTGGACTACAGAGCACAGCATTCTGGGTAAATACAACCGAAGCTAACGTGTTAGCCTAGCGCTAGCAGCAGAAATGTCTCCTGGTCTTTAGCCAAAGGCTAGAGAGAAATCCTCCAACCGCTAAAATCCTCCATCTTGTTTCCACCTGGTGAAACAGGAAGTTGCTCTCAGTGTCTCCAGAGGTTTTCGTGTCGTTTCCTTCAGTGGTTCTTGGAGCAGCGCCCCCACAGGCCAGGAGGGGAACCGGCTGGTTTGAGAACCACAGCAGCAGAAAATGTGACAAATGTTTTGGTCTTAAAATCAAACTGAGACTTCAGGACTATCCAAAGCCCTAAAGTTGAATGAAACAGAAACTTGTGGTGTTTTTATGACCTTGTTGACCTGCTGTCGGTCCTTCCTGCCTTGTTGTGTTTATTTGTCCTTTCCGTCTCTCCGTACCCGACTCGGTGCTGCCTTGTCAGGGCGACTCGTTTGATTTAATAAAAAACTCCGGTCCCGTCTCCGAGCCTCTTCAGAAAAGCCATGTTGGTATTTCACTTAATCCTCCCGGCTCTCTGTGAAATATCACATTTCTTTTTCTTCTCTCTCACTGATGCCGGGATAAAAGTGTTTATTTCCAGTTGTGAGTCCAGATGTGCAGCCCAGTGAGACCCAGGCTCATTTTGAAAGGATTTATTAACATAAAGGAGCAGCGGCAGCAGCGGCAGATCATTTTAAGAGGATTAAGAGAAAAGCCACACAGACACATTTTACTCTCATCTTAACAATAAAATAGTTCCTTTAACAAAGGTAATCCCCCCCATGGAGGAGGAGAGACAAACTGAAACATTGCAGAAATATGGCTCTGACTGGTGGAAAGAGCCAGGAGGAGAAACCCAAACTGGAGCAGAACCAGAACCGGCGGCTCGCTGTGGCTGCAGGATCTGAGGAGATCTGCAGAGATCCAGGGACAAACCGGACCAGAAGAACCAGATTTCCAGGTTAGCCGTGGTGGACAGACACTTAACGCTAACCTGCTAACAACTCTGACAATGTTTGGCGTTTCCCTCAAATAAACTCTTATTTCCTTGGATGTTCTGTGAACTTTCAGTTGAATAAAGTTCAACATCTGCGTTGAAGTTCTGCTGTTCTCGCTCTTATTTTGAAGGGCATGAACACTGTTTGCGCAGCAGTTCCACTTCCTCTCCTCACGTTCTTTACCCAGAATGCATCACTATTTAAAAGCTAATGAAAAGTAGCATCTCCACCTATGGAAGAGGATTAGGGCCACCGGGAAAAATAATAACAGTAATTTTGAGATTTAAAGTCAGAATTTTTGAAAACTAATTAAAGTCAGAATTCCTTTTTTTTCGGTGGCCCTAATCCTCTTCCATATTCACCAGCAGATTATTTTGTTAACATGTAATAAAAATTGTTATAAATGAAACAATCTGCCAGTGGAAGAAGTATTTTTTAGTCAATAATTATGAATTATTTAGTTAAAATAAAAATATTGTTAAAAGGTTTTCTGTCTTTTTCTCCTCTGTAGTCAAAGAAATGATGCTATTCAGTGTAATAAACAAGAAAATCAGTCACTCTGACATTATGTCATTAGTCTGAATTAAAACTCACGGCTCCTTCACCAGAAATGAAACTTATATCTAAAACATCTGTACGGAAGAGGATTAGGGCCACCAAAAAAAAAAAAGAATTCTGACTCTAAATCTCAGAATTCGGACTTCAAATCTCAAAATTCTGACTTTAAATCTCAGAATTCTTTTTTTTTTTTGGTGGCCCTAATCCTCTTCCGTACATCTGAGATAAAGTCTCAATATTCAAACTATGAAGTCAAAGAAAAGCTGAAATGAGACTTTTCTGTTGACGACTTTCTCTGGTTCATAATTTTACAGTTATTTTAGAGACAAGCTTTGGTTATTTGGTCAGATTAAAGGTTTTGAGCTAAATGTGTCTGAATTTCAATAATTGGTACTAAATGTTTGGTATCAGGTCGTTCCTGATGTAAAATGTGGAGGAAACGGTAAACATGACGATGTAATTTAATTTCTGCTCCTGCTCTGAGTCCAAGCAGATGAGAATTAGTCAGATTAATGAGGAGAGATTAGAGAGATGGGATTAGATTACGGGAAACCTTTCTGGTCGTATTTATCCTGGTGGTCTGATTATTTCACGTCAGTCTCAGCAGAAAACTGGCTGCTTGGTTGTTTTAAAAAACATTAAAAAAGTTAAATTAATCCCACACAAGATGCTGAAACCCTTTACATGGTGGCCTAGTTAAAGAATCGTGTCTTTTTGTTAAAGGAAATCATGCTAAATAAAAGTAGCCGCTGCCTGGACCCTGAGGAACCCCATCAGGGTCAGATTATCAAACGACTCAAACTTATCTCGACGTGGGCGAGTCTGTTTATGCTGCAGCTTCATTTTCTCTCCTCCCTGGTGCTTACTCTGTACCCAGAATGCATCACTGCTCGACAGCAAACTGTTTAAAATCTACTGATGTCCTTCATGACTGGAGGTCCGTTAGGTGAAACCAGCAACACAGGAGGCCTGTTCCAAAGAAAACCTTCCTGAAGTCCAAACTGTACGCTATGTGTGTTGAAGTTCAGGTTTATATTAATGCTTTAAGGTTAGTGCAGCTAATGTTTCAGTCAGCAGTGCTAACGACGATAAAAGGTTTAATTTAGTGTGTTAGCTTCTGCTAACTTCCTTGTTGGTGTAGAGATTTAGTGCTAGCAGAGCTTGTTTATGGGTTAGTGCAGCTAACCTTTAGTGAGCAGTGCCCACTTCTCAAAATGGCTGAATTTAGCACATTAGCATTAGCTTCTGCTATCTTCCATGTTGGTAGATAGCCTTGCCTTAGCAAAGCTAATGATTATTGTTAGTGCTTTGGGGTGAACAGAGCTAACTTTTTAGCTAACATTTCCCACTAAACATCATTTAATGTAGCACTTTAGCATTAGCTTCTGCTATCTTCCATGCTGATATAGTGCCTTAGCAAAGCTAATGATTATTGTTAGTGCTTTGGGGTGAACAGAGCTAACCTTTTAGCTAACATTTCCCACTACTCAACATCATTTAATATAGCACTTTAGCATTAGCTTCTGCTATCTTCCATGTTGGTATAGTGCCTTAGCAAAGCTAATGATTATTGTTAGTGCTTTGGAGTGAACAGAGCTAACTTTTTAGCTAACATTTCCCACTAAACATCATTTAATGTAGCACTTCAGCATTAGCTTCTGCTAACTTCCATGTTGGTAAGGCGTTGCTAATGTTTCTGATTAGTGCCATGCCTCAGTTCTCAGAGTGTAAATGATGACTTAACTTTATTGAACGTGAATAAAAAGCAGGTGACTCTTTAGAAAAGTCGTTTTGTTTGTCCGCTGACAAAACCAAGGTGGATAAAAATGTGTAGACGTTTCTCCAGGATCAGAGCGTGAAAGATTTCTCCTCAGTATGTAAATGAAAACCTTTCTGACGCGTCAGCATGAAGCAACTTCTGACTCGTATTGACTCCCCACATCTGCTTCATCATCTATATGCAGGGAAACTTCGTTCCCTATGGATGACTGGATTCCGGCCGCACAACATTTAAATATCTGTTAATCTTTAAAAGACCATCTCACTTATCTGCTGAAGAGTACTGGGTTCCCACGTTGTCGCTTTATACACAGTGAAAATGCTGGTGTTGAATTAACACCCAAAGTGTCTATATGTGTCCAAGTCAGCTGGTGTTAAATTCAACACTACAGAGTGTCACATTAACATTTACAACGGTGTTGGTGTTAAAATATGTTAAAAGTAACACCAGTGTAGTGTTGATCACTAAACATAATCTGGTGTTAAAAAAGTAGATAATTGACCCACAAGGTGTCGATATCAATCAAATCCAGTGGAAAATATTCAAAACTATACGCAGAAATGGAAAGTTTAACTTTTCTTAAACCCATTTCAATATTATAGTTAATTTAACAAAAAATGGGAGTCAATCTTTTAACACTTTCAAAAGTGTTACTTTAACACCAGCTGACTTGGACACATATAGACACTTTAGGGTGTTAATTCAACACCGGCATTTTTTGCTGTGTACGGACGGAAACATAACTTGACCAGAAGTAGCTGAAGAGTCGCCAGGATGGAACGGATGTTTCCTCTGAGCTCTGTGAGCGTCGATGAACACCTGAGAGCCAACGAGGCCGTCAGCGTCACTCCAGCTCGGGTTTCATTCCTCCTCGTTCCTACAGTAAAGAACCTGCATTCAAACGTCCATCTGCCATTGAAATGACACATACATGCTGTGGATGTGATGAAGATGCAACCAAAGCAGGATTAGGAGTCAAAATACGACAAACAGCTTTCAAGATGCACAGTATTCACCCACATGCAGAGTTTTTAGGTTCGCTTAGCTTCAGTGAGAAACGATTTGAGCAAATTTAACCATTTACTGCTAAAATGAGCCGACATGAAAAATTAAAATAAGTATTTTTGTTCTCAAACAGCTTCCAGATGAAGCAGAGATTAATTTGAAAACAACATCAAATCCACTTTTAGCTTTAGATTGCAAACTGTTTGAAAGAGTCAACAATTTAAAACCAGTTGGTTAAATTTAAAATCTGCCTGAATAATTTAAACTTTATAATGTTCATTTTTTTTCTCTCATTTTTCTGACTTTGTCTGAAAATGTGATGAATTTAGTGAGATCTGATTGGTGGACGGCTGGATGTTCATGCTGCATGTCAACATCACAAGCTGCGTTTACATTACAGACGTGTTCAAAACTTTGTCCATATTCCACAAATATATAAAAAACAAATACAGTTTTGCAACTGAGGTGATTCTGTTAAGTAAGAAACAGAATTGAAATCACATCTGAATAAGTTGTGATTTAAGCGATACGTCGTTAAAAAACATCATCCTCCATCTACTTCCTGTCTTCATCATCTTTGTTGTTTCTGCCAGTAGCAACTTCCTGTTGTTGATCACATGACTCATGACTTCACTCTAGCACCAAAACTTTATTAAAAAACACGACTTATTGCTAAGTTGGTGTTTTTCCATTGAGAAATTTAATTTCTAAATGTTAAAATTATACAGTTAAGGGAAACGCATGTAAAGCTGGAGACCAAAAACCGAACCGAAAATATCCAGGTGAAATAAAAGGTTTTAAATTCCCCCGATCTTTGGACTCCTTCACTGTGACGGATAACAGAACCAACTAGTTGGTGGTAAATTACGTGACGTTGTGTTTAAACACTCAAAGTGGAAAACAAAACATGTTAAACCTGAGATCAACATCAGCCGCGTCCAATCAGAACAAGAGAATCGATGCTGTGATGAATGAAGCTCAACAGGAGAGACGAATCTCACTAGCGGAACAAGTCAGCGTCGGGCCAGGGCCATTACCGGGCCCTAACGAACCACGGGGCCCCTAACGAACCACCGGGCCCCAAACGAACCACCGGGCCCCTAACGAACCACCGGGCCCCTAACGAACCACGGGGCCCCTAACAAACCACGGGCCCTAACGAACCACGGGCCCCTAACAAACCACCGGGCCCCTAACGAACCACCGGGCCCCTAACGAACCACCGGGCCCCAAACGAACCACCGGGCCCCTAACGAACCACCGGGCCCCAAACGAACCACCGGGCCCCTAACGAACCACCGGGCCCCAAACGAACCACCGGGCCCCTAACCAACGACCGGGCCCCAAACAAACCACCGGGCCCCTAACGAACCACCGGGCCCCAAACGAACCACCGGGCCCCTAACGAACCACCGGGCCCCAAACGAACCACCGGGCCCCTAACGAACCACCGGGCCCCAAACGAACCACCGGGCCCCTAACGAACCACCGGGCCCCTAACCAACGACCGGGCCCCAAACGAACCACCGGGCCCCAAACGAACCACCGGGCCCCTAACGAACCACCGGGCCCCAAACGAACCACCGGGCCCCTAACGAACCACCGGGCCCCTAACGAACCTCCGGGCCCCAAACGAACCACCGGGCCCCTAACGAACCACCGGGCCCCAAATGAACCACCGGGCCCCAAACGAACCACCGGGCCCCTAACGAACCACCGGGCCCCTAACGAACCACCGGGCCCCAAACGAACCACCGGGCCCCTAACGAACCACCGGGCCCCAACGAACCACCGGGCCCCTAACGAACCACCGGGCCCCAAACGAACCACCCGGCCCCAAACGAACCTCCAGGCCCCTTAAGAATCACCGGGCCCCTTTTTGGACTGTTTCTGTTAATTGTTTCTCATCTTCTTACGTTTAAAATAAAAAGTTTTCATTTTGCTAAAGTTGGTCGCTAATCTTGTAATTGATTTGATAAGTTCTTCTTTTCTTTTCTTGACTTTCTATCCTGATTTTGCCACTAGGGGGCGGCAGAGGGGAGAATCTTCTGAACTTTTCCAGATTCTTCCAGATGTTTGAATTATTCAGAAAACTCTTCCTGCCTTTTATTTACTGGACAGGTTACAGTTTGGGCTTTGATTAGGCCAGGCATGCTATCTGAAGACATATGTATGGAGACAAATTGGTGCCAAAAACTTTGTTAAAAAAATGAAACTGAATAAAACAGCTCACATCTACTTTTCAGATTAAAAGCTTTTTTCCAGTTATTCTTTATGTTTCAAAATTCTTTTTCAAATTCAAAATTCTTTTTCAGTTTTAAAATTTCAGTTTTTTTTAAGCTTAAACATCTGTTTTGAACAACCTAATTTAGCTAAATATGAATGATTTCTATTATTGTTTCCCATTACAACTCTGTTTCCTGTTTTATTTTGAAAGTACTGATTACGTTTCTATATTCTCCACTGTTGTCCTTAGTAAACTCCGTCAGTGTTTCCACTTCTGTCAGTCAGGATTGTTTTATGTTTTATTTCATATATTTGCGTTAAACCATTGACTTGGTCTTCCCGTCATTCTTTCCTGTTTTTCAGACTCCGTCCCTCCCTGATGATTTACTTCGTGTGATTAGAGAAGGTCGATAAATAATCTCCCCGTCTTCAGAGGAGATCTGAACATGAATGTGTGTTTGCTTCACACACCGCCGAGTCTCTGAGGGTTGATTATAAAACCCTGGTGGGTTGAAGCTCATTCTCCATGAAAACATCTCCATTTCATTCTCTGTCTGCGTTCATATAAAAACTACAGGGGGAATAATTAAGGTCTTTCCAGATCAGGCGGGATCTTCCTCTGAAGTTCAGCTGGCAGAAACGCTCAGAGCTGCTTCTGATGCTACTGCAGTCGTTAGCTTTGTTTCCCCGTAGAAAGTCGTCCTGGTCTCTGTCCAGACCGAACCCTCAGCCGTCTGTCTGCTGCCAGAAACATGAGAAACATTCTCGTTGTTTAGCTTTGTGCAGGGTTGTAGAAAGTCCTGAAATCTCAGAGTCCAGTAAAAGTTTAGGTTTCTTCCCAAAATATGACTTTGGTAAAAGTCCAAGTCACTGATTGAAATGTTACTTGAGTTAAAGTCTTAAAGTATCTGAACTTTCTTGTACTTAAGTATGGAAATTACTGTAAAAATGGATGAACTCAAGTAATGTAATGAAAAGTATAAGTAAAAAGTAAAACAAGGCAAATGCAGTTTGAATGACATTTTTTATATTTTGGTAAACTTGTCAAATACAGTTAAAGTAATAAACACAACCAAGTGCAGCAAAATTAAACCTGCTAATAGATAAACCTGCAGCATCATTAGGTGCTTCACCTACAAGGTTAATAACTTAACCTGTTTACAACTGAACCAGCTTCTTAGTTTCCCCTCCAGGACAGAAAATACAAAGTTTCTCTAAGCCTCAAGTTTCCCTTCAAGTGGTCAGAGCTGAAAATGAGAAAAATAAATAGTCAGAACAGAAAATGTGGCCAACATGAAGAAAAAAATCCGTTAAGATTAATTTCTCTACTTCACAAACTATTGGTGCAACAACTGGTCATTATGTGGCATTAGGGACATGAGGCTGATGCTCATCACAGACTTTGTGTTTAATGGAGAAAACAGTGTTTCTAATTGGGGAGATGAACAAACAGGTGTTTCCTATTGGTGGAGATGAACAAACAGGTGTTTCCTATTGGTGGAGATGAACAAACAGGTGTTTCCTATTGTGAGTGAAAACAGGTTCTTTTGGGTGGAGATAACAAACAGGTGTTTTACCTATTGGTGGAGATGAACAAACAGGTGTTTCCTATTGGTGGAGATGAAACAAAGTTTCCTATGGTGGAGATGACAACAGTGTTTCCTATTGGTGGAGATGAACAAACAGGTGTTTCTATTGGTGGAGATGAACAAACAGGTGTTTCCTATTGGTGGAGATGAACAAACCCTAGGTGAAGGGTAAGCTACTGACTGTAGCAGCCAATCAGTAGGTGGGTCAAAACTCCAGAGTTTCTCTTTTCCACTGTTTTGTAATGAGTAACTAAACCACACATTGAAAATGTATCAGAGTAAAAGTATGAAATTAAGTTTGGAAATATAGTGAAGTAAAAGTGAAAGTTATCAAAAATATTCATACTCGAGGAAAGTATGAAGTACTCCAAAATATACTTAAGTAAAGTAGTGAAGTGTTTTTACTTTGTTACTATGCAACACTGGCTTTGTGTTTGGTTTGGGTCTTGAAACCCAGAGATTCAGGGTTTATCATGAGTTTCCTTTCGGTCCATTTAAAACCCAGATGGTCACAGCAGCACCAGTTTCCTACTGGTTCTTCCAAAACCAAGACCAGACAAACCAGGAACAGACCTTTCAAGACCACAACCAAGACTGGACCCTCCAAGACCGAGTCCTCCGACCAAACACCAAATAATTAGAGTTCAGCTAATATTTAACCATATCGGACACCATAAAATGGAAAAACTGTTACATAAAACTACTTCGTGGTGTCAAACTAATAATCGTAGTAAACTAATGTTTCAGTGCAGCCACTACACAAACTGAATTAATCAGCATTTATTAAATGAACACAATAAAACGGTTTCCTTCCTGGTGGTTCCTCTCCACTGTCGCCACAGGCTGGATCAGCAGAGGCTCATTGGTCCGCAGGTGTTTCATTAGAATATTTACTGTATTTGGATGAAGCAGATATTATATTATATCTACATAATAAACTGAACTGGATGCGACTCGCACCTGTGATGATCATCAATATTCTCTGTTTTCCAGGGAACTTTTATTTCACTTCCGTCTCTGACAGGATGCCGGTGGGGAGCGATGGAGTCTGACACGTCTCCCCCGCCGGGTGTTTCCTGCTGCCTGGGGCGACGCGGCGGCGAAACCCCAGCAGCTGCTGCAGCAGCAGCTGCTGCTGCGTCACGCCGCAGGTCCCACAGGAGGACAACAAAACGGCGGCGCCGCAGCGACTCTGCTGCCGCTCGTCGGTTCCTCTGGTCTCACCTGAGTCAAGCTGCTCCCCGCATTTCAACAAAACTGCTGTCAAACGTTTTTTATGATGTGGAGATAATAACTAGGGCTGTAGTGATGCAATAATCTCACGATACGATACACAATATTCTGCCCACGATACGATATATATTGCGATATTCAGCAAACGATACAATTCAATACACTTTTGCGATTTTCTGAAAGGTTTCAGAGGGACAGAGTGATTTTGGTGACATTTAGTGACTGTTATAAAGTTGGACTGAATTAATTTAACTGAAAACTGATTAAAAGCTCCAACTACACAATACCTGGTTCTGGTTGGACACAGACTTAAAGTGGACAGCTGGACAAAATGAACCAAAGAAGTGGAGAGAAAACATGTTTCTTTTAGTTGAAACAGTCCAAACTGTAGCTGACATGCATTAGTAAAGTAAATAAAGTGAACCAAGTTCCTGCTCTGAATAGTTTGATACCTTTTTAACCTGAACATCTGAAGGAATCACTCTAAGCCTGATGACCTGGTGAAGCCAGCAGTGAGTGAACAAGGTGACAGTTGGACGTTACGATACTTAAGGATGAATATCGATTTTTTCTAGGAAAGAAAATATCGATATATATCATAATATCGATATTATTATACAGCCCTAATAATAACAAAAGTTTAGAGGTCAAAAGGTCAGCCAGTAGCGCCACATTACCCAATTCATTGGCTTCAAACATTTGTACTACGTTTGTGCTGCAAAGATTTTTTTGTGTCGCTATAATTTTACGATATTAATAAACATTTTGACACCAATTTGGTTAGATTTGGACAATGTGTGGTTGACCTTTTAACCTCTAAACTTTCATTAATATTTTCAAAGTAAAAGCAGCACAAATAAATTGTTTTGCTGCACAAAAATGGCCGAGCTTATTGACACCAAATTAGTTTAATGTTGGTTGGCTGGCTGACCCCTATGACCTCTGTAAACACTTATTAATGTCTAATATCTTAATATCTAAAATGGTGGCAGCACAAACAAAAAATGTTGCTGCACAAACATTTGACACCAATTGAAGAAGGTGGAGGGAGAAACTTCACTCAGGATTTATTCTCTCATCAGATCAAATCATTAAAGTTAAATTGAAAGAAGACAGTTTTTCTACTTTGATCTCCAAATAATGTTATTTTCTTTTAATAAGACGAATAAAAACTAAGCCTCTGCAGCAGCAGGAGGCGTCGTTTCGTCTCTCTGCCTTCGCTGGACCAAACCGTTTCATAAGAAATGTTCAGATTATCGTCAGAGCCGTTCGGCAGACATGTTGATTCTGTCCATTTACTGAAGCATCATTTACAATCAGCATCCCAGATCCTGTTGCCAGGCAACACAAATGGCTGCAGAGCATCCCATTGAGGCTCAACAAGCAGAGACGTTCAGGTAGAGAGAGGAAACAGGTGGATGTTTCTGAACTGGCGGACGAACAAAACAAATCACTTCAATCTGACAAAATGGTGAAGAAAAACTAAAAATGAAGCAGAGAAAATCAAACTGTGCTTTAGAAATGTGGCTCAGCAGAATAAAAACCAAACCAATAAACAATCTGAGCTCCTGCTGCAGAACAAGAAAATGCTTAAATCTCAATTCAGTTTGAATTAAACTGAATCTTTTTGTTGCCGTCTGTCACTTCAGGTTCCCGTCAGAAATCAATTATTTTACAGAAACCTGGAGCTTTTGCTTCAGTCGTTGACAGAAAAACAAGAGATCAGTGTTGCTTTGGTTTCCAGTCATTTTATTAAAAATAAAATCCTCAGTGAACCTTTGCGCCCCCCCCCGTCCTGCCTCTGACATCATTTCCTGCCTGACGTCTCCCTCTGCAGCTGCATCAAAGCCTCACATCTGTCCAAGCGCCATTTATAGCCGGCGACTGAAACAAAACTCAGGAAGCCGAGAAACAATGAGCTCCTGTTGTTCTGCAGCTAATCTGACCTTTATTAGCGCCGACGTGTTTCTGTCTGAACGGAAAACTACGTCAGGCGTTTCAAACTGTGAGTTCACAACGATTTAATCAGGCGCATTTCCACTAACGAGCTAAAGTTTGGACTTAGCACTTTTGCTAACCGAAAAGATTTCGTAGCCTTTCAAGGCATGAAGCAGTTTGAATCCACGTTAGCGCTTCAGCATTAGCCTCCTCTACGTTGCTGATGTACGCTGTTGGCCTCAGTGTAACTAGCTGTCTAGTTAGCGCCCGTCACTGAAATATATAAACTGAATTGAGGGAGTGCTGTGGTGCCACAGGGGCAAAGCATTACCCACGTACTGAGGACTTAGTCCTCATGCCGGTGGTCACAGGTTCGATTCCCAGCCTGGTGACACTTACCGCATGTCTTCCCCCTCCATCATAACCCTCGTTCCTGTCAAACTACCCTCAAATGAAGGCCACTAGAGCCAACAAAGCATAAACAACTGAATTGAGTTTAGTGCTTTAGCATTAGCAATTTAGCATTAGCTCACGCTAAATCGGTGTTGTTGTACCGATTAGCATGAGCGTAACTAATGTTTATTATTAGTAATTTAGGGTTCGCTCAACTAGCTGCTCCCTTCAATGTAAAACATAATTAAAACTGATGTTAACTTTAGCATTAGCTTCTGTTAAATATCCTCTTGATATAGCAAGTTAGTGGAACTAATGGTTTGATTATTGCTACGTAGTTAGCATAGCTGCCTTTTCAGCTAGCTGGCCCCACCATCAGACAACATGCTCTCAATTGAAGTTGGTGCTTTTGCATTGGCTTCCACTGAACATCGTGTTGGTGTAGCCACTTAGCGTTAACCTTTTAGCTAGCGTTGCCCAGCGCAGGCTGTTGGTTTATCTGTATCTTAATGGGTTTCGTTGGTGCCGGAGTTGCTCCTGTCGTCAGCAGGAAAAACACCAGTTTAGCTCTGGAACTGGGTCCACCTCGTCCTGCTCTTCTTCTCATTTGAGGCCTGGTTGTCGCTCTCCGCTAAAAGCCTGAATGCTTCATTCATGCGAGTCTCCAGAACTGGGCCGGCCAGCGCTGCTGGTCCGTTCAGCTTCTGAGGGGGTTTGGGGGGGGGGAAGGAAAGCCTCCAATCATCACTCTTTTGTCTTTAGTTAGTGGGTCATCCGTGGAGGCCATGCTCTGCTGGTAACCCGCCAACATCCATTAAAGCTCCGCTCCGCTCGCTCCTCCTCAGCCTCAGACTTTGTTGTGGTTCAGATTTCCCCTCTGGTTTCAGCTCAGCATGCTCTCACAGAGCAGAAGAAAGCGGAAAAGTTGCCCTCAGTGATCCCAGGAGCGAGGCGGAGCGTTAGATGGCCTTGGTGATGGCTGCCACTTAGCAGACATCACACCGAGAGCCTGAGCTGAGCGAAGGCCTGAGCTGCTTCCCTCTGGGCTTCCCGGCTTCAACCTCCTGATAACATCCAGAGATTCAGGAGCTGTGACTGAACCGGGGGACGATTTCCACCCAGAGAGGAACAAACCCAACAGATATGTGTCTTTTTTCTATTTTATTTTAGTGTTTAAAGCAAAGCCAAAAAGCCAAAGTGGGATAATGGATTGAATGAATCTCCAAGTGGAGCTTTGTATAACTGGATTCACTCTGAAGAGCCTGGAGGTGAAAAGGATGAGGACGTTTTGAGAAACGAAGAACAGCCTTTATGCTTCTGTCAGATATAAGAGGAAAAGTCGCATCTTTCTTCTTTTTTCACAGTAAATTCCAGCTAACGATGTTTAACATGTCCGTATAGTTTTTATTGTTTGTTTTACTCTTTTCTCCAGTTTGTTCAATTAAAACATCAATTAATAAAGTGTGCAGATACAAATCAGACTTCTTTCTGTGACTGGTCTCCTAAATAAATGTTTTTCAAGAGCGGTGTTTGTGTTTGTGGGGCTTTAATTGCTGTGACTCAAACGCTGCATTTCCTGTACAAATGTTTGCAGAACTTTGTTGATAAATGTAAAAAAAAAAAAAAAAAACAATTTTGCAATTGCGGTATTTCCATTAAATAAGAAACTATTAAAATCACACGTGAATAAGTTTGTTCATGGAATAAGTCACCAGCCAAGATACTTCAACCACTTCCTGTTGTCGTCTTCTTTGTTTCCCGCAGTAGTAACTTCCTGTTGTTGATCATGTGACCTGTGTGGTGCAAAAAAAAAAAGATTGTATTTCTATTGAGGTTTTGCAAAAAAAACAAACACAAATTACGATAAAGCTATGAAAAAAACAAAGATCTTATCGTTAATTTTGATCTAGAGTTTAGTAAAGTAACTTTTCAGCCACATCATCTTATTTTAAGTCAATAATTCTTGACTACAGATGTAAACAGTTCTAGCTATCGACACAGACTGGAATCATTTTCAGCCATCGTTTACTTACCGGGCGTAAACTGGTGCAGAATTATGATTCATGTCTCACATCATTTAAACGTAAACGTTGGTTTAAATGCAACACGACTGAGGAGGCTTTGAAAACCATCAAATACGGTTTGAAAACCATCAAATACGGTTTGAAAACCATCAAATACGGTTTGAAAACCATCAAATACGGTTTGAAAACCATCAAATACGGTTTGAAAACCATCAAATATGGTTTGAAATCCATCAAATACGGTTTAAAATCCATCAAATACGGTTTAAAATCCATCAAATACGGTTTGAAAACCATCAAATACGGTTTGAAAACCATCAAATACGGTTTGAAATCCATCAAATACGGATTTATACGGTTTAAAATCCATCAAATACGGTTTGAAAACCATCAAATACGGTTTTAAAATCCATCAAATACGGTTTAAAATCCATCAAATACGGTTTAAAATCCATCAAATACGGTTTAGTTTTGCACATTAAACCTGAGTTTTCTGAGAGTGAAACGATCGCAAAAAGCCCAGATGGGTAAAAATAACTACAATGGAAAGGTAGCTGGTGGCCGGACCAAAGTCTTCCAACAAATTGTGTCCATCAGCAGATCCACAGCAAAACGGCTGGAAAATGGCCTAGTCAAAGCCCAGACTGGAAGCTGTTGGGTTGTTGGTTTTATAGTTGATGTTTTCTGCCATGACGTTGTCACGGTAACGACGCTGCTGCGGCTCGTTGTGCTGCAACATTCAGCAGAGAGAAGAAGATGGAGGTGTGTTTTCCTTCTCTCCTCCGGGGAAATCTACAGTAATTAATTACGGCGGCGCGCGTTGACCTGAATAAATATGCATTAAACAAGCATTTTAGCTGCTTCATCACATTTAATAAACCGGGTGACAGGCAGGAAGTGAGGATTTTACCAGGCTGATTTACTCAGCAGCTCCTGGACGGCGGCGAAGCCGTTCACACGGCGGCGCCTCGATGTACAAGGAAAGAACGCAGATCACACTCCTGGCGAGGAGAAACGTCCCCCAACGTGACCTCTGACCTGTTCCCCCAGGAGCCCCGATGGTTGGAAACGCTGTGAAATGCTTCACGGCGTCCTGGTTGTAGGTGAGGAGGAAACGTCAGGAAGGTCTGAGAGGAAGCGGCGAACGGAGGCTGAAACGAGGAGCGCCACGCCACGCCACGCCGCACCGCGCCACGCCGCACCGCACTACGCCACGCCACGCCACGCCGCACCGCACTACGCCACGCTACGCCACGCACGCCACGCTACGCCACGCCACGCCGCACTACGCCACGCCACGCCGCACCGCGCCACGCCACGCCACGACGCACCGCACTACGCCACGCCGCACCGCACTATGCCACGCCACGCCGCACTACGCCACGCCACGCCACGCCGCACTACGCCACGCCGCGCTACGCCACGCCACGCCGCACTACGCTACGCCACGCCACGCCGCACCGCACTACGCCACGCCGCACCGCGCTACGCCACGCCACGCCGCACCGCGCTACGCCACGCCACGCCGCACTACGCCTGCCACGCCACGCCGCGCCACGCCACGCCACGCCACGCCGCACCGCACTACGCCACGCCACGCCGCACCGCGCTACGCCACGCCACGCGCACTACGCCACGCCGCACCGCGCTACGCCACGCCACGCCACGCCGCACTACGCACGCCACGCCACGCCGCACTACGCCACGCCACGCCGCACTACGCCACGCCACGCCGCACTACGCCACGCCGCACCGCACTACGCCACGCCACGCCGCACTACGCACGCCACGCCACGCGCATACGCCCGCCGCACGCGCTACGCCACGCACGCCACGCGCACTAGCCATGCCGCGTTCTGGGCCCAAAACGGGTTGACCTCACAGAGGCACAACTCAACCCTGAGATATCGCCATAACAACCCACACCGGATTTAACTCGGATCCCTGTTACTCTGACACGCAGAGTAACTAACTAAATATGTAGCTAAATATTTAGTTTGAAGTGTTAAATAAGTGCTAAATATTTACTCAGTGGCTAATACTTAGTTAGCAACATAGTTAAAAGCGAAATATTTAGAGTGCCAACTAAATATTTTATTTACTAACTAAACATTAGGGCTGTGTAATAATATCGATATCGCGATATATATAGATGTTTTCTTTCCTAGAAAAGAATCGATATTCATCCTTAAGTATCGTAACGTCCAACTGTCACCTTGTTCACTCACTGCTTGCTTCACCAGGTCATCAGGCTTAGAGTGATTCCTTCAGATGTTCAGGTTAAAAAGGTATCAAACTATTCAGAGCAGGAACTTGGTTCACTTTATTTACTTTACTAATGCATGTCAGCTACAGTTTGGACTGTTTCAACTAAAAGAAACATGTTTTCTCCCCACGTCTTTGGTTCATTTTGTCCAGCTGTCCACTTTAAGTCTGTGTCCAACCAGAACCAGGTATTGTGTAGTTGGAGCTTTTAATCAGTTTTCAGTTAAATTAATTCAATCCAACTTTATAACAGCCACAAAATGTCACCAAAATCACTCTGTCCCTCTGAAACCTTCAGAAAATCGCAAAAGTGTATTGAATTGTATCGTTTGCTGAATATCACAATATATATCTATCGTGGGCAGAATATCGTGTATCGCATTGTGAGATTATTGTATCACTACAGTCTTACTAAACATTGAGCTTGGAACCTAAATATTTAGATCTAGTCCAAATATTTAATCTGAAGTTACATTTTCAGTAAGAAAGCTAAATATTTAGCAGAGAAAAGAAGATGGAGGTGTTTGCCAAACTAAAACTCAGCTTGCAAACTATTTGGCTCAATGACTAAATATTTAATTAGTGAGTTAAATATTTAGCTTCAAACAAAGAGCCCCAGACTCTGTGTTGTGGACCATTTTATCACGCATCGCCATCGCCATGACAACACCGTGCGGTCGGCCAATGACCCGGTTGGGCCGATGAACCCGTGTGGCAGGGAGACACAGTCAGAAAAGTTTCTCAACCGTCAGGAGGAACGGCTCGTTTCTGCTGACTCCTGCATGTCGTCTGGGTTTCTAACGCAGCAGAAGAAGAAGGAAGCTTCACTTCCTGCGTGACTGTGACTCGCCCAGATGAACGTTTCCCCAGGTGGAGACGATTCCTCATCTCAGTCAGGCTGGAGTTTGATGGATTCACGGTTAAAACCCACCTGCTGCTGTCAACAATTAACTCCAATCATTTGGGTTATTCTGCCTCAGCAGGGGAAGAAACTGTTCCTCTTTTAAAGTCATATTTTCAGCATATTAATAAACAACAGTTTTTAATCTAAATTAGCTTGAAACTAAATACAGTACTCTGAACCAAATATTCAGTTAATGCTAAATATTCAGCTTCCCAAATAAATAGCAAGTTACGTTTTAGTTTTGACTTTTTTTAGTTTTAACGAATTTTAGTTAATGTGTGAAATATTTAGCTTCCCAACTAAATATTTAGATAGATGAGCTATTAGCTCCGAGATAAATATCTAGTTAGCAAGCTAAATATCTAAATATTTATTACCTCCAAGCTAAAAGTTTACCTGGTTATATAAATATTTAGTTTCTAGACTAAATATTTATTTTGTAAACTTTAGATTGAATACTTAATATTTAGTTTCTAGATATCTATTTAGCAAGGTATTAGTTCTGAGCTAAATATTTAAAGTGAAGCTAAATATCTAAATATTTATCATCTCCAAGTTGAAGATTTAGCTTGATAACTAAAATATTTAGACTGACATAAGAATGAATTCATAATAGGGGTTGAACCCGACTAGTCGACTAATCGACTAGTCGATTCTTTTCTCTGCAATGACCTTTTTCTTGGCCAGTCGACTAGTCGCAATCACGTGACACAACATATTTTTCCAAGGAAATGAAAGAAGATTGACCAGGTGAGTTTGTCAGAAAGCTCAAATTGTATAAAAATGTAAATAATTTCACAAAGAGAAGCTGCAAATTACAGCACAGGCTCCCGCAATAGGGGCGTTGCGCGGCGCGGTGGTTAACGCGGCGCCGCGCATGGAGACTTTAGCCCGCGGTAGTCAGGAGTCCAACTCCCGTCCTGCAGTCGCTGGACCCACCAGGCCTCTCCGCTCTCTGACCCCTTACAGTCAGATTACTGTCACATAAACTAGTGTCGAAAAAATACTAAAAAAAAACAAAAAACAAACAAAGACTACAGGAGAAATGTGCTACAATGTGGCATGAAGTCGGGTTTTTTTATCCCCCAACTGATCAGCGTCACTCTGCTACTGAAGCTTCTAACCAGGCAGCTTATAAAGATCTGGTTTGACTACATCTGTAAACTAAGTCCAGCTTCATCCTGAGAATCTGATGGAGCCGAATCTCTGCCTCCGTCTGCATGTCGGATCAGAGCCGAACCGACTCTAAGTCAGCAGAGCTTCATACTGCTCATCGGGCGGAGGAGCAGCGGGAGGAGCAGGGAGGAGGAGCAGCTGGAGGAGCAGCTGGAGGAGCAGCGGGAGGAGAGCGGGAGGAGGAGCAGCGGGAGGAGCAGCTGGAGGAGCAGCTGGAGGAGCAGCGGAGGAGCAGCGGAGGGAGCAGCTGGAGGAGGTGGAGGAGCAGCGGAGGAGCACGGGAGGAGCAGCGGGAGGAGCAGCTGGAGGAGAGCGGAGAGCAGCGGGAGGAGCAGCGGGAGGAGGAGCAGGGAGAGCAGCTGGAGGAGCAGCGGGAGGCAGGGGGAGAGCGCTGGAGATGGAGGAGCAGCGGGAGAAGCAGGGGAGGAGCAGCTGGAGGAGCAGCGGGAGGAGCAGCGGGGAGGAGGAGCAGCGGGAGGAGCAGAGCTGGAGGAGCAGCGGGAGGAGCAGCGGGAGGAGCAGCTGGAGGAGCAGCGGGGAGGAGGAGCAGCTGGAGGAGCAGCTGGAGGAGCAGCGGGAGGAGCAGCGGGAGGAGCAGCTGGAGGAGCAGCGGGAGGAGCAGCTGGAGAGCAGGAGGGAGGAAGCAGCGGGAGGAGCAGCTGGAGGAGCAGCGGGAGGAGCAGCGGGAGGAGCAGCTGGAGGAGCAGCGGGAGGAGCAGCGGAGGAGCAGCTGGAGGAGCAGCGGGAGGAGCAGCTGGAGGAGCAGCGGGAGGAGCAGCGGGAGGAGCAGCTGGAGGAGCAGCGGGAGGAGCAGCTGGAGGAGCAGCGGGAGGAGCAGCGGGAGGAGCAGCGGGAGGAGCAGCTGGGAGAGCAGCGGGAGAAGCAGGGGGAGGAGCAGCTGGAGGAGCAGCGAGGAGGAGCAGCGGGAGGAGCAGCGGAGGAGCAGCTGGAGGAGGAGCAGCGGGGAGGAGGGAGCAGCGGGAGGAGCAGCGGGAGGAGCAGCTGGAGGAGCAGCGGGAGGAGGAGCAGCGGAGGAGCAGCTGGAGGAGCAGCGGAGGAGGAGCAGCTGGAGGAGCAGCTGGAGGAGGAGCAGCTGGAGGAGGAGCAGCGGGAGGAGGGGGAGCAGCTGGAGGAGGAGCAGCAGGAGGAGGAGCAGCTGGAGGAGCAGCAGGAGGAGGAGCAGCTGGAGAGAGGAGGCAGCAGGGAGGGAGCGGAAGCAGCGGAGGAAGGGAGGCAGCTGGAGGAGGAGCAGCTGGAGGAGCAGCGGGAGGCTTCGCTGAATTAAACTGTAACCAAACGGGATCCGTTCATAAGTTTTGTTTGTGATGCTCCAAAGCTCCATTATGGTCAGTGGGATAATTTGACTCCTATACCAGTAACTATCCAGAGATCATCAGTATCAGCCGGTGTTTAGAAAAAAAAAAAAGTCAGACCGACTTTGTGCAACGAACTTTTCTCCGCTGCTCACAAAGAATGATGTATTTATTGCTCTTTTAATTCTACATAATAGACTTAGTAAAAGCGGGAGGAGGGGAGACGGGTTTAGGGGATAATATTTACCGTGAAAATAGCTCATAAAGCATCCAAGTTGTTGTGAAGGATTTTTGCGCTTACGTCACTATGACGTCATCGCGACTAGTCGACATCGACTCGACTATTATCATGAAGTCGACCTTAAAAAGTATGTAGTCGTTCAACCCCTAATTCATAACATTGTGAAAATGTGACAAAGCAGCAGAAATGACTGTTATTCATTTTAGCCTGTAACTCTACAGCCAAAGCGATAAAATGGCTCCGTTTCATTCATTCATTCACGTTTTTCTGTGAATCTGAAATGTTTGCCAACCTGCTGAGCCTCTGACTCGGTCTGCAGGGTGGGGACCGTTTCCAACAGCCGCCTGTGATTTAAGCAGCGACACGTCCAGAGCTGTGGCCGTCTGGCTGCTTCGCCAAGTCTATGATGTGCAGGGATTGTTTTCCATCATCATAATTGTTCCAAACAAAAAGTCTCAGCTGCTCCATTAGGGCCAAAAGACACTGAGGGCCATAAGGATCTCAGCTCCTCCGTTTGGGCTTCCGAGGGTCTGATGAGACGCTGCAGCTGGTTGTCATGCAGGTTTCATCCAGTGGAAGTTTCTTAACACCAGATCTTTATAAATAATTCAGCATTTTGTCCTGTTGCAGGTAAAACTCTAATGACCATCAATCATCTGAGCTGCAGCTCTTCCTGCTGCAGTTTGCTGCTGTTGTCTCGTTCCGGTGCTAAACGGAAATCTGGGTGTGAAATTAGGACTCACTCGGAGCGCTGTGCACTCGCCGGCCTTATCAGCGGCGCCGTTTGCTAATGGGATTTCCAGTTGCGGCGCCGTCCTGTGTGGGGAACATGTTGGGCCAGCGAGGCGGACAGAGACACCAGGTTATTTTAGCTTCTGCTTCTAGAAGACGGAAGGTCAGAGCAAGGAGTTTTATTTCCATTTATTTCTTGAATTACTTCTGGATTTGTAGATGGTTTCTTTAATTTGCACCAAAAATAAAAAGCAGTGCTGTCAATCAAGTAGCTCCAACCAGTTAAAATGCCAGAAATGATCAACAGCAACTGAGGGAAACTTTAAACATGCAGGAAACTCATTCAGGAGAAACTGAGGGGTAAATAATGTATATTTTATTTTCTAGTTCTGTGGTTTTTCCACCCCCTTTCTGATGACACCCTGGGCAACTGCCCACAAAACACATCACTGTATAAACGTTTTAAAAAATGTTTTATCGTCTCAGTTTTCCAGGTTTTTACATTTCACTCATTCTCCAAGATGAATAAACTTTAAATTCTAAAAAATATTTAACACTGGAACTGGAAGGCATTTTAAATATCCAAAATAAAAAAACAGAATATTAATTATGAAGTCTGTCAACTAAAATGTTCTTCAAAATAAAGGGCTAATAGAGACCAAAGCAGCAGACTGAAGATTTTTATCATCCAGTTTTTGGTAGAAAGAGAAAATTGATAAATGATCCAGATGTTTGCTGAACTCTGCAAAATAGTTTTTTACATTCGCAAAATATTGACAAAGACCTGATTTTTCTGCAGTATTTCCATCAAATAAAAAACACAATTAAAAATCACATGTAAATACAGTAAGTTTACGGGATAAGTCAGCCGCTGTAATACTTGAACTACTTCCTGTCATCTTCTTCGTTGTTTCCACCAGTAGTAACTTCCTGTTGTTGATAATGTGACCCTCACCTTCGATCCGATTTAGACCCACATTTTGAAGTGGATCAGATCAGATTTTTCTTTTTGTCATGTCATTTTGATCATATCGCTGTGAAACAGTGAAACAGGAAGTAGCCTGAGACACCAGGATTCAGAGAGTCGATTCTGTCACATTTACCTGGAGCTAAAAGGAGAAACGTTTGGATCTCAATCAGCTGCAGCTTGGCTGGAGACGACGGTCAGAAAAATAACAGATTTGGTTGAAATCATCAGAGAAAATGAACGAATCAGACGGCTGCAGGTCTAACGGCTTCATGTTTGCTGCTAGCTGCGTCTTCAGAGCGTTTCTGCAGGTACTGACCGTCTGATCCAGATGAAAGGTCGTCCGGATCGGACATGGCGGCTGTAAACAATGCATCTCGGAGTGGATTCATTTCACAGGCAGCCTGGGTTCATTACGTGGAGAACAAAGCGTTAAAGCTGTCTGGGCTCCAGACGTGGAGAAACAGGATGAACATTTCAGCGTTTAAAAGCTCAGACAGCCTGAGGTGTCATCGCTCTCCACAGAGCCTCGTCCGTCACACGGACACAGGGAGACGGACGGGAAACGGTAGAAATAGTTCCAGGCTGGAAACCGTTTAATGTATCTTATCATTTGATGTCAGACGTTGAAGCGTTGCACTGAGGTTTGTGGAGAAGACAAAAAAACAACAAAGGAAAATGCAACATGTGGCTCTTTGGGCGTTTTACAGAATATCTGCGTTGAATGTGAACAACAGAATGACTGAAAAAAACCTGATTCTGTTTGTAATTAACGACAATAATTTGGGTTATTAACCTGAAAAAAGAGAAAAAATGGAGGCAAATGTTTTCAAAGTTATATTTTTAACACATTATTAATTATTGTACAAATATCACATGACATATTTAATTAGCAAGCAAAATATTTAGCTAGCTAGTTCACTAAATATTTAGCTTAGTTCACTAAATATTTAGCTTAGCTTGCTAAGCTAACACAATATGTAGTTAGCCAGTCAAGAAGCATTATTTACTACTGATCATCACGTAAAACTCAGGAGGTTGAAGCAGGTTTTATCTTTTCCTCCATCTCTTCTTTTAACTTACACTCTGCAGCTTACATAACCATGTTTATGTGTGTCGGCCACATAAACAGACTGAAACTGATCAAAGTACCTTTAGGGAGGATGAACAGAAACTAAACGCTACAATCTTTGTTGGTTTCATCCAAAAGGTCAGCAGAGTGTTGCTGGACGGTGAATCTGGTCCAATCACAGCAGGCCTCAGGCTATGACGTACCTTGTAGCTTAGCTCGGTTTGTTAGCGGCGCTTCCGACGCGATGAATCTTCATTTAGCGAACTTTTCCCACAGTGAAGCTCATGTCCGGCTCGGTATTCCAGGGAATATGGAGGGAAAAGCCAAACAAAACAAAAACAGTTCAAATGTTTGTCTTCATCGAAGACGGGTCACTCAATCCGTCTCTCTCCGTATTTTCCGTTTTGTTCTAGCACTTTCCTCCGCGTACGTTCCAGTACGTCGTGACGTCACAACGCCCCGCGTAGTTTCAAAATGGAGGAGGGCTTGTTTTGGTTTTTTTTTCTTTTATTATATAAACATACAATCTGTAGCTGCTGTCAAAACAACCGCATCTGGTTTATTTTTTATTGTTTTTCTGTTGTTTGGTTTAAGGTGGCAGTAGTTAGATTTTATTTAATATGAAACATTAAATTCAACTGTGAGGTAATTTTATTGAATTTATGTTAAGAGTACATTCAAAGGGGAACTTTTGTTTTGTTCCGCGGACCATGTGTTTCCCAGGGAACCATTGGCTGGCGCACCTAGAGTCACATGGGGCCATTCAAGCTGAAGAAGCTGTAAGAAATTAAGTTTTATTCCTCTGGAGTCAATGTGGTTAATGACGTACCTTCTAGTTTATTTGTATCTTTTATTTATGTAAATATGCCATTTATTGTGAACTGATTATTTAGGTTTGTTACCATTTTTTAGTTCTGATGGCATTTTTTTGGGGGAGTTTGAAAGACGTGTCCACAATAAATGGCTGTTGAAAACCGTTAAGATTTGATTTAACTGGAGGAGTAACACCATCAGCTCCATAAACGTACCGAAATGTATCTTACATTATAAGATCACAGAACAAAGTGACAACAGAGCCAGACATCTGGGACAGAGGAAAAGACAATCACAATAAATTTAAAAGAAATGCATAAAGACATAAATGATACAAAAGAAAATAAAAAAAAACAACAGGGCAGAATATTAAAGTATGAAACGTTTAAAAAAATTAAACGCATGTTTTGACTTCACTAGACATAAAGATTTATAGAACAAGTTTAAATCATTCATCCACTGTCTAAAGTTAGGAACGATTTTAGAGAAGCGACATTTGTGTGTATGAAATTTAGCTAACAATAAAACATTATTTATTCCATGTCATTGAAGAAGATACCAAATTTATCATCTTGTATGATTATATCTGCTAACTGAGAACCATGGCTGAGAATAAAGTTGTCAAACAGTCTGAACCACTTCACAGGTGAAAAACAGGTGATTTAAATCTTCAGTAATGATGGGTATTTTCTTGAACCTTCATTAAAAAGAACCACAGACAACGCATGTGAATAATTATGACAAAGCTTTTGCAAAAGGAGAAGACTCAACAAACGACTTCTACAAGCCATTCACCGAGCGTTCTAACCAACCTTTGGTTACAGCTTGTCTTTTATTATCAAGCAAAAACAGGGAGGATGGGGAACGGAGGACAGCACAGACAATATTTATCACTGCACACAGGCAGTTTCTAAAGTAGGGAGTATTTAGTGATAAGACCACCTGTGGAAGCGTAATTTAAGGTCTGGGAAACAGACAGTTAACTGTTTCACATAAAGATTTACAGGCAGACGTGGCCTTCGAGTCAGTTCAGAGACACAGAAGTAAGAGACCACTTTAAACTAAAAATCACAATCTATATTAACTATTGTTGATTAACATTAGACTGAATATAAATAAGTAATAACAAAATGATAATACCAAAAAATCTCTAACATTCCCCCCTTTTTATCATTTTCAAAAGACAAGCATAGAAAAGAAAAGAATAGATCCAATAAATGCAAGAATTATTATATTTTTAAATACAGAATGAATATATGATATAAATGAAAAGTAAATGAAAAATAAAAGAAACAGCAAAAAATCAAATGCAGTTTTTCTCATCACTAACACCACTTGTTTTCACATTTTGATGTAGGAATCATTCAGCAAATGAATTAATCTGTTTATTGATTACAGAACTTCATCATCAGAAAACAAGTCGTCTTCATTTGTCTCATAGGTCATTTTCACCAGCTGATAGTTGACCACAGCAGTGTTAATTGACTTTAGCATCATGCTTCGAAGGCATGGAACAATGCAACTTGTGAACAGACAAAAAAGGATCAAAACACCCAGAATAGGTGTTCCAAGCTTCAACAGTAAATTCCACCATGGCCCAGAAGTGAGCCAAGAAAGAAGGTCAAAAGAAGATGATCCTTGCGTTCCACTTTCCATATAATGTTTAAGTTCTTCCAGGTCATGTAGAGCGTCAGAAATAGTTCCACCAGTTCCTGTTTCATCAGGAACGAATGTACAGCACAATACGATTTTGCAAAACCATGTTTCTCAGTTCAGTCAGTTCTTTCGCTGTGCCGTTGGCCTGCTGGTGTGTGCTGTTGATGAGTCGCAGTAATCCATATCTGTTGATCTCAACGTGGCCTTGAAACTCTCATCAAGCAAGTTGTCACAGTCTGGGTTGTCCTTCCAGACTTTGCAGTCGGGGGTCACCCTTTGACCCCTGCAGGCAATGTAGTTGATGTAATCCGGTGTCGTTTCGCAGTAGGTGTAAACTTTGTTACATAAATTTCAAGGTAACGTCCCAAGAGAAATGTGCCCGTTGTTGTAAATGCAGTTCCTCAGAGACCAGGGTTTAGCTTCTGCTAAAGAAATGGTCTCTGGTATTTTTCCATGCAGCTTGCGGGAACGGTAGAAGAGGAAGTACGTCAGCATTAAAGGAACAGTCTATAGATCCAAAAATCCCTTTCGCTGCATCTTCTGTCCGAAGTAGAACAGAATAATCCTTTTTGCACCATTTGCATCCTTTTGGCGGTGGCACGTTGCGTCGTGGTTTTGTGCTCAGGCCATAGAGACACATCTGTTTGCCATCAGTGATGTTTCCCGGATGCAGACCTGAGTTATGTGTGGCGATTGGCATCTGTGTACACACGTAGCAATTTACTTCTTTCTCCTCGTGTGCAGTTTTGTTCATCAGTTGCCACCAGAGGTTGGTGCTGTAGTCATGTGGGTGGAGAGTGAGGTCACTTCCTCCTTCAAACATCATACATGCTGCAGCCACAACGCAGTAGAAGAACCATCTTGCATATGGGGTCTTCATTGCTGCTTGGCGCACAGAGATGTCAAAACCCCCAAACTAAAGAGTGAGGATCTGTCGAGTTTCTTCACTGGCGTTGAGACGAACCGCCCTATTGGTCAGGAACCCCTTTGTAGCCAGAAACTTCCCCGTCACTCAGGATTAGCGGTCCGACACTCTCTGCAGCTTGCAGTGACTGAGATGTATCCAGCTGGGTCTTTCAGCAATCTTTACAGCTGTTGGTGTGGTCATCAGCACTTGGAACGGTCCTTCCCACCGTGGACTCGCCCAGTTCTTTCGTTTGATGACCTTAATGTAGACCCAGTCATCTGACTCAATGTGAGTGGCCTCCTGCGAAAGAATAGAATCAGAAGGCAGTAAATTTGTACTGGACACTTCCTTCAGTTTAAGAGTTCTGATCATATAGTCTGCTAATGTTTGTTCTTCATCAGCTTTCTGCAAGTCTGGAGCAAACAGAGGAAATCTGTAAGCTCTCCCATGAATTATTTCAAAAGCATGCTTTGCTGGAACCTCTTTCAACCCATTTAAAAAAAGTATCAATCATTATCAAACACTATTTACTTCAAAAGTTCATAACAAAAAAAATTTCATTTAAGAATATTATATAGTATTACTATTATTATATAATATTTTCCTTCTTATTTCCCCCCCTGTTGACACATGGCATCGCCATGTGTCACAATCGCTTTAGCTTCAAATAGAGACTTGGGAGGGTTAATAGTTCATTCAGGTGAACTCACAGGTTTATTGCTTTTAGAAGATCATTTAGTAAACAAATCTTTTAATTACAGGTTTACCTTCCATTTATGTATTTATTTTTTGTTAAATTCAGCATCTTTCAACATTTCTATTTTATTTCTCTAAAATAAAAATGACCATCTTTGATTTAAACCAAATCTCAAATCTTCTAATTCAACATTTTTCTTTTTGAATGTATTGACTATCAATCAAATCTTGATTAAAATGTTTTAGACTGAAATCTAGAAAATGTTGCTTTTATCCACAATCATCAGTTTTTAGTAGCCATTTACATCTCCCAGGTTGCTTAAAATCTCAGACTTCACTTAAACTTTGCATTTCAGACAAGTCTACAACATAAGTATTTTATATTGTTATAGTAAATGGTCAATAATTTCATCCGTTACTTAATTTTGTAGTAAAATTTCTTTCTTCACATAATAATTTTCATTTATCCTAATATAAAATACACAAACCCAATCAATTTGTAGATTCTTTATAGAATCAAACTCTAAGTTAAATGTTTCAGTTAAATGTAAAGAAATACGTCATAATATTTGAACACTACAATATGAATTATTTTCAACACTTAGAAATGTTAAATTTAGTTTTAAACTAGTATTTCTTTTAAAGGAAAAATAAAACATTTGCAAATAATTATTAGCTCAGAATCTAATAATTTTTTAGTTGTAATTTAGTTGCATAGCTCTATCAGCTTTATTTATTTGTTTTCTTAAATTTAGTCATTACAGTTTTTTTCCTTTACAGTTTCCCAATCTATGGCTCGTGGGCCCTAAGAGGATCACTGGTCCTTCTGTTAAGGACTGAGTTAAAGGGCACAAAATGAACAATTTTTTCTAACATTGAACCTAAAATCCTTCAAAATGTTCTTTTATAGATAGATAATTTCTATATGTAAACAGAATTAGTGACACATTGTCTATCACAGAGGTGTGTGTATAACTTATCTCGCATTTCTCCTTTCTGTCTCGCTTCTCGCTTCCACCTCCTGCTGCTGGCGTCGCTGCAGCTGGTCCTCCCTCTGTCTCTCCTCCAGCTCCCTGTCAGTCCAACTGGCTCTGGTGTTGGATTAATTATAAGTTGTCCAGACCGTCCCTTAGTGAATGTCCAGGTTGTCCACCAATGAAACAAGCAAAAAAACAGTTCAGTTTGCTTTCTTTTTCTTTAAAACACATTATTTTCCTTCTCCACGCTGATGTCAAAGAGTAAATCAGCGAGGGTTGTGAGGGTTCAGTTGCAGCCAAACACAGGAATATAGTTCCAGTCCAAATGTCCAGCAGGACTCCATACAGTATCTGCTGCGTGGCAGTTCTCAGATGTCCAGGAATTAGGATCAGCGGACACTTCAGTGCCTCCAGTGCACAGTTGGTAGAAATCGTCCTGTTCTTTTTTTTTTTCTTTATCAACTGTCTTTGGCTGGTGATGAAAGAGGGACTTCATCTGATCGGCAGGACAGGTCTGAGCTGAGGTCAGAGGTCAGACGCACCGCAGCGAGGCTCAGACAGAGGAAAATGAAAGAAGCAAATAAGAGTCAATTAGGGTTTGTTCGTATTTCTGTAAATTATTATTATTATATTTTTTTTTTTTACACAAACATTTTCCATATAACTTCTTTCTTTTCATCGTATAGTTTTTTTAGCCACATATTACCCAACATTTTTTAAGAAGTCATGAATTAGTTCCTTATTAAAACACATGTAAACATGAAACATGTTAAAAGCTGTAGTCTCTTTTATTATTTCTTTTTATTTTATTTTATTTTGCACAACATTTAACCTTTAAAATGTAATATGTAAGTTTATGTTAACTTCATTTAAAACACGTCTCACCAGAGAACAATGGATTTCTCTAAACCTGTTGATCTCAGTGCTGTAGACTGTGAGGTCAGAGGTCAGCCCTCCTCTCAAGGCCTAAGAGAGTTACGAGGCTGGATAATGTCCAGGTCGGTACCTTACTCTGACCGCTGACTCCTCCAGTTAGACAGCCAAAGGATCATTTCACCAAGTTGGTGTTGTAATCTCATTTTGACACAATACATTAAACATTGTTCTCTGAGGAGAATTTTATTTTTTAGTTTTTCCTTTCAGCTTCTCCTTCAGGAATGTAATTATTCCACTTTTAGTATACAAAAAAGTTGTTACCATATATATATTTTATTTCTCTCTACTGGTTTTTCTTTAAAAGTGTAGGAATGCTCAAAAAGAAAAACAAAACAAAACAAAACAAACACCAGTATTTCTTAAAACAAATAATTTCTCACTTGTGAAATTTAAATCTAATTTTAGTAACATTAAAAATTATTTTTGCATGCACTGATTTCGTACAGGAATGAAATTTATTTTAATTATTTATTTATTTTTACTTAACGTGTAACTAACTGAACATATGTCCACCATTTCATCAATTTAGTCTAGTGGTTTCTCTTTTTGGGGTGTGGTTGAGTGTGATCATGCCGAGGATTGTTTCCCCGTGCAGGATTTTTTTTGAAGGGCAGTTTCTTGCCCAGTGACCAATATTGCCACAAATCCAGCAGCCATTTAAATGGCGTGGATTTTGTGGGGTGTTATTTTGGGGTCGTTGCCTATTGTGACCTCCTCTAGTGAGGGGCTCAGTCGTACTGCTGGGGCTGCAGCGGCTGATACTGGGGCATACAGAGCTGTTGCAGGGGGAAAGGTGGCTGCAGGAGCTCGCACTCCCTGACAAATGACTTTATTATCTGCTGTTTCTACAAATAAGTTTTTATATTCATTTACCCATAGTTTAGCACATCTCAGCTCATCCTCCTTTTTAGCCTTTTTTTATCCCAGATTTTCTTGCTACACTACTTTCCAAAATTCCCACAATTGTTTACCATTGAAAAATTTTTTTTAGCTTTCCATCTATTTTATATTTCTTTCTCCATTTTTTTATGTGTACAGTGCTTCCAGGAAACTTGGACTGCATGTACTTTTGATCCCCGTCGGGGCCCTCAGTGAGTGAGGAATTACAAGACTTTATGTTTCCCATTATTTAAAACGCTTACAATTTTAGTTTACAATGACTTGATATTTTGTGCTTTTTCTTCAACAAGAGTGCTCTAAGTGAGCGCTTAGTGTCCCCTGAAGAACAGTCTTCTAGGCCAGACTAGTTCTGGTCCGGTTCTTCACTTAGGATTCTATTTCCGAGGACAGAAAGTTTTACTCTCAGAGAGAAAAGCACCATTCACTCCTTCATGCACACCAACACAGCAGCAAATGACAAACAGTAATGACAAACAGTAATGACAAACAGTAATGACTCTGCGACTTAAACGCAATATGATCTGTGTTGTGCCTCTTCACGGAAAGTGCTCCAATAGGGCCTTATTGTCCTCTGAAGAACAAACTCCCACCAAAACTGTGTTTCGGTGTGGTTCTTCAGAGAAGACAATAAGTTATACTTTCAGAGAACTCAGCACCAGTCACATCTTGCCCGTCGCACAAGACCAAAACCACACAGCAGTGACAAGCATTCAGTGAGGATTTGCCCTTATGGGGTCTCCTCGAACAGAGTTTTAGCAGAGCGACATCATACAAGGATTCTCAGACCTCAGAGTTTTAGCAGAGCGACATCATACAAGGATTCTCAAAACCTCAGAGTTTTAGCAGAGCGACATCATACAAGGGAACTCAAAACCTCAGAGTTTTAGCAGAGCGACATCATACAAGGGAACTCAAAACCTCAGAGTTTTAGCAGAGCGACATCATACAAGGGAACTCAAAACCTCAGAGTTTTAGTAGGACGTTGCCTAACAAGGATTCTCAAAACCTTAGAAAAGTCATTTTAATATTCACTTACGTTTCTGTAGTTTTCGGGTTGTCCGGTCGGATCTCGTCACTCAGTCGTTGGCAGACAAAGTCGGACCTATGCAGCCGGCCCAGCGAAGAATTCACTTCCTGGGACTTTCTTTCCAGGTCCAGTTGACTCTGGCCATGCATGGATTCAGCGCGTCTTCCTCTGCCTGTCAGCGATCAGTGTGAGAGATCCCGGGTTTCGGCACCAAATAATGATGGGTATTTTCTTGAACCTTCATTAAAAAGAACCACAGACAACGCATGTGAATAATTATGACAAAGCTTTTGCAAAAGGAGAAGACTCAACAAACGGCTTCTACAAGCCATTCACCGAGCGTTCTAACCAACCTTTGGTTACAGCTTGTCTTTTATTATCAAGCAAAAACAGGGAGGATGGGGAACGGAGGACAGCACAGACAATATTTATCACTGCACACAGGCAGTTTCTAAAGTAGGGAGTATTTAGTGATAAGACCACCTGTGGAAGCGTAATTTAAGGTCTGGGAAACAGACAGTTAACTGTTTCACATAAAGATTTACAGGCAGACGTGGCCTTCGAGTCAGTTCAGAGACACAGAAGTAAGAGACCACTTTAAACTAAAAATCACAATCTATATTAACTATTGTTGATTAACATTAGACTGAATATAAATAAGTAATAACAAAATGATAATACCAAAAAATCTCTAACAAGTAACTTTTCACAGAATCCTCACTGATCCACATCCATTTTAAACATGTTAGTTGGATAGATTTTGTTTAAAATTTTAAATTGCATATCTTTTATTTTGGCAGGAAGTGGAAAATATAAATATTTTTAAATATTCTCTTTTTCATTTGTTGTTTGTTGAAGTCTCTGCATGGATTGTTTATTGGTACGTTTTGTGTCGAGTCAGAATCTTTTGTCAATCAATTTTTCGTCACTTTAGGATTAAAAAGCCAGAGAAGACTGAAGGGAATACGCACCAACAGATCAGTAAGTTGTATAAATGTTCTGTTATTTTTATATCCTTGCACTGTCTGAAGACCTTGTTGAGCTTTTTGTTCTGCCTGTCCTCACAGTTCGGTGCTTTAATTCTGGACCTGAACGTCACTTCGGTGCAGAGATTTAAAGCTGCTGCTCCTGCTGAGATCAAGAGTCGAGCCTGAAGCTAAACGGGTGTCAGAGTTGACACCTATTAAACACAGCAAATAACACAGGAAAGACAAGAGAGTTAGATTCTGAATACTCGCGAGGAGAACAGACAGATGAGCTTTCAGTTACAAATCTCCTGCTGCTCTGAAAGCACATTTTCCTGCTCCTCTCTTTTTATTGTGTTTAGGATCCCTGATCACAGAGAGCCTGTAACTCTAAAGGGAGGAAAAAGACACTTTCACACAGTTACAGCGCCAAGATTATCACTAACAATCACAATCTAAGAGGTCAAAACCAGGCGTCTGTGAAGAGCTGCTGGCTCTGCTCTTCTTCAGAGGCTCTGAGAAAGGAAACCAGAAAGATTAACAATACAGAAACATGTTCTTAAAATATATGACTAAACTAATAAGAGTACATAAACTAAGAAAATAAAGGCACAACAAATAGTTGATAATAATACAATTTACCCAACATTCCCCCCTGTTTATCAAATATTTGTTCTAAGTCTCACATTCCTTCTAAACAATTTTCAGCTGGGAATTAATTTTTAAGAACGCAAATATTATTTACACTAAATTCCTGTGTTATTATCTGTCTGGCTCTGTCTAACACACAGGTCATCTAGCTGTTTCAAACTCTGAAGGGAACAATCAGTTTTCAAGAACACAGATATTCTACACAGCAATCAAAGTATTCGCACAGCACGTCATTTACTGATTAACAATAGACTGAATGTTGATTAACTATCAATTAATATTAGACTGAATATGAACTAAAGTAATATTCAAAATGATAATACCAAAAATCTAACAACGGGGGTGAGCTGGTCTAATCCTGATCCACCTGATCCAACGGACTCACAACGGCCGCGTCACAACGGCAGCGTCCACAACGGCAGCGTCACAACGGACGGCAGCGTCACAACGGCAGCGTCACAACGGCAGCGTCACAACGGCAGCGTCACAACGGACGGCAGCGTCACAACGGCAGCGTCACAACAGCAGCATCACAACGGCAGCATCACAACGGACGGCAGCATCACAACGGACGGCAGCGTAGCGTCACAACGGCAGCGTCACAAAGGAACAGCGAAAGATTAACAACGAAACAGTCAAATATAGACAAACAAAGGTACTACTAAGATAGGCACAACAAATAGTGTATAATCAATTACCCAACATCCCCCTTTTATCAAATGTCTAAGCTCCATCCTTCTAACAATTCAGGGAATAATTTAAAACGCAATATATTCACTAATTCCGTGTTATTATCTGCGGCCGTCACACACGGTATCTAGCGTTTCAAACCGAGGAACAATCGTTTCAGAACGCAGATTTCTCACAGCAATCAAGACGCACGCACGTCATTACTATAACAATAGACTGAATGTTGATAACTATCAATTAATATTACGCTGAATGAACTAAAGTAATATTCAAATGATATACCAAAATCACAGGGGTAGCTGTCAACTACCACGATCCAACGGACTCACAACGCCGCCACACGCAGCGTCACAACGCAGCGTCACAACGGACGGCAGGTCACAACGGCAGCGTCACAACGGCAGCGTCACAACGGCAGCGCACAAGGCAGCGTCACAACGGCAACGTCACAACAGCAGCTCACAACGGCAGCGTCACAACGGCAGCGCTCACAACGGACGGCAGCGTCACAACGAGCGTCACAACGGCACGTCACAACGCAGCGTCAAACGGCAGCGTCACAACGGACGGCAGGTCACGACGCAGCGTCACAACGGCAGCGTCACAACGCGCGTCACAACGGCAGCGTCACAACGGACGGCAGCGTCACAACGGCAGCGTCACAACGCAGCGTCACAACGGCAGCGTCACAACGACGGCAGCGTCACAAGCAGCGTCACAAGCAGCGTCACACAGCGTCACAACGGCAGCTCACAACGACGGCAGCATCACAACGGACGGCACGCGTCACAACGGCAGCGTCACAACGGCAGCGTCACAACAGCAGCGTCACAACGGACGGCAGCGTCACAAGGCAGGTCACAACGACGGCAGCGTCACAACGGACGCAGCGTCACAAGGCAGCGTCACAACGGACGGCAGCGTCACAACGGACGGCACGTCACAACGGCAGCGTCACAACGGCAGCGTCACAACAGCAGCGTCACAACGGACGGCAGCGTCACAACGGCAGCGTCACAACAGCAGCATCACAACGGCAGCATCACAACGGACGGCAGCATCACAACGGACGGCAGCAGCGTCACAACGGCAGCGTCACAACGGCAGCGTCACAACGGACGGCAGCGTCACAACGGACGGCAGCGTCCACAACGGCAGCTCACAGGTCACAACGGACGGCAGGTCACAACGGACGGCAGCGTCACAACGGCAGCGTCACAACGGCAGCGTCACAAGGCAGCGTCACAACGGACGGCAGCGTCACAACAGCAGCGTCACAACGGACAGGCAGCAGTCACAACAGCAGCGTCACAACGGACGGCAGCTCACAACGGATGGCAGCGTCACAACGGCAACGTCACAACGGCAGCGTCACAACGGCAGCGTCACAACGGACGGCAGCGTCACACGGCAGCGTCAACAACGGCGCAGCGTCACAACACGCAGCGTCACAACGGCAGCGTCACAACGGACGGCAGCGTCACAACGGCAACGGCAGCGTCACAACGGAGGCAGCGTCACAACGGCAGCGTCACAACGGACGGCAGCGTCACAACTGGCAGCGTCACAACGGACGGCAGCGTCACAGAGCAGCGTCACAACGGCAGCGTCACAACGGCAGCGTCACAACGGACGGCAGCATCACAACGGACGGCAGCGTCACAACGGGCAGCGTCACAACGGACGGCAGCGTCACAGACGGCAGCGTCACAACGGGGTACGCCAGCGTCACAACGGACGGCAGCATCACAACGGACGGCAGCGTCACAACGGATGGCAGCGTCACAACGACGGCAACGTCACAACGGCAGCGTCAAAACGGCAGCGTCACAACGGACGGCAGCGTCACGACGGCAGCGTCACAACGGCAGCGTCACAACGCAGCGTCACAACGGCAGCGTCACAACGGACGGCAGCGTCACAACGGCAGCGTCACAACGGAGGGCAGCGTCACAACGGCAGCGTCACAACGGACGGCAGCGTCACAATGGCAGCGTCACAACGGACGGCAGCGTCACGACAGCGTCACAACGGCAGCGTCACAACGGACGGCAGCATCACAACGGACGGCAGCGTCACAACGGCAGCGTCACAACGGACGGCAGCGTCACAACAGCAGCGTCACAACGGACGGCAGCGTCACAATGGCAGCGTCACAACGGACGGCAGCGTCACAACGGACGGCAGCGTCACAACGGCAGCGTCACAACGGCAGCGTCACAACGGACGGCAGCGTCACAACGGACGGCAGCGTCACAACGGACGGCAGCGTCACAACGGACGGCAGCGTCACAACGGCAGCGTCACAACGGCAGCGTCACAACGGACGGCAGCATCACAACGGACGGCAGCGTCACAACGGACGGCAGCGTCACAACGGCAGCGTCACAACGGACGGCAGCGTCACAACGGACGGCAGCGTCACAACGGACGGCAGCGTCACAACGGCAGCGTCACAACGGCAGCATCACAACGGACGGCAGCGTCACAACGGCAGCGTTACAACGGACGGCAGCGTCACAACGGCAGCGTCACAACGGACGGCAGCGTCACAACGGCAGCGTCACAACGGCAGCGTCACAACGGCAGCATCACAACGGCAGCTCACAACGGACAGCAGCATCACAACGGACGGCAGCGTAGCGTCACAACGGCAGCGTAGGTCACAACGGCAGCGTCACAACGGCAGCGTCACAATGGCAGCGTCACAACGGCAGCGTCACAACGGCAGCGTCACAACGCAGCGTCACAACGGCAACGGGACGGCAGCGTCACAACGGCAGCGTCACAATGGCAGCATCACAACGGACAGCAGCGTCACAACGGCGCAGTAGGTCACAATGGCAGCATCACAACGGATGGCAGCGTCACAACAGCAACGTCACAATGGCAGCGTCACGACGGCACAGCGTCACAACGGCAGCGTCACAACGCAGCGTCACAACGGCAACGGACGGCAGCGTCACAACTGCAGCGTCACAACGGCAGCGTCACAATGGCAGCATCACAACGGACGGCAGCGTCACAACGGCAACGTCACAATGGCAGCGTCACGACGGCAGCGTCACAACGGCAGCGTCACAACGCAGCGTCACAACGGCAACGGACGGCAGCGTCACAACGACAGCGTCACAATGGCAGCATCATTCTGTTTTTACTGTGTTGTAACCTGAATGAATTATGAAAGCAGTTCCAAATGATGATTTGATTATTGAAGGGGGGGAATAAAAGCTAAAACCAACTGAATCGGTTAGGCCAGAGGTTCTTAACCTGGGTCCAGTAGAACCTCAGGGGTTCGGCGGAGCCTCTGCCGCCGCGGAGCTAAAGACTCACCTGTGTAAAGTCGTGATGACGCAGCGCTTTGACATCACTACTGCAGAGGATCACGTTACATTGCTCAGCCAATCAGAGGATCACGTTACATTGCTCAGCCAATCAGAGCTGCCAAGGAGCAAATTCTATAGTCTAAATCTGCTCCTCAGTCGCATCTTTTCGGGGTTGGCGCTGCCTCTAGTGGTGAGGGGTGGTAACACAACTGATATAATTACATTACTAAATCAGAATACTGCGAAGTCTTTTGTCTGGGGGGGATTAGAAGGGTTCGGTGAATGCGCATATGAAACTGGGGGTTTCGGTACCTCAGAAAATGTTAAGAACCTCTGGGTTATGCTTCTGCGTTATAATAAATTAGACTATTTACATTTATTAAACTACTCTTTGGTAATTATCTTAATGAATGATAATTGTCCTGATTTATTTAAAAGATTATTCTAACTGTTAGCTAGTAGCTAACGTCAATGCGCCCTCTGGTGGACTCATCATTCTCCAATATTTATTATAATTTTACATCTTTATGGCCTAAATATTAGGTTGCTGCTTTGTTTAGCCCATGTAATGAATGGCGGCGGCTCACTGGCTGTAATTCCTGCACCATCAGGCTCCTGGGTCGGGGATTCGTCCACGTCGCTCCGGGGATCCTCAGGCCTGCAGGTCCTCCGATAACAGCAGCAGAAATTGGTCGTTTCTTTTAAGACAGTCCATTAAAATTACACAAATGAGGTTTTAAATCATCCCCCTGTGCAATCTGTTATCTGAAGGGCAGAGCGTTTCCTTGTCACAGCCAGTGGAAAAGCATAAATCAGAAGTTATATTTTGGAATATTAGAGCATTCAGATCATTTTAGATGTTTTTCCTGTAACTTTGTCGATTTATAAAGTCTGAAATGAGCCTCAAACCTCCAGCTGGTTCTCTTTTGTGCTCAGTAACGAGGGTAATAACATCTCCAGCACACAAGCTCTCCAGCTCAGTAATGGAGATTTGATTTACTCAGATCTGCCCTCTGGGTCCGTGTTGCCTGAGGCCAGAGCTACAATGGCTTCTCATCTCGCTTTTCATTTTTTCTGCCTTATTTTCCAGAGCTGCACCATTCTTTCATCTCAACAAGAAAAAAAGAAGCACAGGTTGTTTCCCCCCCCCCCCCCCACAAAATTACAATTAAAAGTATTCAGTGGGTCCTTAAGAAGGAAAGCGAGCTGGTTTGGCTAATATGGCGACCGTAACCCAGACCTGGGCTAAAACGTGAGCAGAGATGGAGATCAGGCTTTCAGGCTTTCACCTCTCACAGAGACTCACAGAAGTGAATTTTAAAGTGCCTTTAAAATGAGTAAAACACATTACAATATTTATGCAACATCTGCAGCAGGGACAGGAAGCAGCATAACTTTTCTCTCCTGTTTGAAGCTTCCAGTCCCTCAAAACTATGTATAAACTCTGTATTTTTATAACTGCATGGATTATTTTCAGACATATTTCAGGTTATTGTTTGTTTACACGTACAGCAGAACTGGAGAGCTGAATCTTCTTCTTCTTCTTTCCATATGCTAATTGTTCTATATATTCAACTAGCGACAGCACAACTTGAACAGGGATTACAGTGTATTAATCAGATTTTAATTGAAAACTACATACGCAACATTTTCAATTCATAAAGCATTTTTGTTGCTAAATTATTGAATAAAGTGAGAATTCAGCTCAACAGCAAGGATAATATAGTTTGTGCGTCAGATTTACAGATGGACCAGAAACTCAATACGAAGGTTCCAGCTTGGGATTCTTTATGTTAAAAAAAGTGGTAAATTGTGTTAAAAATGTTACCGTTTCTGGACTTAAGCTTTCAATCAATCAATCAATCAATCAATCAATCAATCAATCAATCAATCAATCAATCAAATTTTATTTGTGTAGCACATTTCAGCAGCAAAGCATTTCAAAGTGCTTTACATAATTAAAATAAAAACAGCAGGTGACAGGGAATAAACCGGGAGAAACAGAAAGAGATTTAAAAAGACCGTGAGAAAGAGGAATATAAAGAAATTTAAAAGTAAAATAAAAACTTTAACATTAAAACTTCTTTACATAAAAAGGCATTAAAAACGCAGACAGTGAGAAAAGAAATAAAAAGAAGTTAAAAACATGAAAGACATCACGAGGAGTTACCCTTATGGGGTCTCCTCAAAGTAAAGGGGCTCTAAGAGCCTCACCTGTTGCCTTTAGTTAAATCTCTGTCAACTGGGACTCTAACCTTTATAGCCTTTAGTTAAACCTCTGTTTAACAAGGACTCTAACCTTTATAGCCTTTATTTAAATCTCTGTTTAACAAGGACTCTAACCCTTATAGCCTTTAGTTAAACCTCTGTTTAACAAGGACTCCAACCTTTATAGCCTTTAGTTAAATCTCTGTTTAACAAGGACTCTAACCTTTATAGCCTTTAGTTAAATCTCTGTTTAACAAGGACTCTAACCTTTATAGCCTTTAGTTAAATCTCTGTTTAACAAGGACTCTAACCTTTATAGCCTTTAGTTAAATCTCTGTTTAACAAGGACTCTAACCTTTATAGCCTTTAGTTAAACCTCTGTTTAAGAAGGACTCTAACCTTTATAGCCTTTAGTTAAACCTCTGTTTAACAAGGACTCTAACCTTTATAGCCTTTAGTTAAACCTCTGTTTAACAAGGACTCTAACCTTTATAGCCTTTATTTAAATCTCTGTTTAACAAGGACTCTAACCTTTATAGTCTTTAGTTAAACCTCTGTTTAACAAGGACTCTAACCTTTTGTTAGATGTTAAAAAAAAGTGGTAAATTATGTTAAAAATTTTACTGTTTCTGGATTTAAGCTTTCAACACCACAGGTTATTGTTTGCTCACAGCTAAATGCGTTCGCACCAGTTTCACTGCAGACTCTTCTTGGTGGCATAAGGGCGACGCCACAGAATTGAAGGTTTTGAGTTTGTTTTCAAAGTTTGACCTAAAGCAACTTGTTAGTCATACAAAGAAGCAGAAGTGAAAGCAGCTGGGAGTGTCGGTGATTTACCCTCATGAGGCCTTGCGTCACCAACGAACTGGTTTCTGAAATAATGATCTGAGAACGAAGCTTTACGACGTTGTTTATCCTGATGGTGGCGCTCACCAGGTCTCTTCTGTCACGTCTCCCAGCTACTCGATTATGGTGCTGCCACTGCGTAGTAGCTGTCCATTCCCCGGTGATTCATGAGAGGCCGTTCTCCATGCCGAGTGAAGCTATTAAGATGTTGCCACCGGGCCTGGCGTGTAGCTGCACCTGTCTGGAACGAAGAACGTTTCCTGCTCTGGGTTTATTAACTCCGATCAGCGGCTTCGCAACGCAGACAGACTCACCAACACGTCCAGCAAAGACGACGCTTTTAATTCAAAGTAGAAACAAGAAGGCAGGTTATGATGATCCCAAACTGTTTCCTGGTGTTACATCAATCCAGCAGAGGCTGCAGAATCTTAAATATCCTGCAGACAGAAGCTCATACAAAGGAAATAATGAGCATTTTCAATGCATTTTAATGGATTTCCTTTGTTTTTACATGATAATTAAGAAAGATGCACATTTCCAGAGAATACCGCATGTAACCCAGCAGAACCCAGTAGAAGTGGCTGATATCAGCCAAGCTCACATTTCATTTTCACATTCTCCTCCTGAAAACAGACAGAGCATCATTTCCTTATCATCTCTGCCTGCTGAGCAGCACGAAGACAGAAACGCTTTTCCAGCCTCAGTCAATAACGGCTCTGCTGACGGATAAGTGGGCCGGGCCTAATGTAGAACCTCATCTCTTCAATTACAAGCAGGCGAATTCATCTCGCTGATGATAACGTATATTTTAACGGAGCGCTGCGTCGTGCATTGAGAATCGGATTCCTCTTCATAAGCAGAGGCAGCAGCAGGAAGCAGCAAAGGCGTCACAGGAAACGTTGTCAAGGCGGCGCCATCAAACAGCCGGACACCGAAACACGGCAGGCGCAAATAAAACCAGCAAAATAAAAGGTTGAATCTGAAAAAAAGTCGGAATTTAAGAGAAAAATCTGAATTCTGTCAAATTTTGAGGAAAAAAAAAGTCAGAATTCTGGTAAAAAATTTCTGAAAAACACAATTACAAAAAGAAGTAAGAATTTAGGAAAAAGTGAAAATTCTGAGGGAAAAAAAATTCAGATTTGATCAGATAATTTGAGTTTAAACCTTGAGATGTTCTTAAACAGTAAAAGTTTGTGGATCGATTAAATGCGGCTCAAGTGTTTTTTTAAAGGTTTTGTTGTCTCTAGTGGCCTTTATTTGAAAGGAGTTTAACAGGACAGAGGGGGGAGACATGCAGCGAAAGTCACCAGGCTGGGAATCAAGCCTGTGACCACAAGGCCTGGGCCTCAACACATGGGTTGTGCTTTTCGCCTGCGCCACCACAGCGCCCAAGTGTTTTACAGCGTCAACGCGACTCATCGTGGGAATGTTCTTCATGTCTAACGTGAAAATGAAAAGAAGTTAGCGTCGCAAAAAACTGGGCAACATTTTAAAACAGAGCTCAAGTCTTTCTTTGACAATTTGGAAAAACACAGAAACCCAATAAATTACAAACTTATTCATTTATTTCAGGAACTTCATCACAACTCTTTATAAAAACTTCTGTTAATTTTAATGTTTTCCTCTTACAGCTAATGAAATGTTGACATTTACGTAATAAATTAAAATTAAAATCGGTTTTTTGGGCCCCATCGGGTTGCTGTGACTCGGTGAATTTGACAGTATTTATGTTTGTCAGCTGCGGAGCAGAAAGTCGTCAGATTTACAGCAGCCAGTGGAGCCCAGGCTGCGGCGCAGTCACAGGTCATCCATCTTGGTATTTTTAGCTGTCGTGAGCTTGTTACGGCGGCCATATTGGAACACGGCGCCCGTCTTCAGCTGAAACCTGGAGGCTCATAATTTATCTGCGGTGTCATCAGAACGGTCCCTGGAGTCGCCCGGCCTATAAATACGGCCCCCGAGGTGAGCC
Source organism: Poecilia picta (assembly GCA_033032245.1). NCBI lineage: Eukaryota > Metazoa > Chordata > Actinopteri > Cyprinodontiformes > Poeciliidae > Poecilia > Poecilia picta. Next base: position 44,787,086 of record CM065354.1, read on the forward strand.
GCCTCTGATGCCCGCACTTTTTCTCCTCAAACTTTGAGGCGCAGAAGGTCAGTAGAAGGAAACTGTCAACCTGCCAGCTTTCATAAAACTGCTTTTTAATCCCTCTGTGTGAAATCCACACATACAGGCTGCTGGGGGCAAAAACTAAATATTCCATTGATTGCTCTGAAGGAGGCTTGTCAATCTGCCATATTGGTCACATCCAGTGACTTTCCTTTGTTTCCTTTGAGTCTTTGAAGGATTTGCAATATTAAATATTATCATTTTAATTGAAATAGCAAATTAAAGGACCTCCTGGTTGAGTAGTAAACAATTAAAAATGCATCAAAAGGCCCATTTAAATTAGGGCTGCAGTGATACAATAATCTCTCAATACGATACGATACACGATATTCTGCCCACAATACGATATATATCGCAATATTCAGCAAACGATACAATTCAATACACTTTTGCGATTTTCTGAAAGGTTTTAGAGGGACAGAGTGATTTTGGTGACATTTAGTGACTGTTATAAAGTTGGACTGAATTAATTTAACTGAAAACTGATTAAAAGCTCCAACTACACAATACCTGGTTCTGGTTGGACACAGACTTAAAGTGGACAGCTGGACAAAATGAACCAAAGAAGTGGAGAGAAAACATGTTTCTTTTAGTTGAAACAGTCCAAACTGTAGCTGACATGCATTAGTAAAGTAAATAAAGTGAACCAAGTTCCTGCTCTGAATAGTTTGATACCTTTTTAACCTGAACATCTGAAGGAATCACTCTAAGCTGATGACCTGGTGAAGCAGCAGTGAGTGAACAAGGTGACAGTTGGACGTTACGATACTTGAGGATGAATATCGCGATATCGATATTATTATACAGCCCTAATTTAAATATGTGTGATTATTATTGTGGGTACATGTTAAAAATATTAAACATTTTTGGACATCTGTATCTGTTTCCTTTGCACTTAAAACTGTTTTACGTTTGTCAAAACTCTCCCTGAAACCTCCAGTAGGTTCTATATCCAGAATGAAAAGTTTAACAAATATGTAATACAGTTAAAACGTTGCTAAAACAATGAATTTTGAAGCGATAAACAAGTCATAATGCTAATTTTCTAACTTCCTGTAAGGGTTAGCTGTGCTGCTCAGTCCGTTCTCTGGAATTTATTTATTTATTTTTCAGATTATCTGCCTGACACCCAGACTAGTGACAGTTTGTAAAAATCTATATTTTATAAAAGTTGAAAAAAGAGCCCATTAAATATATTTTTCTATTATTTTTTTGTATTAATAATTTGTTTGATTTTGGATGAAATGACTCCCCATAATCAATGTAAATAAACAATATTATAGCAACAGTATGCACAAATGAATTTTAATATTAAAGCCAGAGGAAAATAAACAGAAAAGATGTATCAGGTTTTAAAGACCTAAATCTTTGTGTTCAGGGCCGGGGGCCCCCTGTTCTCAGCCCGTAGCTCCGCCCCTGCCGTTGAGATGATTTTCAGTGAAAAGCATCATCTCTGCATCAAACAGGCTTTATGTTTTTGTTCTTTTCAGGCGGCCATTGTGTTGAGTGAGCGGCTCCGATGCGGCCCCCGCCCCCCTGGTTGTTCCTCCCCCTCCCTCCTCTTCCTCGCATTATTCCCGTTTGGAGCGGAGCGCTGACGTCAGTGACCCTCCAGCAGCTCCAGAGTGAGGAAGAGGAGATGAGAGGCTGATGAGGAGCTTCTGGGTTTCTCAGTGAGTAAAGGTGCTTTGATCTGATCTGATGGGGTTTGATCCGAACCCGGTCCGGTTCGGACGCTTTCCGCTCGGGTTTGGAGTTCGCGGCCGAACCTAACGGGAAACTTTTGTTGCTCAAGTCGCTGCAAAGTGCAGCTCGGAGCTCCGCTGAAACGTCGAGCCTCGGCTCGGCGTCGGTCCAGGAATCTTTTGTTTTCTCCGTTTGAAATGTGCGGATCTGCTTCCTGTGCTGCGCACAATGCGCTCAGCGTGGCGCTGGATGCCGCCGTTTGGTTCTGGCGCAGAATGTTTGGACCTTCCTCAAAGTGCCGCGCTGGGTCCGTCAGTCAGTTGCAGGTTGTTGCTGTAAATCCCGGCATGTGCAACGTGAAGTCGACTTTATTCGAATAATAATCGGCTTAGATGGAGAGCGACGGGACGCGTTGCTTCATGCGCAGCGGCTCGGGAATGTTTCAGGGACTTCTTCTGCTTTTGGTTTTGCGCCCGAACCGCTGGATCCGGCTGTGCAGTGAGTTCGGCCCGGGCGGATTTTAAACCCGGATTCTCTGGTAGATGATTATAAAGTCTGTCTGAAGTTCTTGCTGGACTGTCGCAGGTCTTTAGGGGAAAATAGACGCAGTGGGGATGAAGGTTTTGCAGGTTTTCCGCATTGTTGCATGGAAAAATTGCCGCAAAATGCAAAAGCAATTAAATGTAACAAACATCCTAAACATCTGCAGGTTGAAACTGCAAATAAACAGCATCACTGATACTTCCTGACATGCGTGTCTTTCTGCTTCCTTCATGCCTCAGACTGATGCATGTGGTGATGCAACAGCAGGAAAACTGAACATTATTCTGATTGTTTTATTAAAATATGCAGTAATTTGTTCAGTAGGTTGCAGACAGGTGTGTCAATTCATTTTCCTGCTGGTGTCAAGCTACTTATTATTAATATAGCTACTTGTTCATTTTAATTAATAATTTCGCAGATTTTAACAGATTAACTGCATTTTTAGTTCCGGTGAGAACCTTTGTTTTCACTCGTTTCTGGTACGGCAGTAAATCTGACGCGCAAGTGACATCCGCTAAGCTAACTACATCTCAGTCTAACGCTCCTAAAGCGGAGTTAACGGCATCATGGAGGAGCATTGTTGTGACGCTGAACGCAGGATCTTCTTAAAGACACAGACACCCAATTTCAAGACATTAAATTATAAAGTCAGATTTAAGTCATTTTTAATCAACTGAAGGTAACATAGTTTTGCTATAAAATGCATAGGAATATTTAATGAAGTATATTTATGAAAGCATAGCAATAGGTTCTCGTTTTGTCCATGAATATAACGGGCGACTGAGGCTGTGTGCGCAGAGTCGTCGTCTTGTGACCAGCAGGTTGTAGGTTCGATTCCTCCTGCCTCATGTCGATGTGCCCCTGGGCACAGAACCCCAAACCGCACATCAGTGTGTTTGTGAGAGTGAATGGGTGAATGTGACTCTAGAGTAAAGCGATTTGACTGGTCAAAACGATTGGAAAAGGTTTATACAAGTTCAGTCCATTTACCACATTTATTTTACATTTAAATGTGTGATTTAACTAAATTGCATTTATTGCATTTACTTCTTTGCATTTAACTTTTTCAAGACTCTTTAGTTGTTTAAGTTTTGCTAATAATGCTATTGAATAATAAAATGACAGCAATATTTTCAAACATTCTGTCACCTTTTAACATTTTGGAGGTAAAAACAAGCATTTTCCAATTTTTTTACTTATTTTCTGCGTCTATAAATTCCTTAGCATTAGCTTCCACTAAATATTGTGTCAATATAGCAAAAAAACATGATTACTTAAAGTCCCGACCCAATATTTCTATTTAATTAATAAATGATAATTAATTTTATGAATTTAAAATATTTAATAGAATAACTAATTTACCATAAAATTATTCTAAATGATGAATAAAATGATTATCAAAACAACCATTGAAATCAGCTCTGATGGATTCAGAATTCAGAGCTTCGTATTTCTGCTTCATGCTCTTATTTTGAAATGGGCAGTTATCGCATCCTGTATCATTTCAACCTGCCAACGGGACTAGAGATGGAAATTAGCCACACGGCTTTGGTCTCATGTATTTACAGTCATTAATACATATTGTCCCATTTTTAAAAATAAACCTGAACTGAGATACTGGGTAATAATAAACTCTGACAATGTTTGCAAAGCCAGAAAAGCTAAAGTTTGCTCCAAACTCAACCAGGACAACGTGTTAGTCACCAAGTGGAAACTCTTTGCTGCCACCTAGAGGTCGGAGGTTCTCCAGAAATTGTTTCTAAATGTGCTTGCTTCCTATATTCTGTATTCAGATCAACAATCTACTTAATTTAGATGTCAAAAACAGATTATGCATGTTTTAAATGGTTTTAAGTGAATTCAGATCATGAGGCCTTAAAAACAGAATGAAACATGAAGCTGAAATAGATTTATTCATGTTTACACCCAGTAAAAGACCAGAAATGGGCAGGAAGAGGAGCCTGGCTGGACGGAGATAACGCAGGCGGTCCTGTGGTTTGGCCTGACGAGGTTCTGATTGGACCCGGTTTGAGCCAACGAAGCAGCAGGAAGGTTTTCAGAGGAGATGATTTATTCTGCGTTTTGGACGACCTGCAGCGAATCCCTGACAGACAAAGTGTTTTGAAGGTGCGTCTGGTTCCCTGCTGGGCTCAACCAGGCAGAAGCTTCCGGATCAAAGGCTCGTTTAAACCTTTAATGTTTTACTGTTTAATGATCCAACATCTCTGCTGGATCTGAAGATATTTGGTCCAACAATCAAACCGTCCCACAGCAGCTCGTTAAAGTCGCATCATTTACTTTGTAGATATTATTGTTAAAGACAATTATATATTCAAAGTAGAAAATTTTAAAGTCATTATTAATGTCAATTTAGTTTTTAATTTAAATAAAAACAATTAACACATCAGCAGTTCAATATAAGTATTTATTATTATCTGAAACAATACACCAGAATAATTGATTTATAATCTAAAAACTAATTAAATTTTTTTTAATTATTAAAATATATTGAATATGTCTTCATATTTATAATTTAGTATTTTTTTTAGTTTTGAAAATATTTATTTTCTGATATAACTAAATGTTGACTGTATTAAGTACATAATTTAGAATAATTTTATGGTAAATTAGTTATTCGATTAAATATTTTAAATTCATAAAATGAATTATCATTTATTAATAGAAATATTGGGTCGGGACTTTAAGTAATCATGTTTTTTGCTATATTGACACAATATTTAGTGGAAGCTAATGCTAAGGAATTTATAGACGCAGAGAAAAGAAAAAATTGAAAAAATTAAAACCATTAAACAAGGTTGGGAAAAATGATATGATTATTAACATTTTCAAAGTTAGCAAAACCGCTAAAGCAGTAAGCTAAAGTTAGCTCTTCTGTTAGCGTGTTAGCCATTAGCTCCAGAGCAGCTTAGGCTGCGTTCACACTGCAGCCTGAAGTGACTTAAACCTGATTGTTTTGCCGGTCCGTTCACACTGCCAGTAAATGGACCTGTATGTGTTCTGCAGTGTGAACAACCTGAAAGTGTCCCGCATGCGCAGTAGAGGGCGCCATAGCGTCAGCGTTCTCAGTGTTCTGCCAACACCATAGAAGAAGAAGAGCTCAGTGTTTAATATGGAGGCTAACGGTGGAGCTTAGCTACATATTTGAAGTTGTTGTCCAACCAGAGCAACATATTAACAACTTAATCCCCATATAGTCCATCATGGTTGTTTTTCTTCCTGAATAGTGAGATTTGTTGAGAATCAGTGACGTTCAGTTCGGATGAATGAGACCTGGACGTTATAGTCGCATTTGAATCGATACGTATCAGATATGGGTCACATTCTAAAAGAATCAGACCTGAGCTGTTCACACTGCCATGAAAAGATCGGATACAGGTCAGAAACATCAGGATTGGGTCACTTCAGGCTGCAGTGTGAACGCAGCCCAAGTCGTAGCTCCAATCTGATGGTCCAAACTGTAAATATATTTGCTGTTGAGCTCGTATGTTTATTTATGAATTAATTTAGCAGCAAAAATGAACATGATGCGTTTACACACAATTAAATTAATTTGATTTAGACCTTTTTAACAAATTCCCTCCACACGTTTAGTGTATGTAAGTGTGAGCATCGATCAACTGAAGGCTCATCATTTTTAGCAGTGTTTCCGTTCTGTGTTGCTCGGCTCTGGCTGCTGTTTGGGTTTCGGTTCCTCTGGGTTTATTGTTCTCCTGCTTGACGTCCAGCAGCGCCGCCGCCTGAAGGCGACCCGTGTTCGGCTAACAAACTCCTTAATTAGCGCCGGTTCTGGTTTCTGTCCTCTCGTCTCGCGTCTTTGTCTCTCTTTCTCTTTGCTTTTGATGAGCCGCGTATCGGAGCTTCTCAATGCGCTGCTAATGTAGCTGCTTTGTTCTCCAAATGAGAGAATGTTAAGACCTACAAAGAGACTAAATAAATAAATAAGAGCAGCTTCAGCCCCGTCAGTAATGAAGGTTTATATTTAGTGCTTTGATGTCTGAATACCAGGCCAGAGAGAGAGAAAGTGCTGCAGCCTCGAACGGATATCCTGGAACAGAAACGGGCCCACAGCATCACACATCCTCCGCCGTAGCAAACGGATAAACGTCCTTTCGTTTCCTATCAAATCCTCCTGGAGGGCGAGTCGCTGAAAAGATGACCAAAGCTCCACATGTTGATGTTTGTGACGGTAGGACAGAAATCCTCCCATTGCTTCCAAAATTATAAATTAATAGGAGCTACAACAACATTTATCTTGTGTTTGGGATCCATAAAGTAAATTTGAATGCAGTTTTTCGACCTTTGCTGTCCTCCGTACTTGGATTCCAGTTGTTTCGATTTGCAGCTGAACTCTGCCGCTGTGACCGAAGTCCTCGAATCCCCGGTCGGGCCGGTCGTTATAAATCACTTTGTCGGACGATAACACAAGATCACGTTCTCAGATATCAATAAACTAATTAAACCCTGGAACTGGAATATCCAACATAAACAAATGGTGACTCTTAATTTGAAGGATCAGAAGGCGTCTTCGTGACTGTGTGACTGTTTTCATGAGGTCATTCACACAAAGCGCTACCAAATAAAACGCCAAAAACAGACAGAAAGGCTAAATAAAACTAACCTGAAACCTGGGGATGACCTCTGACCTGAACCTTCACATAAAGTTAGTTACAAAGTCGGCCTGAAGAACCAGAGGATTGACGCCTCAGCCAGATGAAACTTGGAGAATAAACTTTAAAATACGGTTTAGGTCTATAAATCACTGACAGTTTAGACCTTAAAGATCTGCTGCTGCTTCGACCTGCAACAGCTTCGCAGCACCTGATTCGTTTACTTTAGTCATTTTACTCTGAAGTTTCTACTTGAGTAAAATTTCTGGGTTTTCGACCCACTCAGGGAAACAGACTCAGCTGCAGTTTCTGTTAAAGTTTCTGAAGTTTTTCATTCAAAGAAACTCGTTTGGAAACATTTTTCTTGTTGTTTTTTTTGTAAATTATATAAATTATTGTCACTTTGGTCTTTAAACAGCAACATTTCTACCTAACTTTACATTTTGATCCGTCTGATGATGTAATTTTTAATTATTAAACGATCATAATTTGACCAGTTGCATCTTAATCTGACGTGAAGATAATTTTTGGGTTCTCTGCAGACCCGTCAGCTCTTCTGGTTCTGGTTCTGGTCGGAACCAGAACCAGAACCAAACATGGAGACGCAGCATTCACAAATCTACAACAAACTTCTGGAAAAACTCAGATTTATTTATTTTTTTCTTAAGTTAATAAGATTTGGTTCATATTAACTCGAACATTGACCAGCGTATTTGGTGATAAACTGAAATGTTTGTTGCTTTATTGTCTTTTCGTCAGGTGGAGGAGTTCGATTTGCCTTTTTGCAGTAATCTTGTTGTTCGTTCACTCTTTGATTCGGTGAGGTTTGACCTCTGACCTGCGCAGGTGCGGCTCAGGTTGGACGGCATCGTGGTTTGATTAGCGAGCGTTTAGTGAAACGCTTGTTTCTCTGCTTGGAGGTCGAGTTTTGGTTGTGATTCAGAGGCGGATCTTCATGCTGCGGTTATGGGAGAATTGATGTGCAGGTAACGTAAAGTCGCTGACGCAGCAGAAACAGACGACCTCTGCAGCAGGACGAGGAGGAGTTTAGATGAATAAAACCGACGTTTTGAAGCTAAAAGTTGAAAATGCTTTAACCTGTAAGAAACCACGGCTGCTCCTTCTGTCCGGACAGGAAGTTTAACGAGCTGAAGGTAAATAACTGTCTGTAATTAGCGACCGGAAGCAGGAGTTGGTCCGGCTTCCTGTTCCTGCCTCAGCTGGTCAGGGTTTCTGCAGCGCTAAGCTGACACAGTGGCTCCTCTCTGCTTTCTGCTAGTTTCCCTCTTTCAAAGGTCAGCTGCAGAGAAAACGGGATCCTTGACTTTGCTGCATGAGGAACTGAAGCCTTTGCGTTTATAAAACTGAAGAGGAAATGAGAGACATGTCTCTACAGGCCTTGTGTGAACCTCAGAGGCTAAAGACACGGAGAAAACGGTTGTTTGAGAACAGCTAAAATCTAAATAGGAACCTGCTGGGGTCGTTTTTTGTTTCACCTTTTACTGTTTGTGATTCAAACAAATTTCTGTAATCATAGAATTTATTGCATTGTGGTTCTATGAAACTAAGCTTCTAAGAAAATCTAAAGCTAAGCGCTTTAGCACTTTAGCTGCAGCTATGATAACCTTACATTATAAACATTTGCTAATCCGAAGTGCCAAAGCGCTTTAGCAACACGGTATATCAGGGACGCTAATTCTGTATTTAATGCAAGCTAATGCTAAAGCGCCGTACAAATGTATTGAATAGAGGCTAATGGTTAAACAACAGACCAACATAGTGTGATAAAACCAGCTGTTGTCCTTTCAAAATAAGAGCATAAATATTAACATCTAACCTGGGGGTGGGCAGCTCCAGGTCCTGGAGAGCCGGACTCCTGCAACCTTTAGATGTGTCTCTACTTCAACACACCTGAGTCAAATAATGAGGTCGTTAGCAGGACTGGAGAACCTGGAGGAGATTCAGCTGCTGGATTCAAGTGTGTTGGACCTGGGAGACATTAAGAGCTGCAGGACCAGGATGGCCACACCTGGCCTACGGTGGCCTGAGGTGCAACGCACTACAACTTTAATGAAGCACAATTACAAAATCACTACAACTTTAACAAAAAACCAACGGCATTAACGAAAACGGAAAAGGTAGGTCCCAGTGGAGACCTAAGAAATCGCTGACATTTCCAGAAAAACTTCAGGTTCAAAAGTAAAACGAGCTGAAGTCCAATCAGCGATTTCTTAGGTCTTGACTGGGACCTACCTTTTCCGTTTTTGTTAATGTCGTTGTGTTTTCGTTAATGTCGCTGTGTTTTCGTTAAAGTTGTAGTGCCTTGCACCTCAGGGTCGCCGTACTGGTCTAACCAAATCAAACTTTTTTCAAGTCAAAGTTTACAAAACATTTAAGTAAATAAGAATTTTTCCAGATAAATTCGTAACTCAGTATGTTAAATGATTTCAGAGTTAGCTAAGCTAATTTTTGGTTTAGCGCTTTATCGTTTTTGCTAATTAAGATTTTTCTAGGAGTCATTTAAATCTATTATTGAGGTATGTGTGGTAAAATAAAAACAATCATAATTGTTCTTGTGTGTTTATGATAAATGTTAGAATCATTTATTTAGCATCAGCAGTGTGTTTTTAGGGCAGCTGGACAACTATAAACTGGTTTTAAACACGTTAGAAACTCTGAATAAACTTCCAGGTTTCAGTAACAATCCGGTTCATCCCTCCATCCCTCCATCCATCCCTCCCTCCCTCCATCCATCCATCCATCCATCCATCCATCCCTCCCTCCATCCATCCATATCCTCCATCCATCCATCCCTCCCTCCATCCCTCCATCCCTCCATCCCATCCATCCTCCATCCCTCCATCCATCCATCCCTCCATCCATCCATCCATCCCTCCATCCCTCCATCCATCCATCCCTCCATCCATCCCTCCCTCCATCCCTCCATCCCTCCATCCATCCATCCCTCCATCCCTCCATCCATCCATCCCTCCATCCATCCATCCCTCCATCCATCCATCCATCCCTCCCTCCATCCATCCATCCCTCCCTCCATCCCTCCATCCATCCATCCCTCCATCCATCCATCCCTCCATCCATCCATCCATCCCTCCATCCATCCCTCCATCCATCCATCCATCCCTCCCTCCATCCATCCATCCCTCCATCCCTCCATCCATCCATCCCTCCATCCATCCCTCCCTCCATCCCTCCATCCCTCCATCCCTCCATCCATCCATCCCTCCATCCATCCATCCCTCCATCCATCCATCCATCCCTCCTCCATCCATCCATCCCTCCCTCCATCCCTCCATCCATCCATCCCTCCATCCATCCATCCCTCCCTCCATCCCTCCATCCCTCCATCCATCCATCCCTCCATCCCTCCATCCATCCATCCCTCCATCCATCCATCCATCCCTCCCTCCATCCCTCCATCCCTCCATCCATCCCTCCCTCCATCCATCCATCCCTCCATCCATCCATCCCTCCATCCATCCATCCCTCCCTCCATCCCTCCATCCTTCCTGCTCCAGCGGCTCCAACCCTTCAGGCAGCGAAATGGATCCATTTCCATCTAGTTGGAGAAATTTCTCAACGCTCTCAGGTAGATGGAGGCTGAAGTTCAGACCCGACGATCGCCATGGCAACTGACTCGGTCTGCGGCTGAAGGTCAGCAGCAGCGATGGAGATGAATCCATTCCCCAGGTTTTCTGATGATGTTTGACCTGGAAAAACTGTTAAAATCAGCAGCCTGGAGGTTTAATAAAATCTACTTTTACCCAGTAACAGATCTGAACAGGACTGGAGGGAATAAACTATGGAAGTAAATATGTGCCATCAGAGTTTTAATAAAAAATGCATCTGAAACTTGAATGTTGTATATTTGCTCTTACTTTTTCAATTTCAAAATTAATTCAGAATATAATTTTGACATAAAAAAAAATCTGTCTTTATTTGTACATATTTGCAATTTTCATTTGTTAAAAAAAATTCACATTCCTATTTCAAAGTGATGAAATTTTCAACATATATATATATATATATATATACATATATATATATATATATATATATATATATATATACACACTGAATATATATATATATATATATATATATATATATATATATGTATATTCAGTGTTAAAAAAATTCAGCATATTAAAAAATTCAACTTTTAAAAATTCAAATGCAATATTTTCAGTGTCCTAAAAATTTGCCGTCTCAAATTCAGCGTCTAAAAATGTCAAGGTTACTTCAGGTCACAGACATGAGCAATCGATGTCTGATTCCAACTCCCAGCCAATCATGTGACCCAACTGTCATTTTGAAGAAATACCAGCAACCATAGAGTCGAACCCAAACCCAACGGTGAGTCTATGCTTTCATATTTCTGTAGTACGTTTTATTTTGCGCATAAAAAAATAAAATAAAAAAAGTGATCCTTGAAAGTTCCTTGAAAAGAGAGAAAATAACTATATATGTCAAAAACATAGTCAGTAAAATAAAAAAAGGATTTTGAAATCAGTAACCCTATATATTGCATTTGAATTTTTAAAAGTTGAATTATTTTATATGCTGAATTTTTTAACACTGAAACATATATATATTGAAAATTTCATCACTTTGAAATAGGAATGTGAATTTTTTTAACAAATGAAAATTGCAAACGTACAAATAATGACAAAACATTTTTTTGTCAAAATTATACTCTGAATTAATTTTGAAATTGAAAAAGTCAGCGCAAATATACAACATTCAAATTTCAGATGCGTTTTTTATTCAAATTCTAATGGCACATATTTACTTCCATAAAAAACCCTCAACATGTTGAATGTCAATGTTGTCCTCCTGGTTATCTTAAAACTTTCCCTGTATCATTTCGAAACCTTCCTCTCGGCTTTCCCTTATATTAAAGTCCAGTCAGAGCTGGAGACTCTGACGGTTTGGAGTCAGTGAATCTCTTTGAACCCAGAAATGTTTCTGTATTCAGAACCGCCTGTCGGCGATTGACATTTAAAGCTCGGTGTGCGCAGTCGACGAGCTAACGGCGCCAAACTCTGATCAGAACCAGATAACTGCTGTGTTCCTGCTGCTGTTTCTCTGGTTCTACCCGTTTCCAGGACTTCCTCCTCCTGAATGTCACTAAGATCTCTCCTCTCGGTTCAGGTTGTCCGTTTTGATTAATTGACGTCTCCGCAAGGCAATTTCCTGATGAATTGGAGTCTGTCGCTGCCAGAGATAAGCTAATGGGATGAGAAACGGTTAGCACTACAGCTATCAAGTTTTAATCACAGCTGCAGCCGTAAATAGAGCGAGCGCACATCTGGGCTGAATGATAAATCAGCTGGAAGCCCGGATTATTCGTTTGCTTGGAACCAACTGAAGTGGGTTCCTGTTCTCTCTGATGCTCCCTCCGGTCTGTTTGGGGTCACGACCTCGCCGCTGATGCAGCCGGCGGCAGCATCTCCACTCAAACTCGAGCCAAACACTTAGAAATGACATTACAGCCGAGGGAAACCACTGAAACCATGCGAGCTGCTGGGGTTTAGCCGGGTTAGGTAATAGAAAGCAATATCCTACGACAACTGAAACACAGTGTTTGCCCCTCCTGACATCCTATTGTTTTGCATCTTTGTTGCACTTTAGTGTTTCAGAACAGTGAATATTAGTTAAGACAACACAAGTAACACAACAGGCTCCAGATATTAGAAGACCTCCAAAGAAATTCAGGAACAAATCAAAGCCATTTCTAAACCTCTGGGACTCCAGAGAACCGCAGTAGCTGCTTCTCCATTAACATACAGTTACACAGTTTGACACTTTGAAAATAAATGTGCTTAATGGAAACACTTCAGTTTAAAAGAAACACGTGTTTGATAAAAACGTTATGACTTTGAAAGTCAAAATTATGACTTTGAAAGTCGAAATTATGACTTTGAAAGTCGAAATTATGACTTTGAAAGTCAAAATTATGACTTTCAAAGTCGAAATTATGACTTTGAAAGTCAAAATTATGACTTCCTGTTTAGCTTTTTTTTTCATGGCAGAAATGAGCTTCCATAGTTTCTTAAAAAGAATCTCTAAACTTTTATTTTTCATTTTAGTTCATGTGACAGATTTTAGTTTTTACTGGTGAACAAAACCATCATTTATCTAATAAGAGCATCTCTGACGTTTGGTGAAATTATCCAAACTAATATTTTTGACTTCTAACCTTCACAATTTTTAAATATAACTCTGTGGCTGGTTGAATTTCAGTGATTTATTATTTTTTTTTTTTATTAGTATTTATTTTTAATAAACCTTTAATTATGGAATTCTGGTTTAATATTTTTAGATTTTTTTTGCGTTTTTTAAAATTTTTTTATGCATTTAAATGAGTGGAATAATGATAACAACAATAATGGACATTTCAAGGTGGTCCTGCGACGTCTGTGCCATGGTGAGTGAAATGGGTTTGTTTTTCTGGCAGCAGCTTTGCAGCGTATGAACGTCTGGATGGTCAGCAGACGAAGAGGATCTGGGTGATGAAGCGCCTGGTTGATGGGCGCGAAACGCATTTAAAGGGAACATTAGACGGAGACGTTTCTGCCTTATTCATGAGATTCTGCAGCGTTGAAAAACCCGTCGTGTCCATTAATTTCCCGGCGCTTTACGGCTCTTTTATTCCTCGGTGAGCGCCGTAAATTTCTCAGCAGGAACCGTTTCCTTCACCCAACATGGCTGCGGACCGGCTGTGGGTTTCTGGGTGATTTCTTCTTCTCTCGCTCCAGTTTTCAGGCTGCATTATCTCCGACTCGCAGGCGGAGCTGCAGAGTAAACGCCTCGTTTTACTATTTCAGTCAAAGCCTCATGAAGATCACTCACTTTAAACTAATTGGATTTATTTGGGCTCATTACATTCATTCTGTTTGGGTTTTTGTTTCTGGCGGTCGGTTTGGACCATCTGTTGGCTCAGATCCTGAAATCTGAAGGTTTTCCTTCAGAAGCGCGAGATTAATTAACTCTTAAGGCTCTGAATCAGACCAGGGTTGGGAAAATGTTTCTTCAGATGTTTTGCAGCAGGATGGTCCACCAGACAAAGTGCAGCTTTTGGGTGGTTTTTAGCCGCTGGACGGATTTATTAAAATCCACTCTGCCATGTTTGACGGCTCTCTGATCCCGAAGTGACAGTGATTTTCTGTCGTGAAGTCGTGATATGCTGATGAAATCACACCAAGAACAGCGGCTACATTACGAGAATAAAGTCTGAACAGTCGTAAAAGTTGGACCAACTCGAGAAGGAAGGTTGTAGCAGCACAGGAAAAGATTCACAATAATACAAAACAGTCATCGTGTTACAAGAATAAAGTAAAATACGAGAATTAATTGATAACATGAGAATAAGATGTAATATAATCAGAAATGCTTCACAATGTTGTTAAAAAGAGGAAAGTTGAGCTTCTTATTTGTATCAAATTTCTGCTTCAGTACAAAAAAGGAAATTCTTCATTTTTTACACATGAGCATCAAATGATCGGCAGGTTGGATCAGTTCCTCTCAGGTATCGGCCAATCGATACCTGAGAGGCATCGATTGGCCGATACCTGAGAGGAACTGATCAGGCCAGGTGAGATTTATTGGATCTCCGCTGATCTTAGTGTCTGTAAACGGCTGAATTTTGAAAAAAATCCTTAGAAAGAGGCCAGGAGGGATCAGGTGGAGGTGGGATCGGGTGGAGGTGGGATCAGACCAGTTGGGATCAGGCCAGGTGGGATCAGGCCAGGTGGGATCGGGTGGAGGTGGGATCAGGCCAGGTGGGATCAGGCCAGGTGGGATCAGGCCAGGTGGGATCGGGTGGAGGTGGGATCAGGCCAGGTGGATCAGGTGGAGGTGGGATCGGGTGGAGGTGGGATCAGGTGGAGTGTGGGATCAGGCCAGGTGGGATCGGGTGGAGGTGGATCAGGTGGAGGTAGGATCAGGCCAGGTGGGATCAGGTGGAGGTGGGATCGGGTGGAGGTGTGGATCAGACCAGTGGGATCAGGCCAGGTGGGATCAGGCCAGGTGGGATCGGGTGGAGGTGGGATCAGGCCAGGTGAGATCAGGTGGAGGTGGGATCGGGTGGAGGTGGGATCAGGTGGAGGTGGGATCAGGCCAGGTGGGATCGGGTGAGGTGGGATCAGGTGGAGGTGGGATCAGGCCAGGTGGGATCAGGTGGAGGTGGGATCGGGTGGAGGTGGGATCAGGTGGAGGTGGGATCAGGTGGAGGTGGGATCAGGCCAGGTGGGATCAGGCCAGGTGGGATCAGGTGGAGGTGGGATCGGGTGAGGTGGTCAGGTGGTAGGAGGTGGGATCAGGCCAGGTGGGATCGGGTGGAGGTGGGATCAGGCCAGGTGGGATCAGGTGGAGGTGGGATCAGGTGAGGTGGGATCAGGTGGAGGTGGGATCAGGCCAGGTGGGATCAGGTGGAGGTGGGATCGGGTGGAGGTGGGATCAGAGTTGGGATCAGGCCAGGTGGGATCAGGCCAGGTGGGATCGGGTGGAGGTGGGATCAGGCCAGGTGGGATCAGGTGGAGGTGGGATCGGGTGGAGGTGGGATCAGGTGGAGGTGGGATCAGGCCAGGTGGGATCGGGTGGAGGTGGGATCAGGTGGAGGTGGGATCAGGCCAGGTGGGATCAGGTGGAGGTGGGATCGGGTGGAGGTGGGATCAGGTGGAGGTGGGATCAGGTGGAGGTGGGATCAGGCCAGGTGGGATCAGGCCAGGTGGGATCAGGTGGAGGTGGGACTCGGGTGGAGGTGTGGATCAGGCCAGGTGGGATCAGGTGGAGGTGGGATACGGTGGAGGTGGGATCGGGTGGAGTGGAGTGGGATCAGGCCAGGTGGGATCAGTGGTGGTAGGATGGGATCAGGTGGAGGTGGATCAGGCCAGTGGGATCAGGTGGAGGTGGGATCAGGCCAGGTGGGATCAGGCCAGGTGGGATCAGGTGGAGGTGGGATCGGGTGGAGGTGGGATCAGGTGGAGGTGGGATCAGGCCAGGTGGGATCAGGCCAGGTGGGATCAGGCCAGGTGGGATCAGGTGGAGGTGGGATCGGGTGGAGGTGGGATCAGGCCAGGTGGGATCAGGTGGAGGTGGGATCAGGCCAGGTGGGATCAGGTGGAGGTGGGATCAGGCCAGGTGGATCAGGCCAGGTGGGATCAGGTGGAGGTGGGATCAGGTGGAGGTGGGATCGGGTGGAGGTGGGATCAGGTGGAGGTGTGGGATCAGGCCAGGTGGGATCGGGTGGAGGTGGGATCAGGACAGGTGGGATCAGGTGGAGGTGGGATCGGGTGGAGGTGGGATCAGGCCAGGTGGGATCGGGTGGAGGTGGGATCAGGCCAGGTGGGATCAGGTGGAGGTGGGATCGGGTGGAGGTGGATCAGGTGGAGGTGGGATCAGGCCAGGTGGGATCGGGTGGAGGTGGGATCAGGACAGGTGGGATCAGGTGGAGGTGGGATCAGGTGGAGGTGGGATCAGGCCAGGTGGGATCAGGTGGAGGTGGGATCAGGCCAGGTGGGATCAGGCCAGGTGGGATCAGTGGAGGTGGGATCGGTGGAGGTGGGATCAGGTGGAGGTGGGATCAGGCCAGGTGGGATCAGGCCAGGTGGGATCAGGCCAGGTGGGATCAGGTGGAGGTGGGATCGGGTGGAGGTGGGATCAGGTGGAGGTGGGATCAGGCCAGGTGGGATCGGTGGAGGTGGATCGGACGGTGGGATCAGGTGGAGGTGGGATCGGTGGAGGTGGGATCAGGTAGGTGGGATCAGGCCAGGTGGGATCGGGTGGAGGTGGGATCGGGTGGAGGTGGGATCAGGTGGAGGTGGGATCAGGCCAGGTGGGATCGGTGGAGGTGGGATCGGAGTGGAGGTGGGATCGGTGAGGTGGGATCAGGTGGAGGTGGGATCAGGGCAGGTGGGATCAGGTGGAGGTGGGATCAGGGGAGGTGGGATCGGGTGGAGGTGGGATCAGGTGGAGGTGGGATCAGGCCAGGTGGGATCGGGTGGAGGTGGGATCAGGTGGAGGTGGGATCAGGCCAGGTGGGATCAGGTGGAGGTGGGATCAGGCCAGGTGGGATCAGGCCAGGTGGGATCAGGTGGAGGTGGGATCGGGGTGGAGGTGGGATCAGGTGGAGGTGGGATCAGGCCAGGTGGGATCGGGATCGGAGGTGGGATCAGGTGGAGGTGGGATCAGGTGGAGGTGGGATCAGGCCAGGTGGGATCAGGCCAGGTGGGATCAGGATGGTGGAGGTGGGATCGGGTGGAGGTGGGATCAGGTGGAGGTGGATCAGGCCAGGTGGATCAGAGTGGATCAGGCAGGTGGGATCAGGTGGAGGTGGGATCGGGTGTAGGTGGGATCAGGTGGAGGTGGGATCAGGCCAGGTGGGATCGGTGGAGGTGGGATCAGGCCAGGTGGGATCAGGCAGGTGGGATCGGTGGAGGTGGGATCAGGCCAGGTGGGATCAGGCCAGGTGGGATCGGTGGAGGTGGGATCGGGTGGAGGTGGGATCAGGTGGAGGTGGGATCAGGCCAGGTGGGATCAGGTGAGGTGGGATCAGGCCAGGTGGGATCAGGTGGAGGTGGGATCGGGTGGAGGTGGGATCAGGTGGAGGTGGGATCAGGCCAGGTGGGATCAGGTGAGGGATCGGTGGAGGTGGGATCGGGTGGAGGTGGGATCAGGCGGAGGTGGATCAGGCCAGGTGGGATCGGTGGAGGTGGGATCAGGTCGGAGGTGGATCAGTGCACGGTGGGGGATCAGGTGGAGGTGGGATCAGGCAGGTGGGATCGGGTGGAGGTGGGATCAGGACAGGTGGGATCAGGTAGGTGGGATCGGGTGGAGGTGGGATGCAGTGGATCAGGCAGGTGGGATGGGTGGAGGGGGATCGGGTGGAGGTGGGATCAGGTGTGGGATGGTGGAGGTGGGATCAGGCAGGTGGGATCGGGTGGAGGTGGGATCGGAGGGTGGGATCGGGTGGAGGTGGGATCAGGTGGAGGTGGGATTGGGTGGAGGTGGGATCAGGTGGAGGTGGGATCAGGCCAAGTGGGATCAGGTGGAGGTGGGATCAGGTGGAGGTGGGATCGGGTGGAGGTGGGATCGGGTGGAGGTGGGATCAGGCCAGGTGGGATCAGGCCGTGGATGGGTGGAGTGGGATCAGGTGGAGGTGGGATCAGGCCAGGTGGGATCGGGTGGAGGTGGGATCGGGTGGAGGTGGGATCGGGTGGAGGTGGGATCAGGCCAGGTGGGATCGGTGAGGTGGGATCGGGTGGAGGTGGGATCATGGCATGTGGGATCGGGTGGAGGTGGGATCAGGTGGAGGTGGGATCGGCCATGTGGGATCGGGTGGAGGTGGGATACGGTGGGATGGGAGGTGGGATCGGGTGGAGGTGGGATCAGGCCAGGTGGGATCGGGTGGAGGTGGGATCGGGTGGAGGTCCGTCTGAAGCAGGAATATTTCCCTCAGCTGCTCTTGGAGGATCCTGAGTTTCTTGTTGCTCAGCGTTTCCTGCATAAACAAAACGGTTAGATTCCTGCGTCGCTCTGAGGCCCATTGAGCTCCAGATACTCCTTTCTGTACATGTTTGCAGAATAAATAAATATTATTTTCTCTTGGAGTGAATATATCCAAGCGCAGCTCTTTGGCTCTTGTCTTCATAATGAGACGAATCAGAAACGGCAGGCGCTTCACTTTCACTTGAGCCGTTTCTGAAGAGCGCGGAAACCGAAGGGAAAAGCACAGATTGAGGCTTTATGAAACATTTTCTATAAATCTGGACATTTTGCTGACAAAATGTCCAACAGCCATGTTGATTTAATGTGATGAATCCTCACCAGGTTTCACACAAACAAACCCACAGTCACACGTTCCTTCACTGCTGCTGCTCTGGAGCTACTGGCTAGTACGCTAACAAAGGAGCTGATTTTAGCTTACTGCTTTAGCGGTTTTGCTAACTTTGAAGATATTTAGCTTTCTCTAAATTTATTTTTCTGGATACATTCCTTTGTTTTCTGCATCTATAAATTCTTTAGCATTAGCTTCCACTGCTAACCATCATGTGTATATGGTGCTTTAGCATTAGCGGAACTCATGTTCATGATTTGTGGTTTATGGTTAGCGCAGTTAGCTTTTTAGCTAGCGTAGCTTTGCTGATAGGCTAGCTGCTGTTAGCGCAACACAGGAACAGTCTTTTCCAGATTCCAATCAGAAGCAGATTTTAACTCCCTGTTGGCCAAGAGATGCGGGTTTGTCGTACATTGTTGTTGTTAGCTGATGTTGCTTGTGCGTCAGATTTATGGCCGTACCAGAAACAACGTGAATCAGTGATTCTTGATAATAGGGACAAAACAGGTCCTATAGATAAAGCACAAAATTTGAATAAAATATACACAAAATATACTACCATTATATATTATGACAATTAAGTATAAGTAGTCATATAAATAATTATAAAGGTATCGATAAATTGAATTAAAAATAATTTTTACATATTTTCCAACTCCATTGAAATTTGTCCCTAGTTTTTGTCACCGTCAGAAATTAAAAGAATGTAAAAAAATCAGGCACTATTGGGGGCAGCAGAACTTCTGATGACCCCATGACCACTTCCTGTTTCTTCCTTTGCTAAGAGGATAGTTAGCTCTGGTTAGCTTAAGGCTAGTTAGCTCTGGTTAGCTTATGTTATTCTTTAGTTTTTTCTTCTTTTTATTCCTAAATTGTTTGTCACAACCATGATGTGTCAACACCGTAACTGACAATTTACAAAACTTTGATGAAATTTTGTGAAATAAAAGTTTAATTTTGGTAAATTGTAAAGATTTCATGGACCTGATGAGCTACAATATGGCCGCCTTCAGAATAACATCATATAAATTGAGGTAGTTTGGCTTTTTGTCACCTCCATCAGTTTTTCTGACTCTTTCAGTGAACTTGTTGTCAAATCTCACTTAAATGTTCAGTTAATTCATTTTAATGTATTTTACATAAATTGCATTACTTCACATGAACCACGTTTTTTATTCTACTCTCTAGTTTGTCACCTTCAGTTCAGTGTCGACTCCGTCAGATGGAGTCGACACTGTTTTTTTGTTTTTTGTTTTAAATAATATTTATTTTGTTTCTTGAGAAGCATTTGTCTGTAAAATGAGTAAAAATATCACTAATAGGGTCATTAAAAATTATTTTTATTTATTTTTGTCAGATGGTGATGATGACGTTCTGAGTCAAGTTGATTAAAAATGTATTTTTTTAAAAAAATGTTGCAACTGGGAGCCTGAACCTCAGCATCTTTACATTTCCAAAACATTATTTGACATATTTGTATACATAAGGTTGAGAAATAACAAAAAAAAAATTATGGGAAAATTAAAACCCATTTTGTCCCTATTTTCAAGAATCACAGGAATACAAAGGTTCCAGGTTTGTTCTGGCACCTTACAGCTATTAAGTGACCTTTGACCTTTCTGCTTTAGATTCACTATCATGTATTAAGGAGTATTAGTTGGAAATCTTGTGTTGTTTTGGCACAGCTGAGGTAAATTTAGATATTTTCAGATCATTTAATTATAATTAATTATGTGGGAGTCCAAACAGCAGAAACCTCCACCGGTTGTCCTCAGATATTCATGAACTGTTGGCAAAGTGCTGAGAAATGAGCCAATTAACATCTTCAGACGGCAGCAGACGTCCGCAGCATCGATCCGTTTGAGTCCTGAAAGCATTTATCTACTGGAAGGTTCTGCTGCCGGCGAAACACGGAGCAGGTTTGGACGATGACTTCAGAAAACGCATGTCGAGTTTTTGATGAATCTGCTGTTGGGTTAGCGCTACAGCCACGGGTAGCTGACCGAGCAGCTTCGGTTTGTCAGACATAAACTGAGAAATGCTTTTATTATGGAAGACATTCCTGCCTTAAATCACCCAGAGTGGCTCAGCTTGATGGAAAATTTGAGTTTTCTCCAGTGATAGAGGGAGGATTGTCTTCAGATCCGTGTTTAGGAGAACAGTTCTTCCTTTGACAGGAGGACTTTCCATCGTATTTTTAGCTCTGAATTCCTCTTATTGTTGAACAGCACGGAGGCAAATCAGGACCAGATTTTACTCTGTTTGGCACCAAATACATCTAAAACAAGAACATAGTTTTACTGTAAAATAGATCTGTTGTGTCGATCCAGAGGAATCTGTTGGTTTTCTGGCTCATAATTGACTAAGAAAGTTGAAATATGACTTTTATTTTCAGAAATTTTACTTTCTGTTTGGCTTTTAATTTTTATTTTATGGCAGAAATGTGCTTCCGTAGATCAGAAAATAAAAATAAACACCCATGAATTTGGGTGGGTGATATGAACTTGGAGTTTTTTTGTGATATTTTGTGGTGCTGCTATCGTGATGACGATATAAATTATGATATTATTACAACTTGGCGTCACAGACACAAACATTGTTCCTGCAAACTTTCCCGTTTGAAACAGGATCTTCAGCACGTCGGTTTCTTAACGAGTCGATTAACTGCGTTTGATTCAAATTGACTTGCAGAAATCTTTTCTCAAAGTGAGCAGCAACAGATCTAACGACTTTGTTCAAAAAGTGACGACCTTCAGTAATTCTGCGGTTTCACTTTGGCCCGTTGACACAGAATGTGATTTAATTCAGTCGCAGCGCGAACGATGACGTGAAAACATCGTGTTTCAGCAGAACGGTGAGCGTCGCCTCAGGCTGGCGCCGTTTCCCTCTGGGTCGTTTCTCCTTAGTGTTTTCTGAAACGCCTGCAGTCCAAAGGTTTCCGTCTTACTCAGATTTCAGATCATTTCAGTCGCCTGAACTGGAAGAAGCTGTTTCCTGCAGGGTTGTATAAAGTCCTGAAATCTCAGAGTCCAGTAAAAGTTTAGGTTTCTCTCCAAAATATGACTTTGGTAAAAGTCCAAGTCACTGATTGAAATGTTACTTGAGTTAAAGTCTTAAAGTATCTGAACTTTCTTGTACTTAAGTATGGAAATTACTGCAAAAATGGATGAACTCAAGTAATGTAATGAAAAGTATAAGTAAAAAGTAAAACAAGGCAAATGCAGTTTGAATGACATTTTTTATATTTTGGTAAACTTGTCAAATACAGTTAAAGTAATAAACACAACCAAGTGCAGCAAAATTAAACCTGCTAATAGATAAACCTGCAGCATCATTAGGTGCTTCACCTACAAGGTTAATAACTTAACCTGTTTACAACTGAACCAGCTTCTTAGTTTCCCCTCCAGGACAGAAAATACAAGTTTCTCTAAGCCTTAAGTTTCCCTTCAAGTGGTCAGAGCTGAAAATGAGAAATAAATAGTCAGTGCAGAAAATGTGGCCAAATGAAGAAAAAAAGTTGTTAAGATTAATTTCTCTACTTCACAAATATTGGTGCAACAATGGTCATTATGTGGCATAAGGACATGAGGTGATGCTCATCACAGACTTTGTGTTTAATGGGAGAAGAAAAACAGGTGTTTCTATTGGTGGAGATGAACAAACAGGTGTTTCCTATTGGTGGAGATGAACAAACAGCTGTTTCTATTGGTGGAGATGAACAAACAGCTGCTTCCTATGGTGGAGATGAACATAACAGCTGTTTCTATTGGGTGGAGATGAACAAACAGGTGTTTCCTATTGGTGGAGATGAACAAACAGGTGTTTCCTATTGGTGGAGATGAACAAACAGGTGTTTCCTATTGGTGGAGATGAACAAACAGGTGTTTCCTATTGGTGGAGATGAACAAACAGCTGCTTCCTATTGGTGGAGATGAACAAACAGGTGTTTCCTATTGGTGGAGATGAACAAACAGGTGTTTCCTATTGGTGGAGATGAACAAACAGGTGTTTCCTATTGGTGGAGATGAACAAACAGGTGTTTCCTATTGGTGGAGATGAACAAACAGGTGTTTCCTATTGGTGGAGATGAACAAACAGGTGTTTCCTATTGGTGGAGATGAACAAACAGGTGTTTCCTATTGGTGGAGATGAACAAACCCAGATAAGTAGCTACCGGCTGTAGCAGCCAATCAGTAGGTGGGTCAAAACTCCAGAGTTTCTCTTTTTTTTTGTAATGAGTAACTAAACCACACATTGAAAATGTATCGGAGTAAAAGTATGAAATTAAGTTCGGATATATAGTGCAGTAAAAGTGAAAGTTATCAAAAATGTTCGTACTTGAGGAAAAAAGTATGAAGTACTCCAAAATATACTTAAGTAAAGTAGTGAAGTGTTTTTACTTCGTTACTATGCAACACTGGTTCCCAGTTGGTTCGGCTGCTGGTTCTGCATCGTTTTGGGTTGTTATCGCCCTTTTCTGCCTCTTGTCTTCGTCATCAGCCGCAGGCGGCACTGCGGGTCGATCCTCAGGTTCAATTCGGCCCAAACCTCAGAGACGACCTGCCAGATCCAGACTGGCTGCCCTCCAGGCTGCTGCCAGCTGGTTGCCCTCCAGGCTGCTGCCTGTCACAGTTTGCTGACAGAGACGGATCGGCCCGGCAGGCCGGCGGTTCTGGCCCGGTTCAGCGCCGGACTCTGAAACTGCCAGGAGATTTGTCTTAAAACACGAAGCTGGAAATGTTTTCACACTTCAGGACACAGACGGTTTGAGAAACACTTTGACTCTGAAAGCAACAGATTCATGTTTCTCTCTCTGCTTGTGGATTTGGACGTTTATGTAGAGAGAAACGTGAGCCGGACCCGTTCGGCTGTCAGAGGAACCAAACGGATCCATCAGACCTAAAACAGGGTTTTGGTTGCTAAACGATGGTTCCAGCAACGTGAGCAGCAACAAACGAAGCAACGTCAGAAAACGACTGACGACAACAAACAAAGCGGCTGGTGGAAAAAATCTGGAAAAATGTGACCAGCAACAAACGAAGCAACATTGACCAGCTGCAAATCTGGCAACTTGTTCTCCGTAGAGCAACCTGTGAAAAATCTGGCAACTTTTAGCAACAAATTTGCTAATTTTTAAAATAAAAAATAGAAACAAATCTACTCTTTTTTTCAATAGAGTGACTGAAGACAAATTAGCATTTCTTAAAAAAGGGATAAAACTTTGCAAGTTTTTGTTTATAAATTGACTAAAAAAAATCAGCGTTTTTAAATAAAAACTGACCAAATCTGTCCAGATTTGTAGGAAAACTGAGCAGTTGGCAGCAGATGTGGTGACTTTCTGCCTAAAGCATGAAATGTCGTGTCTCTGTCGACGCAGGAACTCGTTGATGGTTGCCAGTCGTTGCTCCTGGAAACGTTTGGTCCCGTCTGGTCCTGGAGCTGCTGAGCGTTTCCGGACGCCTCCTGACCGGATCGCTGCCGGTTCATCCTGATCTGGTTTATTTGCTTTTCTCCTGGTCAATGTTTCATCAACAGTCCAAATCCCACGTTGCCGCTGCTTGTCAGGCGGCGGAGATCCGATTAATCCCCGTCGGTCCGGCCGACACGGACCAGAGGTTAAAGGTTGAACTGGGTCAGGAGAGGAGCAGAAAGTTACATAATAACTCAGTTTGCAGCTTCATTTTCTCTCCTCCTTCGTTGGTTTATTCATCACAAACTAAACTCCATTTTCTCCTGAGTTTCCTCCTCAGACTCGGATATGAACATTTCTTTCTGTTTTCTGTTCATAGTAATAATAATCGCATGCTGGGCTCGATGCTTGTTTCTATGAATAGCTGAGCGTTTCCTCTTTCCTCGCTCTGCCTGCAGATCGTCTCTGCTGCTGGGACCCAGATGAGAAATGCAGCGTATTTTCTGCTGGGTGAATGAATCTCAGAAGGTTTTCTGCTTTAATTGCTCCAGAGGAAACTCATTTTATTTTAGAAAACATGAGAATCTGCGTCGTGTTCTGGTAGTAAATGAATATATTCTCTCCTGTTTGGTTGCCAGGTTTACTTTATTAATTTCTCATGGAGAGAAAGTTTCTGTTGTTAGGAAATGAATGTGATGTTTCATGTTGGTGAACGGAAACCAGCTCCTCTGTTTCGGACGATTCATCATCGTTTTGGTTCTGCAAACGGTTTCAAATCACTTCAGGGTTTCAGCAGATCTCATTTGTTCTGGTCCTGAACGAACTGAAGTATTTATCTTCTGAGCTTTTACTTTGCTGAGTCCTTTAGTCCTGCACATGTTGTCCAGGTGACAGAAGGTCGACTTTGTAACCGTCTCCATGTGGCTCTGAAGGTCCAGGTCCAGATTTTAGGCCTGTCCTCCTGTTTCCAGCTGCAGAGACCGACTCTCCATCGTTGGTCTTCAGGAGCTTCAGTTTCTGCTCAGCTGGAGAAAGTTTTGGCCCCCCCATGAGTTGAGGTAGCCTCGGCCTTCGTTAGCGCTGCTGTTGCTAACTGCTGGTGGCTGAGCAGCAGGATGTGTGCAGCCGCCGCTGCGCTCAGGCTGCAGGAGGAAGATGAGGCTCTCCGGTCGGCTCTGCGTCCTGAGGGTCGGCGCTCTGGAGAAGCCGCCGCGCCGCGTCGCGTCTTAACGGACGCATCAGCTTTCAGAGCGACGGTGGGAAGGAGCTGGCAGGCCGGGGGTCTGAATCCTTCATGCTGCGCTGGCGCTCGCTGCTTCAGACGACAGCAGGAAGACGAGGAATTCACAGCTTATGTTCACACGCTGATAACTGGGCTGCAATTAGGACTGTGTAATAATATCGATATCACGATATACATCAATATTTTCTTTACTAGAATAAATCAATATTCATCCTCAAGTATCGTAACGTCCAACTGTCACCTTGTTCACTCACTGCTGGCTTCACCAGGTCATCAGGCTTAGAGTGATTCCTTCAGATGTTCAGGTTAAAAAGGTATCAAACTATTCAGAGCAGGAACTTGGTTCACTTTATTTACTTTACTAATGCATGTCAGCTACAGTTTGGACTGTTTCAACTAAAAGAAACATGTTTTCTCTCCACTTCTTTGGTTCATTTTGTCCAGCTGTCCACTTTAAGTCTGTGTCCAACCAGAACCAGGTATTGTGTAGTTGGAGCTTTTAATCAGTTTTCAGTTAAATTCATTCAGTCCAACTTTTAACAGTCACAAAATGTCACCAAAATCACTCTGTCCCTCTGAAACCTTCAGAAAATCGCAAAAGTGTATAGAATTGTATCGTTTGCTGAATATCGCAATATATATTGTATTGTGGGCAGAATATCGTGTATCATGAGATTATTGTATCACTACAGCCCAAAGTTGCAACTAGCAATTATTTTAGAAGTCAATTAATCTGGTTGCAAAAATGACAAAATCTACAGATTCTTTATTTAACCACTTAAGCTGCTTTTATATTAGAAATATTGTAAATAAACAAATTAGTTGAGAAAATGAAAATTTTATTGCCTAAAATGCAGAATTCCTTTTCCACCAGTTTCACAGACAAAAAATGTTTTTTTATCTTAAATGCAAAATACGTATATATTTTTACAATTTTGACTTGCCGTATTTTCCACATTATAAACCTAAAAACCTTCAATTTCCTCCAAAGCCGACAGTGCGCCTTTATATCATGCGCTATAATCCGGTGAACCATATAATCCGGTGCGTCTTATAATCCGGTGTGTCTTTATATATGGACCAATATTGAGCCACAACAGGTCTATCAACTACGGTCAGCAGCCGCCGACTTCATTTTCCCCGTAGAAGAAGTGCGCGGTGCATGCTGGGATAGTTGTCAGGACGCTGGTTTGTTAATAAAGTTTGATGATACATTTAAAGCCGGGGAGACGGAGGCGGCGGCGGCGTGTCGGTTGGTCTGTGTTACCCAGAAAGCAGTTGGGCACAATATCACAACACCAACACCGTGAGTGAAACAACGACTGGGGCAGATACTATATTAAGCTCTCTGACCACTTCTTTAATAATGTGGGTGTGTAATAATAGAGTACGGAACACATTGGCAACCCAAACTGCAGCGTCTGTTCTATGCGCCTTATAGTGCGGTGCGCCTTATATATGAAAACATTTTAAAACATGTAATTTGTTGAAGCTGCGCCTTATAGTGCGGAAAACACAGCAAGTACTCAAAAGTATTTTTAACAAATCGTGATTAATCGTTAACTGGAGTACACACAGACTCTAAGGTTTTTAGAAACTAACAATTAATCGCGATTAATCGTTAGTTTCTCTTCTATGTTTCGGCCTTTCTGGTCCGTCTTTTCTTGGTATAAATATTTTGTACAGTTTCGGCTTCATTACTGATCCAACTGTGTTGTTTAAGCAAATTGCCTGTTTTTAACGATTAATTACTAAAGTAGTTGACAATTATTTCAGCAATCTGATTAATCTGGTAACTCCCAGTATTTAATTTGCTGTGATTTTCTTGTTTAATTATTTTCATTAAATTTTTCATCTTCAGTCTGAAATGCATCTTGGATCCGATCATCTCCAGAAACTGACATTTTCTCTCCTAAATTCATTATTTATCCGTAACTTTTCCGACGTGTTTTTGTTGCTGCAGAGAATTCGATGGTTTTTGTTGTGGTTCTGTTCAGTCAGCAGGCGGGAGTCGAGTTCAGGCTCATGCAGAAAACCCTCCCAGTCATTCCTGGAAGAGTCGGAGACTTTCTGCACAAACGCGCCACAAACTTTTACTTCAGCAGAATTTCCTGCAGACGTCCTGAAGGACTTTAGTTGATCCGTTTCTACCAAACAGGACGCAGATGCTGAACTGATGAAATCATGTTTCGCTCTTTTTTTAACGCCGTTTCTTCACTTTTCTCGCTTTCGGTTTGATTTCCAAACATCAGAATCGACTGGATTTAGTTTTTCTCATCCGAGGCTGAAAAAATCAGCTTCTTGTGTTTTTGAGTTATGAAAAATCTATCTAAATCTAAATGTTCATATTTTTATACTGTCTTTTTTGAATAAAATGTCTTTTTAAAGTTTGTTGCTCCAGTTAACGATTAACCGATTAGTTGAGGATTACTTCAGTAATCGATTAATCACGATTAATTCTGATTAATCGTGATTAATCATTACTCTTCTTGTTTATTTGCTTGTCTCATATTTTACTTTGATCAGTCTTTTAATTTATCAGTTGTGTTTGATTTTAGATTTGTTTTGTTGTTTTTTTCCCTCTCTTTCCGGGCTTCGGTTTGATTTCAAAATCAAGAATCGATTAGATTACATTTTTTCCTCAGTTTCTGAGTTGTGAAACAGAAGCTGTGGCTATCGGTTGGACGACGTGTTTGCTTTCCCCTCCGCTCTGTTATTGGTGTCATGCGAAAGAAAACCCATTTTGCAGAAAACGTTTCTCACGGGCGCTTCCAGGTTTGTTTGTTGAAACAGAAACTTAAAGCCAAACTCGGATTTCTGATTCCTCGTCTCGTCACGTCTGCTCTCAGCGTTTTCTTGTTTTGCTTGGAGAATATTATGAGTGCAACCAAGCATGAATTGCAGAATTGCCACATTTAACGTTTGTCTCAACTCTTTCTGCACTTTTAAATTAATCTTGCGAGGCTTGAGGAAACTTTGAGATGCTGCAGGGCTCAAGAATGGGGAAGTTTGTTTTAATTTATTTCAATTTCTCCTGTGAGTTTTCTTCCACTCAGATATCGGCTGAACTGATAGGTTTGCTTTGATTCCATAAAAACACAAATCAGACATTTGATTTTTTTTATTTCATCCACATCTGCTCAATGACTTTGATTCTTTATTAAACACCGACGGCTCAGAATCTCAACAGGATTAAAATCATCCGGATTAAACGAGTAAAACATTTTATTGAACTAGACGTGATTAAGCTGCTTATTTATTAATGTTTCCCATGAGAGAAAAAGCTGAACCAGCTGCTTAGTCACAGAGTATTTTCTGTTTTTAACGGTTTATCTGTTTTATTCTGTGAAACTTTAAACCAGAAGCTGAACTCTTCCTGTTTCAGGTCAGTTGTGATCGTCAGAAATATTTATATTTTATTATTTATTCCTAATAATAAAGGAGGAAATTGTTTTCTGTGTGAGAGAATTTATTGTAATTTATTAATATTTATTTGTATTGCACAGTTACTGCCTCTGGTGGGCTGCAGGTCTTACTCTTTATTTATTACTTTTTAAAAACTTTGACAGCGATTAGCACGCTTAGCTTCCGCTAACTGCATTTTCCCACAGAAATCCTAAAGCGCTAATTTACTTTGTTTAATAAAGTTCAACATCTGGGTTGATGTTTTGGTTTTGGAAACACAGAAAATGTCAAATTGTTTCTTTCACATTAGCAGAAAGTTTTGCAGAAATATAATGGACTCAGTTTATCACAGCTGGTGGCTGTTAGCTTAGTTGATTTTAGCGCTTTAGCATTAGCTCTGGCTACATGCTATGTTGGTGTAGCGCTTTAGCATTAGCTTTGGCTACATGCTATGCTGGTATAGTGCTCTAGCATTAGCTTTGGCTACATGCTATGTTGTTATAGCTCTTTAGCATTAGCTTTGGCTACATGCTATGTTGGTATAGCGCTCTACCATTAGCTCTGGTTAAATGGCATGTTCATGTAGCACATTAGCATTAGCAGTACAGTAATGCCAATGTTTGTGATTGGTGCTATGGGGTTAGCACAGCTAACATTTCAGTTAGCAATGTCCACCACTGGTTATTCTACTCGGTAACTGTATTAAATTTTATTTTGAAATGTTTTAATATTCATTGATGCTCTAGAACAAAACATGAGCTAAACTATAAATATAATTACAACAGTTCAGGCAGTTTTTGGGGTTTCAAACATCATTAGTTGGAATTTGTGAAAAGTCCAAATTCTTATCATAAGAAATGTTTCCTATTAACCATAAACGATCTGGTAAATATCCATCCTTTGTTGTCCTTGAGTCACCTTTTTTTTTTTTTATCTGTTAGCTGTTTTGAAACGTTGCCTGAATTTTTACACGTTTGTTTTTTGGACCCGTTTCTGCAGCATGTTGACCAAATGTCCCCTGTTGGGACGTTTTGTCCCTTTCTCCCATAAAACCAGACGACGTCTCACATCTTGTGCAGGACAGACGCTTTTATGGGATCTGGCCGACGTCCAGCTGCATTAAGAAATCCAGGCATAAACTCTAATGAGCGCCGTGTTTAAAATCAATCAAACTGATTGACCGCCACGCGAAGCTTTTAGCATTTTGCTCCATGCTCTGCCCGTCTGGTACCGACGGAAACAACAGACCAAATCTGTCTGGATTTTACTGTCATAGTGTAATAATAACTCTGAAAAATCAGAACTGGCCTGCAGAAAGAAAGCAAGAATATGTTGTTATATTACCATTATAACTGAAATCTAATTTGTTTTATGTCTGACAGGAAAAATGTAACTAAAACGGTTAAAAACCAGTAGAAAAGAATGTGTTTCATTTTCCATGTTCAGTTTTAGGAACTAATCTGGATTATTTTGTTGCATCTCACTGAGAGACGTCGCTTTATGACTTTCCAATTGTTATTGATTGAAGGTTTTAAGCAGTTTTTAGCGTGTTTGTTCGTTTTTTTTCTGGTTATCTGTTAACGATTTAGTTTTTAATAATACTTTTACACAGTAAAAAATGCCAGTGTTGAATTAACACCCAAAAGTGTCTATATGTGTCCAAGTCAGCTGGTGTTAAATTCAACACTACATTAACATTTACAACGGTGTTAGTGTTAAAATATGTTAAAAGTAACACCAGTGTAGTGTTGATCGCTAAACATAATGTGGTGTTAAAAAAGTAAATAATTGACCCACAAGGTGTCAGTATTAATCAAATCCAGTGGAAAATATTCAAAACACACAGAAATGGAAAGTTTAACTTTTATTAAACCCATTTCAGTTTATAGACCAAAGTTAATTTAACAAAAATATGGGTGTCAATCATTTAACACTTTCAAAAGTGTTACTTTAACACCAGCTGACTTGGACACATATAGACACTTTAGGGTGTTAATTCAACACCAGCATTTCCACTGTGCAGTTTTTTCATATTATGGTTCATTTTTAGGTGCAGAATTTAAAATAATCAAAGTATTGTCACTATGTAAACATTGATTTGGTTTTAAATAATCAACAAAGATAAAATAATATCAACTCTGGTGTTTTCTTCGTCGCCATTTTGTTTCGCCGTTTCAAAAAGGTTGAACAGATTCATAAACACCAAACAAAGGATATTAAATGTACAATTTCAGGATGTTTTAGTTCCAATTAATTCCAGTTTTTCCACTTTAATTACTGTTATTATTTATTTCCGTTTAACAAAAATATTTTCCCAATTTCAGTTTTTGTTATTTTTAGTGTTTGACAGACTGAACTTGACTTATGATGAATCTGCAGATGAGTTTTACTCTGCTGATATGAACAATCATGGCATCATCACCTGGGATTATTTAAAGACACAGTGACATTTAGCTCTTAGCTCAAATGAAAGTTTCTGTCTCCACAGGCGTCCAGGAGCGTCTCGGCGCGCCGATGAGTGAAGCACAAGCTGGAGTCCTGAGCGTCTGCGGCCCACAGCAGCAGTGAGGTATGTCCATCCGACACAGATCCATTCACACCGCAGCCAGCAGGGGGCGCAACCAGAGGTGTAACAGGCCTTGGTTTGGGTGGGAGAGCAGCGGCGACGCTTTATTTATCGACTGTGGAGAAACAGGAATGCGCGTTGGTGACCTTTCTGCTGTCCATGTGGAGGATTTATTCTGCAGATAAATGTCACAGCAGAAGATCCAAAAACTCTGGTGGAGGAAGAAGATCAGAAAATCCCTCCAAATATCAATATTTTATTCAGCAGAAGAAAGCCAACCAATGCTTTTGTAGAGCTTTACTCTTCATGTGCCGAGATATAAAAGCAAATCACCTTAAAAAAATTCCAAAAATTTGAAACCATTTATTTTTATTAACCATATTTTTGTGCTTTGATTTAAATTTTATAGTAAATAAACCCCAAACGTCCAGTGATTTTTACTGAACTGCCTCCATTTTGGCGCCTCGGTTTACCACTGCAGCCAAATCCGGCGTTTACTGAATGTCTCTGTGCAAAAACACAGCAGCACTGTGTGGAAACTAGAGTCTGTTTCTATTTCACCTGGCTGGAAAAATGAAACGGACAGCGCAAAATGACAGAACGGACCTTATTTCATTTGTACGGAAGACGATTAGGGCCACCAAAATAAAAAAATTCATTCTGACTTTAATCTCAGAATTCCGGCTTAAAGTCAGAATTTGTCTTTAATTTTTAAAACTGACGTTAAAGTCAGAAATAAAGTCAGTTTTGTAAATTAATCTCAGGAGATGAAAGTCAGAATTCTGAGATTTAATCTCAGGAGATTAAAGTCAGAATTCTGACTTTAAAGTCAGACGTCAGAATTATTCTTTTTTTTTCGGTGGCCCTAATCGTCTTCCGTACGTTTGCCTTTTGTACGTGAAATATAAAACGTGCGGTTCTAGGAAATCCCTAATCCGGATTGGTTTGTGTTATTTAGAGGGTTGCATCTCATTGAGAGTCGATCAGTTTGTAAATCAGTCGGTAACTTTAGGTTGTTTTTTTTCTCGTCATACTGAAAACGTTTCTCACTCACTGTTTGGTTGCAGAATTTAATTTATTCTGCTGTGATAAACATTTGAGATATGCTGACGAGATGCTAGCTGATGCTAACAGGAACACAACAGAGCGTAACCGTGGCAACCCTCATAGCGACCCGCATCCTGCTCCCCGGCAACACTCACCCTGCAATGGTTTGCAAAAATCAGACTATTTCCTTTGTTTTAGGATCATTTCCTTCGTTATCTATTGCGTTTTCACATTTTTATTAAACTTAGGAAATATGTAAATTAGCTGCCCACGGCTCCTTTTACCACCTCTGAGTGTTTATTTCCTGTCTGCTGGTTACAGGAAGGCGTTTATTAAGCCTCTCGTGGTGATAGCAAACATTTTTCCCCAGAAGTTTCTGAGAGAAACGATAATGTTGTTGTTTCGAGACGATTTTCAAGCAATAATAAATGTAAAGCCATAAAAAAGCAAGAAGACATTCTGACGGATCAATAAACTTTAGTTTCTAATAGACGTTTAACCCTGGAACTGAGAGACATTTTAAATATACAGAATAAATAAAACAGAAACAGCAAATAAAATGAATATTATGTAAATAAAATTATCCTGCAAAAAAGGTTTGAGACCAAAGCAGCAAACTGAAGACTTTTATCATCCAGTTCTTTTGTAAAAAAGAGAAAAACAATAAATGATCCGAATGGAAATGATCTTATTTTGATTTATTGTGTGATTTGTTGGTTTGCAGCCCAGCGTTTTCCTCCTTCTCCTCCTGCGTGTAGCAGAAGATAAATCAGAGGTTTGTGCTGCTCAGGCGTCTGTAAAGAAGTCGAGTGTCTGTACGGGATGCCCAGCTGGTTTAAATGTTCGGTGACACGCAGAGCCCAGCTGCAGTCAACAAACCTGCCTGCAAAGGTCAAACAAATCACATTTATATTCAGTTCAAATCTACATACATTTCCTTAATGGCTCACCAGGATTTCTGCCATGTTGGGCTGAAGATGCGGCTTGAAGAAACGTTTGTTTCTGTGCCTGTTGGTCACAAAGGAAAAATATTCATGCATTGGGGGGATGAGGAAACCCAACATGACAAAAATGTGCATAACTTTCCCTCCGATTGTTTCTTCTGTCAGGCCAGATTTTGAGATGGATGTGAGGCTTTATTTCAAATAAATGGAAATGTGGCCACAACCGGAGCTCTCTTGATTAATACATGCACTGTTGTGATTGGTTAAAGCTTTCACTTCCTGGCTTTTGGCAGGAATGTGGTGCCATACATCCTCGTCTGCTAATTCTTCTTCATCTCTCTCCTCCTGAAATTTTTCTAGGCTTTGAATCTACATCACTTTTCTCCAAATTTCGGTTTTACTGGATAAATGTGATTGGTTAATACGCTCATCATAATGTTTGGCAGGAATGTGACGCCATATATGAGCACCACTTCAGAAGTTGTGATAAAAGCATCCATATTTATTTTAAAAGTTTTCACTGACAGTGTTTTTCACAGGTGATTTTGAAAGAAGGAGCTATGGAAGCTCATAAGGCACCAAAAAAGCAAAGTGATAAAAATCAATGAGGTCAAGGTTTTGCTATTTTTCTGGTTTTTCCTGCAGCTTCATGAAGTCTTAGTCGGTGCAGACACTGAAAAAAGCCTTTTTCTAGGCTTTGAATCTACGTCATGTTTCTCCAAATTTCACTTGTACCGAATAAATGTGATTGATTAATATACTCATCATAATGTTTGGCAGGAATGTGACGCCATATATGGGCACCACTTCAGAAGTTGTGATAAAAGCATCCATATTTATTTTAAAAGTTTTCACTGACAGAGAGTTTTTCACAGGTGATTTGAAAGAAGGAGCTACGGAAGCTCATAAGGCACAAAAAAAGCAAAGTGATAATAAAAACAACGAGATCAAAGCTTATATTTTTCCTGCAGCTTCATGAAGTCTTAGTCTGTGCAGACACTGAAAAGCCTTCTGGTGATTCCTGCTCCATTTAACAATCAGCTCCTCTGATAATTAATCGTCTCCCGGCTTATTAACGCGATAAGAAAGTGAGGAAAAAGACATTTTCATTCGTCTTTTTCAATCTCTTTCTATGTAACTCTGACTTCTAAGGATGTTTGAACCTTTCGGCTTCTGTTGGTTTTCCTCTCGAAACGTAAACCTGAGCTGGAAAATATAACAGAAACCAAACGACTCGGCACTTTTACGGCAGAGTGGGAATTAATTTACCAAGCAGAACCAGGAGGAAACATTAAACATGAACTCGATCACATGAGTTGGAGTCGTTTTGGTTCAAACTTTGATTCAAAATGTTTGTTTACGAGCTAATTTAGTTACATTTTGACAGGGAAAAAAAAGCGTTTCACACATGCAGTTTATTTATTTTGGGTATTTGAAGTTGCTAACCGTTTTTAATCAAACTGTTTTGTAAAGTGTAATTAACTCAGTTTGAGAAGTGAGGCATCTTTGCTTCTGCGCACGTTTTCACATTTCCCTGTAAATGTATTGGTAACGGCAGCATTCGCGTAACCGTGGCAACATGGGATTCGTTTCGCAACTGATTAGCATAATAAGAGCTCAAATAAACAAACAATAACTATGACAGCACAATGTCGCATCGCGTGGCACCAAACACCTTGATGTCGTCCAGAAAGATGTCATGAACTTGTCGGTTCCCCTTGTCGTGGATGATATTTTATATGTAGACGTAGGAGCTAAGCCGTTAATGTGAGACATGCAGTCAGTGGGCGGAGCTTGGCGAGGTCCATGGGACGTTATCCTCTACTCCAGCATCGTTCCGACCAGACGGGATCAGCAGACGTGTTGCTGAGGAAGATCGTCTCTGCTGCCTGGATGTCGACCCGTTAGCAGGTCATCACCACCGTCAGTCAGAGGCTTCTTCAGATTGTTGCAACACTGACTGCTACTGGAGCTCCTTCAAGATATTTGGACGACATTTAAGCAGAAGCAAAGTTTTTGTTCAGGCAGCAAACAGCTGCACTTACTGCAGCCGTTATTTCTCCAAGATAATTAGCTCAACTCCTCCTGTGAAACTTAAATATTTAAGAAGTAATCCCTGATATAAAATTGTTGCTTACGTAGCATAATTCTACTGGGATTATGGGGAAATGCATTTTGGATTAGCTATAGAGAGATTAGAGTAAGACTCAGCGTAACGAGCTTGGAAGAGACGCCATTACTGGGAGTTTTTATACAAGGTTTCATTCGTCGTGTCTCATTTGGACTGAAGTTTCAGGGGGAATCTGCCACAAATGTTACAGATGCATTTAAATCATCAGGAAGAGAAAGAATCACCACGTGGATTTAATTTGGGAGAATTTAGAATGAGCTGGAAAAGTGATAAAATGTGTAAACGAGCTACTAAAGCGTAACCGGCGTCTCATTCGGGACGGATTCGACCCGTTAGCCGGCCGGAGGGATCAGAAAAACAATTTTTACACATCAAATTGGCCACTGACGAGTCCAGACCCCAGAGCCTCATTTACTATGACCTCAAACGAGTTTCTGCAGGAGGGAAAACAAATCTTTGCTTACATTAAGCCTGGCGGGCCACCAGGCTTTACTTGCCCCCTGCCAGGCTAATTGTTGTTTATCCACCAGTAACCGATGAAAGAAAGATGCATTAAAGAGAATCAAAAACACTGGACGCTTTCTTTTTCCAAAGTTTCGGCGTCTCAGAACCGGCACTATTAACGTTAGCCTAGCCCAGGCTACGTGAAGTAGAGTGCTAGCTAGGAAGCTAGCTCTCTGTGTAGCTATAGTCTTGAAAAAAGGTCAACAAAAAATATATTGACAAGTTTAAGCAGGTGAGTTACTGTCCTGTCTGGTGTTGCTAATTTAGCCCAGACATGCGCTTACATCAGGCTCCCTGCAGGCTCAGCACAAACGCAGCGTCAGACGGTTGTGATGCGCTAACATCCATGTTTTCAGAGTTAGCAAGAAGAACAGCTTCACTGTCACCGTTTCAGAATTTATCTTAAAGAATTGCGTTCGTTTAGCTAACTGCGCTAAATGTTTTCAGAGTTAGCAAAAGTGCTACAGTGCGTAGCAAAACGTTAGATTTGCTATTAGCAGATTATTGTCATCATTCAATTAAATTCAAAGCTTTATTGTCATATGCACAGTAAGAAACATGTTTCCCTGTACAATGAAATTTCTACTTTGCTGCCCAGACTGGATGTCAGACACAAGGTAAAGATATGAAATAGTAGAATCAAATCAAGCATGCAATAGAAAATAAATAAATAAATATACATTTCCAGAAATACAAAACAATACAATCTATATACAAAGTGCAGTAGTGTGGTAGTGTTCAACGTTTTTATATTGCAGCAGTCTGTAGTAAAATTGTGTAATCATACATGTGCAGCTGTATGCAGACAGGTAAACAGTATAAAGGTAAAGTGCAGTTATTTATGTGCCATTACTGTGAGTTATTATGGAAGCCATCAGCTCAGCTGTTTAGGAGTCTGATGGGAAAGAAAGAGTTAAATCTGTTAGTCCTGCATTCCACTCTTCTGTAGCTCCGGCCTGAAGGGAGGAGTGTGAAGAGTCCGTGTTGGGGATGGAGGGGGGAGGCGGCTCTCCTGTGGGCTCTGCCATGGTAGATGCTGTGCAGAGAGGAAGTGCAGGCCTGGTGGTTTCTGAGGCTGTTTCAACCACTTTCAGCAGGCGTTGGAGGTCCTTCACACCGGCACAGCCACACGGTGATGCAGCTGGTCAGGATGGACTCTGTGATGCAGCTGGACTGTGTGATGCAGCTGGACTCTGATGCAGCTGGTCAGGATGGACTGTATGATGCAGCTGGACTCTGTGATGCAGCTGGTCAGGATGGACTGTATGATGCAGCTGGACTCTGTGATGCAGCTGGACTCTGTGATGCAGCTGGTCAGGATGGACTGTATGATGCAGCTGGACTCTGTGACGCAGCTGGACTCTGTGATGCAGCTGGTCAGGATGGACTCTGTGATGCAGCTGGACTCTGTGATGCAGCTGGACTCTGTGATGCAGCTGGACTCTGATGCAGCTGGTCAGGATGGACTGTGTGACGCAGCTGGACTCTGTGACGCAGCTGGACTCTGTGATGCAGCTGGTCAGGATGGACTCTGTGATGCAGCTGGACTCTGTGATGCAGCTGGACTCTGTGATGCAGCTGGACTCTGATGCAGCTGGTCAGGATGGACTGTGTGACGCAGCTGGACTCTGTGACGCAGCTGGACTCTGTGATGCAGCTGGTCAGGATGGACTCTGTGACGCAGCTGGACTCTGTGATGCAGCTGGTCAGGATGGACTCTGTGATGCAGCTGGACTCTGTGATGCAGCATGGACTCTGTGATGCAGCTGGACTCTGATGCAGCTGGTCAGGATGGACTGTGTGACGCAGCTGGACTCTGTGACGCAGCTGGACTCTGTGATGCAGCTGGTCAGGATGGACTGTATGATGCAGCTGGACTCTGTGATGCAGCTGGACTCTGTGATGCAGCTGGACTCTGTGATGCAGCTGGACTCTGTGAGCAGCTGGACTCTGTGATGCAGCTGGACTCTGATGCAGCTGGTCAGGATGGACTGTGTGACGCAGCTGGACTCTGTGATGCAGCTGGTCAGATGACTGTATGATGCAGCTGGACTCTGTGACGCAGCTGGACTCTGTGATGCAGCTGTCAGGATGGACTCTGTGATGCAGCTGGACTCTGTGATGCAGCTGGAATCTGTGAGCAGCTGGACTCTGATGCAGCTGGTCAGGATGGACTGTTGAGCAGCTGGACTCTGTGACGCAGCTGGACTCTGTGATGCAGCTGGTCAGGATGGACTCTGTGATGCAGCTGGACTCTGTGATGCAGCTGGACTCTGTGATGCAGCTGGACTCTGATGCAGCTGGTCAGGATGGACTGTGTGACGCAGCTGGACTCTGTGACGCAGCTGGACTCTGTGATGCAGCTGGTCAGGATGGACTCTGTGACGCAGCTGGACTCTGTGATGCAGCTGGTCAGGATGGACTCTGTGATGCAGCTGGACTCTGTGATGCAGCTGGACTCTGTGATGCAGCTGGACTCTGATGCAGCTGGTCAGGATGGACTGTGTGACGCAGCTGGACTCTGTGACGCAGCTGGACTCTGTGATGCAGCTGGTCAGGATGGACTGTATGATGCAGCTGGACTCTGTGATGCAGCTGGACTCTGTGATGCAGCTGGACTCTGTGATGCAGCTGGACTCTGTGATGCAGCTGGACTCTGTGATGCAGCTGGACTCTGATGCAGCTGGTCAGGATGGACTGTGTGACGCAGCTGGACTCTGTGATGCAGCTGGTCAGGATGGACTGTATGATGCAGCTGGACTCTGTGATGCAGCTGGACTCTGTGATGCAGCTGTAGAAGTTGGTGAGGATTTTGGGTGACAGGCCAAACTTCCTCAGCTCCTCAGGAAGTTCAGCCGCTGCTGCGTCGTCCTTAGCACCTGTGTGTGCTCAGGGTCCAGCTGGGGTCATCTGATGTGCTCAGGGTCCACTGAGGTATCATGATGTGACCCCAGGTACTTAAAGCTGCTCAGCCTCTAGCTCAGGTTCCCGGATAAACAGTGGCTGCTGAGGTCTCCTCTCTGTCCTCATGTCCACCATCAGCTCCTTGGTCTTGTCAGTGTTGAGAGTGAGGTTGTTGTCCACACACTGTTGACCTCCATCCTGTAGGCTGACTCAGCTCCGCCAGTGATTAGATCACAGCAGCTTCATCTGCAGACTTCAGGATGGGGTTGGGCTGGGAGGCGACAGTCATCTGTGAACAGGGTGTAGAGGACGGGGCTGAGGACACATCCCTGAGGACCACCAACGCTGGAGTGATGCTAGGCCTGAGGTTCCGGAAGTTCAGGAGCCAGACAGGAAGTTCAGGAGCCAGTCAGGAAGTTCAGGAGCCAGACAGGAAGTTCAGGAGCCAGACAGGAAGTTCAGGAGCCAGACAGGAAGTTCAGGAGCCAGACAGGAAGTTCAGGAGCCAGACAGGAAGTTCAGGAGCCAGACAGGAAGTTCAGGAGCCAGACAGGAAGTTCAGGAGCCAGTCACAGATGGAGGGATGTAGCCTGAGAGATGACAGTTTGTGGGTGAGTTTGTGTGGGATGACGTGTTGAAGGCGGAAGTCGATGAAACGTATCCTGACGTATGAATCGTTATTTTCCAGGTGGGAGAGGGAGGCATGAGGGGCAGATGGTGGTGGACCTGTTGGCCTGTAGGCATATTGCAGGGGGTCTGCAGTGTCCGGTTGCTGCTCTGAAGGTGGGACAGGACCTCATTCAAAGCACTTCATGATGACCAGAGCTACTGGTCACTCAGGCAGGTGGGGGGTTGGTTCTTCTTGGGTGGGGGAACAATGGTGGTGGTCTTGCAGCATGTGGGAACGGTACATTGTCTTAGAGAAGTCATTGCTTTGGTTTATTTCACATATTGGCTTTTTCACATCAGTATCGGTCAGAGGTCTTCAACACGGGGGCCGCAACCTCTAGGAGGCCGCGGCGGTGCTGCACCAGGGTCAAGATGTTATTATACATTTTTTCATTCGAATTTGTCTTTAAAGAAACATTAAAATGAATCCAACATGTTACAAATTGATCAAAGCAGACACACATCTGAGATGAAGAGATTTATTGGGTAAATCAAAATCATAAATGGTTGTTTTTGTGGAGCAGCTCCTGTAACTTATTTAATCAACAACAACTCCCTTTTTAAAGCTTTTTTTTTAAAGTTGTGTGTTTGTGTCCATGAATTAGAGCAGAAGAGGAATCAGCTGACATTCGTCCTGCCGGGTGTAAAATTGCGACAGCAGATTGGTTCCAGTGCCGCTGCTTTTCCATTTCCCTCAGAGTTTGACAGGAAAACATTTCCAGCTCCGAGCCGCCGGGGCACAGCCGGGTCGCCGCGCGGCGGCAGCGTGTCGTCGTGATGATGAAGCCGTCTGCTGGTCCAGACTCACTGCATTTATGTCTGCAGCCTGAATCGTGTCTACTGGACACACGTGTCACGAATGCATGAAGCTTCTGGACCGGCTGGGTCGGTTCCCCCGAAAAAACCACAAACATGACACAGTTTCACTATCAATGTTGAACACATTCTGTTTTATGAAATATATGCAAAGGATTTCTGCAACAGAAATGATCCAAAAATGTAATTTCAGTCATTTTTATGGAATTCAGCTGCAAACTTTGTGCTTTGTTCTTCCAAGTGACATGAACTGGAAGCTGTTTGTCCGGTTCCCTTAAACTCAGCAAAATGAGAAACATGTTTCAAACTAAAATTCAAAAATAAATGATCAAAGGAACAAACTCAAGAAAATAAATATTCTAAATTTTAAAATAAAATGTTAAATAAAAATAAACAATGAAATAAATAAGTAAAATGTCACTAACTGTAAAACATGTCAGTTTTTTTAAGACTGACATGACACTGTCATAAACATGAACAAGTCTTTATGAATGTTTATGACTGTTGTCATGAAGTGTCATTCGGTAAATTATGACACTTTTAATGCAGAGCTGCTCTAAAAGTTGCATTAAAAGTCCATTAAAAATGGCAACTTTGCATTAAATTATCATAATTTACAAAGTCATGCAAAGTTGCCATTTTCTATTTACTTTTAATTCAACTTTTAGAGCAGCTCTGCATTAAAAGTGTCATAATTTACCGAATGACACTTCATGACAACAGTCATAAACATTCATAAAGACTTGTTCATGTTTATGACAGTGTCATGTCAGTCTTATGCAAACCCCTTCGAATAAAGTGTTACCAAAATGTCCAATATAAAATCTACATTATATAATATAGGATAAAATATGACTCAATCAACCAACCAATAAATGCAGAGCTCACCTCTACACCTCTATCAGGTGATAAAAGCTTCAGTTTATTGATGAATGCGAGTCTTTGGTCGGTGAGGACCGACTGGAAGATCTGATTTGTTCCCGCCGATGTCGGAGCGAAGTCGGGGAACGATGCGCCGCTGCCGCCTGCGCCACATTTTGTTGCTAGGCAACCAAAGTTGGGGCAGGGGGGAGGAGCTGAAGCTGCTGGTTACCCAGCAGGTCGTTGCTAGGCAACCAAAAAGCCCGAGCGTGAGTTGATTCCACCAAGCTAGCTTAGCTTGGCTAGCTGAGAGGTGGAGCGGATCCATGCTCTCCTTTGCCTACGTCTCCCAGAATGCCGTGCGGCTCTGGATCAGAGTTCGGTTGACGTTCTACATATTGAATATTCTATCATGTCTATCGATATTGTTATCGATTTATTGTCCAGCGCTAACGCATCACTATCTAGTCTTATTGTCACGTTTCCTGCTAACTTTTAACGTTTTTTTTTTTTTTTTTTTTTTTCTTAAGCACAAAGTTTAGGAAGTTTTGTTCCGTCTGGAGGTTTTGTTGTTCTGCAATGTTCTCCGGTCCATCGGGGAGCATTTTCTCCTGCTAGCAAGGAGCGCTGACCATGTCTGGGCTTCAGCTTCACATGGACGTCCACAGAGACGCTCCCCGTTTCCAGGGAAACGCTGCATCCCAGGAAGAGTCAGAATGTGTTGACCTCGATCCCCGCTGGTCACGGTTTCTACTTCCACCCGGTCTGGACCCGCCGCACCAGCTGTCGGCGCTGGGAGACGGTTAAAGATCCAGTGGCAACGCAGAACCTCCCTGCTCTAAACGCTCCCGCATGCAGAAACCTGCCGCCATCTTGTTTCTAAGCTGCCATTTGCAGAAACCTGCCGCCATCTTGTTTCTAAGCTGCCATTTGCAGAAACCTGCCGCCATCTTGTTTCTAAGCTGCCATTTGCAGAAACCTGCCGCCATCTTGTTTCTAAGCTGCCATTTGCAGAAACCTGCCGCCATCTTGTTTCTAAGCAGCCATTTGCAGAAACCTGCCGCCATCTTGTTTCTAAGCTGCCATTTGCAGAAACCTGCCGCCATCTTGTTTCTAAGCAGCCATTTGCAGAAACCTGCCGCCATCTTGTTTCAACGCCATTGCAGAACTGCCCATCTTGTTCTAGCAGCCATTGCAAACCTGCCGCCATCTTGTTTCTAAGCAGCCATTTGCAGAAACCTGCCGCCATCTTGTTTCTAAGCTGCCATTTGCAGAAACCTGCCGCCATCTTGTTTCTAAGCAGCCATTTGCAGAAACCTGCCGCCATCTTGTTTCTAAACAGCTGTTCTGGTTCAGACTCATGACCTTTGACCTGCTAACTGTGGAGTCTGAGATGGAGCTCTTGGGGTTTCGGTAATTTCTCTAATGTCGGGCTGAATCTGCTGGGACGGCCAGGTTGTTTGGAGATGACCTTTGACCCTTCCCAGCAGTGGTGACCAATGCTAACCCAAACGTTAGCGGCACTAATCATAAGCAGTAGTTCACCAACAAGGGAAGCATTACGCCAACATGGTATTTAGGGGAAGTTGACGCTACACCATACTTAGCAGAAGCTAACAGTAAGTGCTAGGCTAACGTCCTAATTAGCTGAACTAGTGCTAATAGCGCCTCCCCAGACGGACTGGAGTAACTTGGCCGTCCTGATAATCGTAGCTGAAGATTATTGGAGTAAAGAGTTTCCTGACTTGGCACAATAAATCTGGACGCTGCGTTTAAAGTGTAGCTGGTTGGATCAGGAGGATTTAACTGCTAACGGCCTTCAAGAACCAGAGAGGCGTCAGATTTCAGCAGCTGGACGGTTTCTGTTTGGTCTTTGGCTGAAGACCAGGAGCCCATTTCCCCAGCTAGCGGCTAGGCTAGCAT
The DNA here is from genome assembly GCA_033032245.1 of Poecilia picta. Taxonomy (NCBI): domain Eukaryota; kingdom Metazoa; phylum Chordata; class Actinopteri; order Cyprinodontiformes; family Poeciliidae; genus Poecilia; species Poecilia picta. The sequence continues at coordinate 44,830,286 of CM065354.1, forward strand.
GTTTGTTTTGGTTGCATTTACCCAGAATGCTGTAGTCCACTTCCTGGTTGGCGTTCATTGGAACTGAACCAGAGTTCAGTTCGCGTTCAGAGGTTCCCAACCGAACCGGACTGGAGTCGGATTGAAACGCAGCTGGTTGGAATCCGAACCTGGACAATCCTTGGAGTATTTACGCTAGTTGTCAGAAGGGAAACGTCGGCGTAAACTCAGAGTTCACGCCGTTCGTAAGGTTTGCAGATTGTGGGACTTTGTGCTGATGAATCGTTTCAGGGTTTCTTCTTCTCTGGGCTGAAAGGCGGATCCTTGTCGGTCCTGACGCTCCTCCTGGGCGGAGGAAGTGGGGCTTTGTGGATGTCGGCCGCTGCGTGTGAAGCCAGAGCCGCCACCCTGTCCTGGGCGGCGCAGCGGCATCTGAAACCCGTTAGGAACTTCCTGCTCTGCGCCGCGTTTCCTCCGCCGCTTCGTTGATGAGACGCTTCGGGTCGGTAGAGCGACTCTGGCTGACAGTTTCTAGGTAGGAAAGGAAGAAACATGTTTGGTCTTTCACACATATGGCTGAGATTAGTGACGAAGCTTGAAGGCATCCAGCGCTTTGCTTCGGCTGTTTTTAAACAGTTTTCCAGCCATAAAGCTTCTCAGCTCAGAAAATGAGACGTTTCTTCATCGTGTTGTGTGTTAACTTTTAGACTTTGCTCAACTTTGATTCAAGTGTTTTTTCCAGTTGGAGAAGCTGAACTCCTGCAGCAAAGCTCAGCAGCCGTGAGTGTGTGTGTGTGTGTGAGTGTGTGTGTGTGAGTGTGTGTGAGTGTGTGTGTGTGAGTGTGTGTGTATCTGTGTGTGTGTGTGTATATGTGTGTGTGTAGTGTGTGTGTGTGTGTATCTGTGTGTGTGTGAGTGTGTGAGTGTAGTGTCTGTGTGTGTGTGTGTGTGTGTGAGTGTCTGTGTGTGTGTGTGTGTGTGTGTGGTGTGTGTGTGTGTTGTGTGTGTGTGAGTGTGTGTGTGTGAGTGTGTGTGAGTGTGTGTGTGTGAGTGTGTGTATCTGTGTGTGTGTGTGTATATGTGTGTGTGAGTGTGTGTGTGTGTGTATCTGTGTGTGTGTGAGTGTGTGTGTGAGTGTGTGTGTGTGTGTGTGTGTATCTGGGTGTGTGTGTGTGTGTAGTGTGTGTGTGTTGAGTGTGTGTGTGTGAGTGTTGTGTGTTGTGTGTGTGTGTGTGAGTGTGTGTGTGTGTGTGTGTGTGTGTGGTGTGTGTTGTGTGTGTGTGTGTGTGTGTGTGTGTGTGTGATGTGTTGTGTGTGAGTGTGTGTGTTGAGTGGTGTGTGTGTGAGTGTGTGTGTGTGTGTGTGTGAGTGTGTGTGGTGGTGTGTGTGGTGTTGTGAGTGTGTGTGTGTGAGTGTGTGTGAGTTGTGTGTGGTGAGTGTGGTGAGTGTGTGTGTGTGTGTGAGTGTGTGTGAGTGTGTGTGTGTGAGTGTGTGTGTGTGTGTGTGTGTGTGTGTGTGTGTGAGTGTGTGTGAGTGTGTGTGTGTGAGTGTTGTGAGTGTGTGTGTAGTGTGTGTGAGTGTGTGAGTGTGTGTGAGTGTGGTGTGTGTGTGTGAGTGTGTGTGGTGTAGTGTGTGTGGTGATGTGTGGTGTGTGTGAGTGTGTGTGTGTGATGTTGTGAGTGTGTGTGAGGTGAGTGTGTGAGTGTGTGAGTGTGGTGTGTGTGTGAGTGTGTGTGTGTGAGTGGTGTGTGAGTGTGGTGTGTGTGAGTGTGTGTGGTGTGTGAGTGTGTGTGTGTGTGAGTGTGTGTGGTGTGTGTGTGTGTGAGTGTTGTGTGTGTGTGTGAGTGTGGTGTGTGGTGAGTGTGTGGTGTGTGTGTGTGAGTGTGAGTGTGTGTGTGGTTGAGTGTGTGTGTGTGTAGTGTGTGTGTGTGGTGTGTGGTGTGTGAGTGTGTGTGAGTGTGTGTGTGGTGTGTGAGTGTGGTGTGGTTGTGTGTGTGTGGTGTGTGGTGTGTGGTGTGTTGAGTGTGTGTGTGTGTGTGTGTGTGTGGTGTTGTGGGGATGTGGTGTGTGTGTAGTGGTGTGTGTGTGTGTGTGAGTGTGTGTGTGGTGTGGTGTGTGTGTGTGTGTGGTGTAGTGTGTGTGTGTGTGTGTGTGGTGTGTGTGTGTGTGGTGTGTGTGTGTGTGTGTGTGTGTGGTGGTGCTGTGTGTGTGAGTGTGTGTGTGTGTGTGTGTGTGTGAGTGTGTTGTGTGTGTGTGTGTGTGTGTGGTGTGTGAGTGTGTGTGTGTGTGTGTGATGTGTTGATGTGGTGTGTGTGTGTGATTGTGTGTGTGTGTTGTGTGTGTGAGTGTGTGTGTGTGATGTGTGTGTGTGTGTGATGTGTGTGATTGTGTGTGTGTGAGTGATGTGTGTGTGTGTGTGTGTGTGTGTGGTGTGTGTGTGTGTGTGTGTGTGTGTGTGTGTGTGTGGTGTGTGTGATGTGGTGTGTGATGTGTGTGTGTGTGATGTGTGTGTGTGTGATGTGTTGTGAGTGTGTGGTGTGGTGGTGTGTGTGTGGAGTGAGTGTGTGTAGTGTGTGGTGTGTGGTGTGAGTGTTGTGTGTGAGTGTGTGTGGTGTGTGAGTTGTGTGTGAGTGTGGTGTGTAGGTGTGTGTGTGTGTGTGTGTGTGGTGTGTGTGTGTGTGTGTGTGTGTGTGAGTGTGTGTGTGTGTTGTGTGTGTGTGTGTGTGTGTGTGAGTGTGTGTTGTGGTGTGTGTATTGTGTGTGTGGTGTGTGTGTGTGAGTGTGTGTGGTGTGTGTGTGTGTGTGTGTGTGTGTGAGTGTGTGTGTGTGAGTGTTGTGGTGTGTGTGTGAGTGTGTGTGTGTTTGGTGTGTGTGTGTGTGTTTGTGTGTGTGAGTGTGTGTGTGTGTGAGTGTGTGTGTGTGTGTGTGATGTGTGGTGTGTGTGGTTGAGTTCTGTGTGTGTGTAGTGTGGTGTGGTGTGAGTGTGTGTGTGTGAGAGTGCTGTGAGTGGTTGTGTTGTGTGTTGTGTGAGTTGTGTGTGTGTGTAGTGCTGTGTGTGGTGTGTGAGTGTGTGTGTGTGTGAGTGTCTGTGTGTGTGTTGGGGTCAGATCCCACTGGGATCCTGTCGACTCTCCAGACTGGAAGCCATTAAAAGCTGCAGTCGCTGTGAGAGTCGATGTTTTCCGCCTCTGATGCTCCTCTAGATTCCAGCTGAAGACGGGAAGCTGATCCCAGCGCAGCCGATCCGGCGGTTCGGTTTGAACGTCTCGCCGCTCTGATCGCACGAAGCTCCGGGCGGCGAGACGTTTCCACGTCGAGCAGATCTGGGCGAGGAGGGAAGACGACTGGCGGTTTGCAACATCTGGTTTGCATCAAAGGCTTTGAGCTGCAAGAGCTTTTTAAAGAGGATTAATCTCAACGCGGAGCTGCAGCTGAATTAAAGCCTTAAAACGTCATTTTTCAACGATCGTGGTCGAATATTTGTCTACAAAAAGAAAACGAGGCGCAAAAACGTTCATGTTTCAAACTGTCGGCTTGAAATAAAAAACATTTAGACATTTAAAGTGTCCGATTGACCCGGTTTGGTCCAGAACCAGAACATCGGATCCTCCTCCAGCTGCTCTGAGTCAAACCAGCTGTTCCCCTCCTGGCCTGTGGCGGCGCTGCACCAAGGAAGGAAACGGCATGAAAACCTCTGAACACACTGAGAGCAACTTCCTGCTTCACCAGATGGAAACAAGATGGAGGCGTCAGATTTTCTCTCTAGTCTTTGGCTAAAGACCAGGAGCCATTTCTGCTGCTAGCGCTAAGCTAACACGTTAGCTTGGCTGTATTTACCCAGAATGCCCTGCGCTCGGCCAACATATTTTTACAGGTTTGACTTTTGCTCAGGTGCCAAACAAAATCATTTCAAGGACCATAAATGGCCCCCGGGCCTCACGTTGGACCCCCTGCGTCGCTGGCTGAGTTTCCTGCAGCGGTCGACGTGTTTTTGGCGGGAACAGAGTCGGCGGCCATTTGTCACTGTCCAGGTCGCCGATCGCTGGCGGAGGAACCGAATCCGGGTCACTTTCACGTTTCTCAGAGAAATTACTTTGTTTTTTAAAGAAATTACTTTGTTTTTTAAAGAAATTACTTTGTTTTTTAAAGAAATTACTTTGTTTTTTAAAGAACTGCAGTATCGGTTCCTTTGGCCGATCAGTTTATTTGCTACAAGGCGATTTATCTGCCAATTGAACTGATACTTTTCATCAATATTAAGGAAAATAAACTCCTATTTCTTGTTGGAAAGTTACATTTAAGTTAGTTTTATCGATATATATACTAGAAACAATCATCAATTAATAAGTTTATTATTATCGAATCATTTATCGCGATAAATTCCTTATTATAAAACTTTCATCATCATTATCCCAATAACTTCTAATAAACGTATTAAACTAGGATTGTTTATGATTTTTCACTATTGATCAATAAATACCAATAAATACGGTTAAATGTGGTTAATGTGACATAAATCACATTTCTTTATGTCCTAAAGACGCTTGTTAAAAATGGGAATGTGTTTGACATTATTGTTGTGCATAAAGTTTCCTGAAACAGAAACAAATATTTTTTTATTGTCACTTTTATCTCAGTAGTAAAACTTTAAATCCGTTTTAAGTTGATATTTTCTGAATATTGGTGAAAATGTTTGATATTTCGTCAATATTAAGGAAATTTCTTATATCTTAGTTTCACCTTGTTTTAATGTATTTGCAGTAGAAACTTGATTTTTAGTTTTGCAGTTTTAATTCTGACCTTGATTTTAATCAACATTTTCTCTGGTTGTGTAGCAGAAGCTGCTCTTTTCTCTGCGTGTTGCAGGAAAACTGTCCTTCGTATAAACGAACCTTTTCCTTCAGTGAGCGTTTCGTCGTCGCCTGTTGTTGGTGTGATTCCAGTCTGACCCGCCTCTCGTTTGTGCAGGTGGCGGATCGGCCGACGCTCGTTCCCACCATGAACCGGGCTTTCAACAGGAAGAAAGGTGAGCAGAACCGGCTCCAGGCGGGTCGCCGTGACGGAACCGAATCCGTTTCCAGAAGCTTCAAATCGCCGACGGGTTTCAGGGAATCAAACCGGCAGCTGGTGCAAAACGACAAAACGACTCAAACTTCAGACTGCGACTCAAAACAGACTTTAGACTGAAGTTGGACTCGGATCTAGAAATGTCGTGTATTTAATGAGAAAATGTTTAATTTATTGCAACAGACAGGTTGCAGGACAGGTGGACAGGCCACCTGTCCTGTCCAGGTCACCTGTCACCTGTCCAGGTCACCTGTCTGTCCAGATCACCTGTCCTGTCCAGGTCACCTGTCATCACCTGTTCAATCACTCACTGTCCAGGTCACCTGTCCTGTCCAGATCACCTGTCCAGGTCACCTGTCCTGTCCAGATCACCTGTCCTGTCCAGTCACCTGTCCAGGTCACCTGTCCTGTCCAGATCACCTGTCCACCTGTCCAGGTCACCTGTCCACCTGTCCAGGTCACCTGTCCTGTCCAGGTCACCTGTCCTGTCCAGGTCACCTGTCCAGGTCACCTGTCCTGCCAGATCACCTGTCCTGTCCAGGTCACCTGTCCACCTGTCCAGGTCACCTGTCCTGTCCAGGTCACCTGTCCAGGTCACCTGTCCTGCCAGATCACCTGTCCAGTCACTGCCTGTCCAGGTCACCTGTCCACCTGTCCAGGTCACACCTGTCCAGGTCACCTGTCCTGCCAGATCACCTGTCACCTGTCCAGGTCACCTGTCCAGGTCACCTGTCCAGGTCACCTTCCTGTCCAGGTCACCTGTCCAGGTCACTATCCTGTCAGGTCACCCGTCCAGATCACCTGTCTGTCCAGGTCACCTGTCCACCTGTCCAGTCACCTGTCCTGTCCAGGTCACCTGTCCTGCAGGTCACCTGTCCTGTCCAGGTCACCTGTCCAGGTCACCTGTCCAGGTCACCTATCCTGTCCAGGTCACCTGTCCAGGTCACCTATCCTGTCCAGGTCACCTGTCCAGATCACCCTGTCCTGCCAGATCACCTGTCCTGTCCAGGTCACCTGTCCAGGTCACCTGTCCTGCCAGGTCACCTGTCCCTGTCCAGGTCCTATCCTGTCCAGGTCACCTGTCCTGTCCAGGTCACCTTCCTGTCCAGGTCACCTGTCCAGGTCACCTTCATGTCCAGGTCACCTGTCCAGGTCACCTGTCCAGTCCACTGTCCAGGTCACCTGTCCTGTCCAGTCACCTGTCCAGGTCACCTGTCCTGTCCAGGTCACCTTCCTGTCCAGGTCACCTGTCCAGGTCACCTGTCCTGTCCAGGTCACCTGTCCTGTCCAGGTCACCTGTCCTGTCCAGGTCACCTGTCCAGGTCACCTGTCCTGCCAGATCACCTGTCCTGTCCAGGTCACCTGTCCTGTCCAGATCACCTGTCCAGGTCACCTGTCCTGTCCAGGTCACCTTCCTGTCCAGTCACCTGTCCATGCCGATCACCTGTCCTGTCCAGGTCACCTGTCCTGCCAGATCACCTGTCCTGTCCAGATCACCTGTCCTGTCCAGGTCACCTGTCCTGCCAGATCACCTGTCCTGTCCAGGTCACCTGTCCAGGTCACCTGTCCTGTCCAGTCACCTGTCCACCTGTCCAGGTCACCTATCCTGTCCAGGTCACCTGTCCAGGTCACCTGTCCTGCCAGGTCACCTGTCACCTGTCCAGGTCACCTGTCCTGTCCAGGTCACCTGTCCACCTGTCCAGGTCACCTGTCCTGTCCAGGTCACCTGTCCTGTCCAGATCACCTGTCCAGGTCACCTGTCCTGCCAGATCACCTGTCCTGTCCAGGTCACCTGTCCAGGTCACCTGTCCTGTCCAGGTCACCTGTCCTGTCCAGGTCACCTGTCCTGTCCAGGTCACCTGTCCAGGTCACCTGTCCTGTCCAGGTCACCTGTCCTGTCCAGGTCACCTGTCCTGTCCAGATCACCTGTCCAGGTCACCTGTCCTGCCAGATCACCTGTCCTGTCCAGGTCACCTGTCCAGATCACCTGTCCAGGTCACCTGTCCTGTCCAGGTCACCTGTCCTGCCAGGTCACCTGTCCTGCCAGGTCACCTGTCCACCTGTCCAGGTGTCCCGCCTCTCGCCCCGAACATGAGCTGCTGAGGCAGCAGCTCCTCCCGACCCCCTGAGGCACCAGGGTGCTGGAAGACGACGGCTGGATGTTTAATTGAGAAACTTTGACTCGGTCCGGTTCCCGTCAGACTTGGTTCTGGACTCGGTTCTGAGCTTTAAAGCCTGAAATGGACTTGAAACGTCGGCTTGGAAACTCCATCAGATCTGACTGTTTGCCTTATGCGTCTTTTTTGCTCCCTTGTTTACCAGACGTTTTCCTTCCACTCAACTTTCCAGTCATAATTTTCTCTGACATAAAAATCCCTTTTGTTTAATTTCGACCTTTTTGGGGCTTAAAGCTGAAGCTGAACAACAGAAACATGAACCTCAACTGAACCTGTTTGGTCACGAACTCAGAACGCGGCTCCGTTTCCTTCCTCCGCCTGTCACAGATGCATGCTGGGAGTTTGGCAGCCACCAGGTAATGAGTCGGCGTGAAGCGGCGGCAGGAAGTCGCCTGCAGACACGTTTCCTGCTTCCTGTCCGTCTCTCTGTCTCTTCTGCACGATCTCCTGATGACGCCGTCAACATTTCCTCTGGACCATCAGATTCTCAGACCGACTCGCGTTAAACTAGCGGCGCTGAATCTGGACCCTCGTCTGGTTCTGGTACCAGAACCTTTACGCTCCTGATTGTTCCTCTAACAGTGACTTAATGATGAGTTCTTAGCCAATCAGACAGCAGAGATTCACATTACCGAGTCCCAACATGGACCTTCAGGTCACACCTGGTCTGGACAAAGATGAATTTCATATTAAAAAATGTTCGGTCAGGCTGCGTTCACACTGCAGCCTGAAGTGACCCAGTTCACAACATGAGACCTGGACGTTGTGGTCCGTTTTCCAGAACCTTCTGCCGGTTCTTCTGCCTGTCTGGTGTCGTTCCCAGACAGAACCTCCTGCCCGCTACCGTTGTCCTGGGCCTGATGGAGAGCCGAGCGCAGCCAGCAGATTCATCCTGCCAGTGATGGAGCGCTGCGCTGAATTAGTGTATAGGCTGCCAGACATGACAAATCAAATAAGAGCTTTAGGGCTTCAAGCTGCAGGAGGCCAGAGCTGCGCTAATATTGAACAGAGGCTTCTAGGACTGGGAGTCGGACATAAATTATAAGTTATAATACTGCTGGGAGGTCCAAGCTGTGGTCCGGGGGCCATTTGTGGCCCTTGAAATTATTTTGTTTAACTTCTGGTTTAAGACAAAGACTTAACAAGATTTCTTCCACAAACAGTTGCTCCTTTTAAAGTACAAATATGAGCAAAATGCAGATATTCAGCCAATGTTGGAAAAAACGCGATTTCAGGTGTTGAAGAAACAGAATTAAAACCACATGAGGAAAAATGTTTGTTCAGGTGTTCAGTTCCACTTCCTGTCGTCGTCTTCGTGGTTTCCCTCAGTAGCAACATCCTGTTATTGACCATGAGACTCGTGTGATGTGGAAAAAAATGTTTCCATTTCAGCAAAATAAACCAATTAAAAAAATAAAATAGCCTCATATTAGTGCCAAAAGCTTTTCCTCCTAAACTGGTGTTTCCATTTAGCTAATTTAAATTAGAAATATCCAGATGTTATCCAGGTGTTTTCCAGGTGTTATCCAGGCGTTATCCAGGTATTATCCAGATGTTTTTCAGATGTTATCCAGGTGTTTCCAGATGTTATCCAGGTGTTTTCCAGGTGTTCTCCAGTGTAATCCAGGTGTTTCAGATTTATCCAGGTGTTTCCAGATGTTATCCAGGTGTTTTCCAGGCGTTATCTAGGTGTTTTCCAGGTGTTATCCAGGTGTTATCCAGGTGTTTTCCAGGTGTTATCCAGGCGTTATCCAGGTGTTATCCAGGCGTTATCCAGGTATTATCCAGATGTTTTTCAGATGTTATCCAGGTGTTTCCAGATGTTATCCAGGTGTTATCCAGGTGTTATCCAGGTGTAATCCAGGTGTTTTTCAGATGTTATCCAGGTGTTTCCAGATGTTATCCAGGTGTTTTCCAGGCGTTATCTAGGTGTTTTCCAGGTGTTATCCAGGTGTTATCCAGGTGTTTTCCAGGTGTTATCCAGGCGTTATCCAGGTGTTATCCAGGTGTTTTCCAGGTATTAACCAGGTGTTTTCCAGATGTTATCCAGGTGTTATCCAGGTGTTATCCAGGTGTTTTCCAGGCGTTATCCAGGTGTTTCCAGATGTTATCCAGGCGTTATCCAGGTATTATCCAGATGTTTTTCAGATGTTATCCAGGTGTTTTCCAGGCGTTATCTAGGTGTTTTCCAGATGTTGTCCAGGTGTTATCCAGATGTTATCCAGGCGTTGTCCAGGTGTTTCCAGATGTTATCCAGGTGTTATCCAGGTGTTTCTCAGATGTTATCCAGGTGTTTTCCAGGCGTTATCCAGGTGTTTCCAGATGTTATCCAGGTGTTTTCCAGATGTTGTCCAGGTGTTATCCAGGTGTTATCCAGGTGTTTTCCAGGTATTAACCAGTGTTTTTCAAGATGTTATCCAGGTGTTATCCAGGTGTTTCTCAGATGTTATCCAGGTGTTTTCCAGGCGTTATCCAGGTGTTTCCAGATGTTATCCAGGTGTTTTCCAGATGTTGTCCAGGTGTTATCCAGGTGTTATCCAGGTGTTTTCCAGGTATTAACCAGGTGTTTTCAAGATGTTATCCAGGTGTTATCCAGGTGTTTTCCAGGCGTTGTCCAGGTGTTTCCAGATGTTATCCAGGTGTTATCCAGATGTTTTTCAGATGTTATCCAGGTGTTTTCCAGGCGTTATCTAGGTGTTTTCCAGATGTTGTCCAGGTGTTATCCAGATGTTATCCAGGCGTTGTCCAGGTGTTTCCAGATGTTATCCAGGTGTTATCCAGGTGTTTCTCAGATGTTATCCAGGTGTTTTCCAGGCGTTATCCAGGTGTTTCCAGATGTTATCCAGGTGTTTTCCAGATGTTGTCCAGGTGTTATCCAGGTGTTATCCAGGTGTTTTCCAGGTATTAACCAGGTGTTTTCCAGGCGTTATCCAGGTGTTTCCAGATGTTATCCAGGTGTTTTCCAGGCGTTATCTAGGTGTTGTCCAGGTGTTATCCAAGTGTTATCCAGGCGTTGTCCAGGTGTTATCCAGATGTTATCCAGGCGTTGTCCAGGTGTTATCCAAGTGTTATCCAGGCGTTGTCCAGGTGTTTTCCAGGTATTAACCAGGTGTTTTCCAGATGTTGTCCAGGTATTATCCAGGTGTTATCCAGGTGTTTTCCAGGTATTAACCAGGTGTTTTCCAGATGTTATCCAGGTGTTATCCAGGTGTTTTCCAGGCGTTATCCAGGTGTTTCCAGATGTTATCCAGGTGTTTTCCAGGCGTTATCCAGGTGTTTCCAGATGTTGTCCAGGTGTTATCCAGGCGTTGTCCAGGTGTTATCCAGATGTTATCCAGGCGTTGTCCAGGTGTTATCCAAGTGTTATCCAGGCGTTGTCCAGGTGTTTTCCAGGTATTAACCAGGTGTTTTATTCCAGATGTTGTCCAAGTGTTATCCAGGCGTTGTCCAGGTGTTTTCCAGGTATTAACCAGGTGTTTTCCAGATGTTGTCCAGGTGTTTATCCAGGTGTTTTCCAGGCGTTATCCAGGTGTTTCCAGATGTTATCCAGGTGTTTTCCAGGCGTTATCCAGGTGTTTCCAGATGTTATCCAGGTGTTTTCCAGGCGTTATCTAGGTGTTTTCCAGATGTTGTCCAGGTGTTATCCAGGTGTTTCCAGATGTTATCCAGGTGTTTTCCAGGCGTTATCTAGGTGTTTTCCAGATGTTGTCCAGGTGTTTCCTCCAGATGTTGTCCAGGTGTTATCCAGGTGTTTATCCAGGTGTTATCCAGGCGTTATCCAGGCGTTATCCAGGCGTTATCCAGGCGTTATCCAGGCGTTATCCAGGCGTTATCCACGGCGTTATCCAGGCCCCGTCAGAGCAGATATTACGTAGATGAATCCCCTGCTCTACCGATGATCTGCCGTAGAGTCGGCATGTCGGTCGCATGTTTTAGTGTTAAATGAGCCGAAATGCATCGAATTCTGCAGCACAGCTACGTGTCAAGATGTCAGAGTCAGGCTAGCATAGCTATCCAGGTGTTATCCAGGTGTTATCCAGGATAACACCTGGATAGCACCAGCATAGCTGACCTGCTTCCCACTTTCTCCTAATTTTTTTCAATCAAAACTTCTACTGACCTCTTGAGTTACTCAAAAACATTAGAAAAACATTATTTTAGAGTCTGTCAGTTTTTGTCATTTTTCCGTCTCAAGAATCCAACTTCCTGTTTGAGCTCATCGCCTTGGTTACCAAGTGACCAAGGTGAAAAGCCTGCACTGCGGCAGCGTCGTCGTCTCCTCCAGATGCCAGCAGCGTTTTGGGATTCTTACTAATCTGCTAATGGAATCGTTGAAAGGCAGCAGCGCCGCAGCCAGGCGCGTTTTAAATTCTGTTAGCTTTGCTGTTTGGCTTTCATTAAAAGCTACAAAGGGTTTTTTCTCCTGGTGTTGCTGGTGAGGAACGGCCCGTCTGCTCTGGTTAATTAGAGCAGGAACCCACAGGCGGAACGAGGCAGGCGGGATTTGTCACACTGCCAATACCTCAGGTTTCAACAAAATCCAGTTTGGAGCTGAAATAACGAGCTGGTCTGGCCTAATGCTGATTTATCACTCCTACATTTCTTACTTTAGCTTGAGCTTTCTTTCTGTTCTTATGAAATATCTGGACGTTTTAACCTGATTAAACCCTAAAGCTTCATTTTTCAGTCTCTTCAGTCGTTGGTTTCCTGTAATTGCTGGAGATTAGCCGCGGAAAGCTTCCAGTTTAAACAAACGTTGGGCCCAAACGGCACTAATTGAAATTCAAATGAGGTGATCGGCTTGGCCAGCAGCGCCAGCCGATGTAAACAAGGTTATTAGCATTCCAGTGCGGCGGACGCGTTAGCATCGAGTCGCGTCGTCGACGCCTCGCGGGTCTTTGGCGACCCCAATCAGCTGACATGAGTTCTGCTGCCCTGGGGTCGCAGCCATGCTGCCTCTGCCACGAGATTCATTACAGCAGGAAATGAGGAGTGAAGGGAAATAATGGGAGGCTTGGACTAGGCCGTCGGTGACCTGTGACGACCTCTGACTCACGGCTCAGTTTCAGTCTGAAAACAGTTTAATACAGCGAGAAAAATGAGGAAATTTATTCTAAATGATAGAGATTAAGAAGGTTAACAAGCCAAAGAAATGAGATGTCTGATTAACGGCTCTCGATGCAATAAAGTGACATTAGAATTAACATTAACACTAGCATAGCAACATGCTAATGACTAGCATTGATGCTAAACAAAGTTTTCAATGTTTTTAGTGAATATTTATTTCACTAATAATTTCTCAAACATTAAAATAAACCATTTTAGAGTTTCACATTTGAATTTGTGAAAAATGTATGTTAGCCAGTTAGCATGTTAGCCAGTTAGCATGTTAGCCAGTTAGCATGTCAAAGTGTCTGAACTTGAATCATTTTCCATTAAACCTTTTCCAAAATATTTCATTAGCATGTTAATGCTAACATGTGAAGCAGTAAACAATTAAATGTGATTAATCGTTTCAGTTTCACTTTAATTGTTTAGATTAAAGTTTATAATGTTTTTAGTGGGTTTTTTTTGTCATCAAATGAAAGTTTTAATTAATTAGAGTTAAATAATTCACTCAAATTCATCACTGATGGAAGAACATTTTATTCTAATGTTTTGATAATGTGGCACAAACGTTTTTATTATTACTTTAAATGTATAAATACACAGTTGTGGATTAATCATGTGTCTGAATGTGTTGTTGTTTTACCAAACTGCCTTTTTTGACTCCATATAGTCAATTTAGCGATTAATTGATCACTTTCACTTCCTTAATCGCGATTAATCGCTTCAGTCTTTCTTTAGACCTTCTGATTCTGTTTAACTCGAGTTTTATAGTTCTAGTTTTGGTGGTAAGAAGCTTGTTTTGAGGATCTTAAATGACCTTTGGACTCATTTCTTTGCTGTTTCGTGTGTTTAATGCGGCTACATGAAGGTAAATCTGGATGAACTTAATATTCCTGCCTGCTCTGACGTTTTGCTTGTGTTTTCTCAGACAAGTCGTGGATGCACACCCCAGAGGCTCTGGCCAAGCACTACATTCCCTACAATGCCAAGGTAGGACTCAAATGCTGAAATCGCCTCGGGTTTCTATAAGTATCAGTGATTCTTGAGAATAGGGACAAAACAGGTCCTATGGGTAAAGCACAACATTTGAATAAAATCTACACAAAATATATTTTTTTCAAATATCTGACTAAACTAACCTGGTCATGTGAGACAACGATGTATATTTTCCAGGTATTGGCTGAATATTTTTTTTATTTTAAACTTTAACATTTTGTGAAATAAAAGCTTAATTTTGGTAAATTGTAAAGATTTCATGGACCTGATGAGCTACAATATGGCCGCCTTCAGATTAACATCATATAAATTAAGGTAGTTTGGCTTTTTGTCAACTCATAAGAGTTTTTGAGTCTTTCAGTGAAATTGTTGTCAAATCTCACTTAAATGTTCAGTTAGTTAATTTTAATGTATTTTAATGAATTAATGTGTTGTGTGTGTGTGTGTGTGTGTGTGAGCAGCAGACAATCTTAATTCCCCTATGGGATTAATGAAGTTTTTACTTACTTACTTTACATAAACTGCTTTACTTCACATGTACCAAGTTTTTCATTTTACTCACTAGTTTGTCACCTTCAGTTCAGTGTCGACTCCGTCAGATGGACTTTTTGTTGTTTTTTTGTTTTAAATAATATTTATTTTGTTTCTTTAGAAGCTTTTGTCTGTAAAATGAGTAAAATATCACTAATAGGGTCATAAAAAATTATTTTACATGTATTTTTGTCAGATGGTGATGACAACGTTCTGGGTCAGGTCGATTAAAAACGTAATTTTTTAAAATAAATGTTGCAACTGGGAGCCTGAACCTCAGCATCTTTACATTCCAAAACATTATTTGACATATTTACAAACATCAGGTTGAGAAATAAAAAAAAAATTAAGGGAAAATTAAAACCCATTTTGTCCCTATTTTCAAGAATGAGTGGTAAAATAAGTTTTCTGCATGTTTTGCTGCTGTAATCTGTCCGTGGCGCCGCATCATTAATCTCCCACAGCAGCTGTTCACCTTGGTGCTGCTGCAAAGTTTTTGGGAAACTTTGTAACCTTGATGGTTTGGTTTTAATGAGACCTTCAGGGTTTGTCGATGTAAAACGCCTCGTCTTTCTGCCTCAACTCCCTCCGTTACGCAACAAGTCCTGGACTTTTGAAACAGAGCTCCGGCTTTATTACTCTGACAAACTTCCTCCTCTGCTGAGCCGCGGATCTCTGAGAAACTCTGAGCAGTAGCAGATTCTCAAAACTGCTGCAGCTGCTTTTCTGCAGTGAAAAAAGCAAAGCGTGGCGAACCGGCAGAAGAAACACCTTTGCTGACATCAAAGCAGATTGTCAGCTTCCTCTGATCTGATCCCCGTCTGCTCAGATTTGCTGAGATGTGAGTGAAGACGGATCGCAGAGGGAGTTTCAGGCAACGTAATGAGGCCCAACGTTCCCTCCGGTTTTAAACTCTCCGGATCTTTCAAAACAGGCTCGCTTAGCGATTAGCTGCTGAGACCAGAATGAGTCAGGAAGATGTTTTCCGTCTCTAATCGCTCTTTTGTTCATCAAGGAAGCAGCGTCTTTGTGTTTCTTATCTTAATGGCTCGACTGAAGCGCTTGGATCGCTTCCCTCCGTTGACCTCAGAGTTTCTTTCATTGCTTTGTGGAAGAAAAGCGAAGATGCGGCGGCTAATGAGAGGATCTGGGTCAGACGATTCACCGAAATGCTGTCCGTTTCTTAGCAAGTAATGAGAAAAACATAATTATCTGAAAAGTAAATGCTGAAAGGAGACATTTTTGCTGCCTTTTGTCCAGGTGACACCATTTCTAGAGACAATCTCACTTCTTTGTTTGTGATTTAATGGAGCTGATTACAGGTCAGGTTTATGCTTTGATCTACGGTTTTTGATATTTTATTATTTATTGGGTTTTTATTCAAATGTTACTACAGACACCAATCCATACAGAGGTAGCATGAGCAGGTGAGTCTCTTGACGGTTAGCTGGTGGCTAAATGTGGGTCATGTGGTCAGAGAAATGTAATTGATTGGCTGAAAGCCGCTCGGCGCTGATTGGCTTCGATCATCACAAAGTCGTTTAATTTGAGGTAAATATTTACACATTTTAAAGACGAATTTCAGCCATACTGATTTTTGCAGGTTAAAATTAAAATAAAAAAGGATAAAAAGTTTGTTATAAATTAAATGTCTAAAATAAAGTCTTGATTCCAATTAAACTGCATTAATTCCAATAAACTAGAATCAGCTGTAAGCTGAGCTAAAACTGAGCTTTGGAAACATCATTTGTTTAATGAAGCTAAACTTTATAAACAGTTTTTCATCTAAAATCAAAATGCCTAAATGTTTGGCTCAGCCTGTTCTTCCAGCTGAAGCTCTTCTGAGTTTAATGATTAATCAATTACTAAATTACTTGCAGATTATCAGTAATCGATTAATCACGATTAATGGCTTCAGCTCTAAATGGATTGTTAGCATCTTGTCGTGTTTTAGCACTGAGAAGGACGGTCAGCATCTTCAGGTGTTTTATTTCTGAGGACGTAAACAAATTGAAGATTTTCTGCGTTTGGCCCAAATTCCTCTGAAATAAACAGTTTTAAGCAGCAATTTTCTGGAAATCCCAGCATGTAAACGGTGTGTGAGGCTAACAGACCTGCAGCTCAGCTGAAAGTGATTCAGGCTGCTAAGGTCCTCCGTCACCCTGTCCATGTTTAGAGTCCAGTCTGCTGCATGTGGTCGGCAGGAAGCCGCAGATGTTTGAGATGTTTACAGGTTCGTGAGATATTTGGTGGTTCTACAGTCTGGAAAGTCACTGACATTAAAAATCTCTCTTAGTGAGCGAGTTCAGTCCAAGGCAGCAGCAGCACAGAAGAGAAGAGTTTACAGATTTAAACTGACAGATGGAATAATTCAGCTAACAGTCAGGAGAAACAGAGGAAACAGAGGAATCTGAATACAGCAGCCAGTTAGCATCAACATCCTGTTAGCATCCTGTTAGCATACAGTTAGCCTCTAGTTAACATCCAGTTAGCATCAACATCCTGTTAGCATCAACATCCTGTTAGCATCCAGGTAGCCTCCAGTTAACATCCAGTTAGCATCAACAGTTACATCACATCCCGTTAGCATCAACTACATCCATGTTAGTTACATCCAGTTAGCCTCCAGTTAACATCCAGTTAGCATCAACATCCTGTTAGCATCAACATCCTGTTAGCATCCAGGTAGCCTCTAGTTAACATCCAGTTAGCATCAACATTCAGTTATCATCCAGTTAGCCTCCAGTTAACATCCAGTTAGCATCAACATCCTGTTAGCATCCAGGTAGCCTCTAGTTAACATCCAGTTAGCATCAACATCCTGTTAGCATCCAGGTAGCCTCCAGTTAACATCCAGTTAGCATCAACATTCAGTTATCATCCAGTTAGCCTCCAGTTAACATCCAGTTAGCATCAACATCCTGTAAGCATCCAGTTAGTCTCCAGTTAATAACCAGTTAGCATCCAGCTAGGCTCCAGTTGACATCCAGTTAGCATCCAGTTAGTCTCCAGTTAACATCCAGTTAGCATCCAGTTAGCATCAACATCCTGTTAGCATCCAGGTAGCCTCTAGTTAACATCCAGTTAGCATCAACATTCAGTTATCATCCAGTTAGCCTCCAGTTAACATCCAGTTAGCATCAACATCCTGTAAGCATCCAGTTAGTCTCCAGTTAATAACCAGTTAGCATCCAGCTAGGCTCCAGTTGACATCCAGTTAGCATCCAGTTAGTCTCCAGTTAACATCCAGTTAGCATCCAGTTAGCATCAACATCCTGTTAGCATCCAGGTAGCCTCTAGTTAACATCCAGTTAGCATCAACATTCAGTTATCATCCAGTTAGCCTCCAGTTAACATCCAGTTAGCATCAACATCCTGTAAGCATCCAGTAAGTCTCCAGTTAATAACCAGTTAGCATCCAGCTAGGCTCCAGTTGACATCCAGTTAGTCTCCAGTTAACATCCAGTTAGCATCCAGTTAGCATCAACATCCTGTTAGCATCCAGGTAGCCTCCAGTTAGCCTCCAGTTAGCATCAACATCCAGTTAGCCTCCAGTTAACATCTAGTTAGCATCACATCCAGTTAGCATCCAGTTAGCCTCCAGTTAGCATCCAGATACCCTGCAGTTAGCATTTAGTTAGCATCCAGTTAGCCTCCTGTTAACATCCAGTTAGCATCCAG
Organism: Poecilia picta; assembly: GCA_033032245.1. Lineage (NCBI taxonomy): Eukaryota > Metazoa > Chordata > Actinopteri > Cyprinodontiformes > Poeciliidae > Poecilia > Poecilia picta. The sequence continues at coordinate 44,847,826 of CM065354.1, forward strand.
TTAACATCTAGTTAGCATCACATCCAGTTAGCATCCAGTTAGTCTCCAGTTGACATCCAGTTAGCCTCCTGTTAGCATCCAGTTACCCTGCAGTTAGCATCCAGTTAGCCTCATGTTAATATCCAGTTAGCATCAACATTCAGTTAGCCTCAAGTTAACATCTAGTTAGCATCACATCCAGTTAGCATCCAGTTAGTCTCCAGTTGACATCCAGTTAGCCTCCTGTTAGCATCCAGTTACCCTGCAGTTAGCATCCAGTTAGCCTCCTGTTAGCATCCAATTAGCCTCAAGTCCTCCTTAAGTCACTTTGATTCCATATATCCTCCTCGCAGCTCAGACTACAGAGCGTCTTAGCGCTATGCATTAGCATATGCTAATGACATGCAACCGTAACATGGTGGTTCTGTCTTGATCTTCGTGTCAGACGGTTTAGTTTTGTTCCAGAAAGTCTGGTCTTCATCTTGGCCTTTAATCATTGGACCAGTGAGGAACCAGAAGTTTCTCCAGAAGAGAAGCGAGTTGTTGACCATCAGTGGGTCGGAGCTTTTCGTGTTAAATTAGTGGCGTTAAATGCAGCTTCCCTCTAAGCGAGCCGGTCAGCGGCATCATTCGCCTCCTCAAACGTCCCCACAATGCAACGGTCAGGAACCGCCTGCGCTGCTCTTTGCTATTCTGGGCCGCCGAGGCGCAGCGCCGACGTTCTGCATAAAGGCTTCATCTGCCGTTTCCCAACAGTCCCTGAGAAACTGCTCGACTATTGGCCCAACTCCTTATTTTGTTTTCATTTATATTTATGAAGCCTGCTAATGGAACCGGCTGCACATGTCGAGCTCAGCGGGAGGAAAATGGCGCCATCTGTTGGAGAAAAACCACAATACAGGATTCCTACGCTTTTTATGATAAATATTTTCAACAATATTTATTATCGGTCAGCTGAAAACACAATAGGAACAAATCTTCTGGGTCTGCAGTTACATTTAATAAGTTAAATCTTTACTGGAAAACTTCAGGTACTGCACAGAATGCGCATGTTGACCCGTTTGGCATTCCGTACATTTACTGTGCCCTGTTTGCAATGCTTGGCATCGCTAACTAAAACGCCAGTTACGCTAAACCTAAAGTACTAATCAGAAACACTAGTTAGCTAATGCTAACACATTATTTAGCTAATGCTAATGCTAAAGCTAAAACACAGGCAGTCTTTACTTCAACAGAGACGAATGGAAGAAATGAAAACTTATTTTCTGGTGACTTTTTATAGAGTTTTTTTTTTTACTATTTTTGACTAAATCCAATAAAAATCATTTATTAAAAAATATTGAAGACCTTCTTTAATGTCTTATCTTTGATTATAAAACTGCAGTGAAAGTCTGAAACACTTTCCTAACAAAAAGCAAAAGAAAGTTTTTCTCATGTCATCCAGATCAGATGGAAAATGTTTGATGAGAAACGTTTTGTTCTTCACCTGCAGTTCCTAATCAGAAACACTAGTTAGCTAATGCTAACTTGCTATGCTAACACATTATTTAGCAGAAGCTAATGCTAAAGCTAAAACACAGGCAGTCTTTACTTCAACTGAGACCAATGGAAGAAATGAAAACTTATTTTCTGGTGACGTTTTATACAAGTATTTTTTAACTATTTTTGACTAAATCCAATAAAAATCATTTATTAAAAAAATATTGAAGACCTTCTTTAACGTCTTATCTTTGATTTTAAAACTGCAGTGAAAATCTGAAACACTTTCCTAACAAAAAGCAAAAGAAAGTTTTTCTCATGTCATCCAGATCAGATGGAAAATGTTGCATGAGAAACGTTTTGTTCTTCTTCTGCAGTTCCTGGGCAACACGGAGGTGGAGGCGCCGAAAGGCACCGAGGTGGTGAAGGACGCGGTGAGGAAGCTGAAGGTGAGGCTGAGCTGAGGCGGCTCCAGGTGACCTGGGAGGTTTTCAGCTCCAGGTGTCGATGGCAGGAAACTCTGCTGCTGCTGCTGGATGGATGGATTATTCATCAGCACCATCCGCTGAAACACATTCCTGAGTAAAACATTAAAACAAACTGCGGCGCGTTCAGATCGTTGACTTTAAATCAAACCAAACTCTGCCTCCACTTGAGTTTAATCTGACAGAGAAAAACCCGGAAACGGTAAAGGTGGCATTTCATGCAGCCTTGAGCCGATCAGCTCCGCTAATGGCCTATACAAAACATTTCTTCACTAAATCAAGAGTTTAGGCTGCTTGTGCTGCTCTATGGCTGAAAACGTGTGCGTGATTATACAACTGTACGTTTTTGAAAAGCAGAAGTGGAGCCTCCTGCACAACCAACAGGAACGCAGCAAGTGGTTTCGACAATAAAACACTGCAAAAACACAGAGTCTTACCAAGTATTTTTTGGTCTAATTTCTACTGTTAATGTCTCAGTACACTAAAAAAATAAATACAAAAACTAACTAAGGAGTAACGTTTCAGCGAGAATTAAAAACTAGTCTCTAGTCAATGATTTCTTGATGAAAACTTTCTAGGTAATAAGTGAAATAATCTGCCAGTAGAACTAGAACTTTATTCATAAATATTAAGGAATTACCGACTTGACTCAAGCTCCTATAAAGTTACTTTTAAGTCAGTTTTGTTTATCTTAAGGTACTAAGATGTTTTCACTAGAAACCAGATCAAAATAGCTGCTAAGGTTTTGTGTTTCTGCAGAGCAGCAGCCATTAAATAACCAAAACCAGCTGACTGAACGTTCTGGACTCTGCTTGGGTTGCTAGGTAACGGGGCCGGGCCTGGCGGGTTGCTAGGTAACGGCGCGGTCGGGGTTGCTAGTGGTGGGGTCAGTGGGGTCGGGGTTGCTAGGTAACGGGGCCGGGCCTGGCCCAGGTTGCTAGGTAACGGGGCCGGGCCTGGTCGGGGTTGCTAGGTAACGCGGTCGGGGTTGCTAGGTGACGGGGCCGGGCCTGGCCCGGGTTGCTAGGTAACGGGGCCGGGCCTGGCCCAGGTTGCTAGGTAACGGGGCCGGGCCTGGTCGGGGTTGCTAGGTAACGGGGCCGGGCCTGGTCGGGGTTGCTAGGTAACGGGTCAGTGACTTGACAATCTTTGAGTTTTTGGTTTTTGAAATGACTCATTTACCAAAAAACATTAATTTAGTGCCAACAATCTGTAATAACTTTTTTTAATTATTTTGAAACAAGTTTTCCCAACATTGACCGTAAAACTGCATAATTTGAAAATGAATTTGCTGTCTGGAAACACCAAGTTAAAAACAAACAAACACTAATTTGAGGTCTCTTTGAAATAATTCTAATTAAAACATATTGATTGTAATTGTTTCTTATTTAACGGAAACACAGAAGTGGTTTAAACTGTGTGGACGTTACCTGAACGCTGCCAAAGATTTGCTCTCGTTTGTAATGAAAACGCCGCTGCAGAAACTCATTGTACTGGTCATAAACTCTCGGATGGTCTACTGCAGTCGTTCAGCATTTAAGCCCGGTTTCCCTGGACTCCCCAGTGGGTGACCTTTGACCTGGCCTCCTCCCAGCATGCATGCCGGTCCAGGCCCGGCCTCCTACCGACGCCTGCTGCCAAATCCTGGGAGGCCGTCGGAGGGGAGGCCTGGACTCCATTGTTGCAACACGTCTCATGGTGGAGACCAGGTCGCCATGGTTACCATCCCAGATACAGCCGCAACCCCCCCGAGTTCACGTCCAGAAAAACATGCTCTGAAAAGCCTGGATACTTTCAAAATAAAACACCCAAACAGAAAGTTCAGGTTGAATTAAACAGATTTTATTCTGAAAGGTCGTGACATCGTCAACCTGGGAAGGGGTCATTAGGGCTATGGCAGGCCATTTTACCGTAAAATCATCTTCAACACGCTGAAATTAGTTTATGACAAGACATGTTAGTAAATGTCTAATTACATTAAAATACTTCATCAATCCCAGAGGGAAGTTAAATTAACTGATGTCAGATTTACCATAAATTTGTTTGAAAACTTCAAGATTCATGCAGGGAATTACCATCAGTCAACTGCAAACACAATAAAAACACATTTTACTTTATAATTATATTAAAAAATAAAATCTTTATCACTGTGGAAAATATGACAACTTTGGTCTGTCTGGCTTTCCATACATCTACCATCCTGGTTTTTAAGTTTTTGGCAACATTGGGCATCGTAGAGTTAGCCAACACTGATAACCATAAACATCAGTTAGCTCATGCTAAACTGCTATGCTAACGCGTTATTTAGCCGACACTAATGCTACACATGGAAGCTAAATAGGTTTGTGTAATAATACCGATATGCGATATATATTGATATTTTATTTCCTAGAAAAGAATCGATATTCATCCTTAAGTATCGTAACGTCCAACTGTCACCTTGTTACTCACTGCTTGCTTCACCAGGTCATCAGGCTTAGAGTGATTCCTTCAGATGTTCAGGTTAAAAAGGTATCAAACTATTCAGAGCAGGAACTTGGTTCACTTTATTTACTTTACTAATGCATGTCAGCTACAGTTTGGACTGTTTCAACTAAAAGAAACATGTTTTCTCTCCACTTCTTTGGTTCATTTTGTCCAGCTGTCCACTTTAAGTCTGTGTCCAACCAGAACCAGGTATTGTGTAGTTGGAGCTTTTAATCAGTTTCAGTTAAATTAATTCAGTCCAACTTTATAACAGTCACTAAATGTCACCAAAATCACTCTGTCCCTCTGAAACCTTTCAGAAAATCGCAAAAGTGTATTGAATTGTATCGTTTGCTGAATATTGCGATATATATCGTATCGTGGGCAGAATATCGTGTATCGCATCGTGAGCTTATTGTATCACTACAGCCCTAAAGCTAAATGCAATATTTCCAGCAGACTCAGCCCGGCGCTGAGGCTGTGAAGCGGGTCAGAGGTCAAAGGTCATGACCAAACCACTGGAAAATGTCGTTTTTCTTCTTGTGTGTCCGACAGTTTCAGAGGCACATCAAGAAGTCGGAGGGCCAGAAGATTCCCAAAGTGGAGCTTCAGATCTCCATCTACGGCGTCAAGATCCTGGACCCCAAAACCAAGGTGAGTCCAGACGGGTCGGCTCTCCGGCGGCGGAGGGTAACCACGGCAACCGGATGCGGATCTGCTCCACATTTCAGACTTCGTTACGCCGCGGAAGCGGTTTCCTGTGAATAACGGAGGATTTGCGTGTCGCAGGATGTGCAGCATAACTGTCAGCTGCACCGGATTTCGTTCTGCGCCGACGACAAGACGGACAAACGGATTTTCACCTTCATCTGCAAAGACTCGGAGTCCAACAAGCACCTGTGCTACGTGTTCGACAGTGAGAAATGCGTAGGTGTCTTTTGGTAGCTTTCTGTTCCCGGAGCCTGGAGGCGGCGAGACGTTTCAGCTGAGTCGTGTCTTTCAGGCGGAGGAGATCACCCTCACCATCGGACAGGCCTTCGACTTGGCCTACAAGAAGTTCCTGGAGTCCGGAGGGAAAGACGTGGAGACCAGGAAGCAGATCGGCGGGTTGCAGAAGAGAGTAGGCGGCGCTGCAGTGATGGTTTTATTAATTAATGCTGAGCTTGTGTCTATCGATCGCTTTAAATCCGTCAAGCTGCTCGATCCGTCGCCGCAGAGCCAGTCGACTGATGAATCAGTGATTCTTGAGAATAGGGACAAAACAGGTCCTGTGGGTAAAGCACAAAATTTGAATAAAATATACACAAAATATATTTTTTTCAAATATCTGACTAAACTAACCTGGGTTATGTGTCACAACAATGTATATTTTCCAGGTATTTGCTGAATATTTTTATATTTTAAACATTGCAGTCGGTGGATGATGCCTGTAAAAGCCTTTGTCCTGGAGCAGAACTCAATACATTATAATAGTTTAAAACAATTAAAGAAATACTACAATTATATATCATGACAATTAAGTATAAGTAGTGATATAAATAATTATAAAGGTATCAATAAATTGAATTAAAAATAATTTTTATATATTTTCCAACTCCATTGAAATGTGTCCCTAGTTTTTGTCACCATCAAGAAGATGGTGACAAAACTAGGTTAGGTTGGTTAATGTAAAAAAAATCAGGCATTATTGGGGGCAGCAGAATTTCTGAGGACCCCATGACCACTTCCTGTTTCTTCCTTTGCTAGGAGGGCTAGTTAGCTCTGGTTAGCTTAAGGCTAGTTAGCTCTGGTTAGCTTAAGGCTAGTTAGCTCTGGTTAGCTTAAGGCTTAGTTAGGCTCCGGTTAGCTTAGCTAGTTAGCTCCGGTTAGCTTAAGGCTAGTTAGCTCTGGTTAGCTTAAGGCTAGTTAGCTCTGGTTAGCTTAGCTAGTTAGCTCTGGTTAACTTAAGGCTAGTTAGCTCTGGTTACCTTAGTAGTTAGCTCTGGTTAACTTAAGGCTAGTTAGCTCCGATTAGCTTAAGTTATTCTTTAGCTTTTTCTTCTTTTTATTCCTAAGTTGTTTGTCACAACCATGATGTGTCGACACCATAACTGACATTTTACAACATTTTGATGAAATTTTGTGAAATAAAAGCTTAATTTTGGTAAATTGTAAAGCTTTCATGGACCTGGTGAGCTACAATATGGCCGCCTTCAGATTAACATCATATAAATTGAGGTAGTTTGGCTTTTTGTCACCTCCATCAGTTTTTGTGACTCTTTCAGTGAAATTGTTGTCAAATCTCACTTAAATGTTCAGTTAATTCATTTTAATGTATTTTACATAAATTGCATTACTTCACATGAACCAAGTTTTTCATTCTACTCTCTAGTTTGTCACCTTCAGTTCAGTGTCGACTCCGTCAGATGGACTTTTTGTTGTTTTTGTTATTTATTTTGTTTCTTGAGAAGCTTTTGTCTGTAAAATGAGTAAAAATATCACTAATAGGATCATAAAAAATTATTTTTATTTATTTTTGTCAGATGGTGATGACAACGTTCTGCCGCCATAGTGATTGATGTTTTTTTTTATAGTTTTGTCCTATTTCAAGTAAACTAAGAAACTTTCACTGGAAATTAGACCAGAATTTATTGGTAAATTTGTGTTGTTCTGTGTTTTTGCAGTGCGTTGCCATAGTGATTGTTGTTTTTTCTATTAGTAAAAAAATCTCCACATTTTGATGCCTTTAATCTGAAAGCAGCTTAAATGTCATGTTCAGTTCGGCATAACGCTGAGGTTCGCTGAAACGTGACGCAAGACTAAAACCGTCTTTGTTCTCACAGATTCAGGAACTGGAGACGGAAAACGCCGAGCTGAAGAAACAACTGCAGGAGCTGGAGGAGCAGCTGATGGTCGCTCACGTCCCACCAGTAAGAACCGAACGGCCCAGTTCAGCTCCAGTGGGTTGGAAATCAGGACATTAATCACAACCACAGGAAAATAAATCCTGAAACCACCAACAGTCAGAAACGTATGGAAGCCCCTTTCCGCCATGATGAAAAAGGTAAACAGGAAGTCATAATTTTGACTTTCACAGTCATAATTATGAGATCAGTGGACTTTGAAAGTCGAAATTATGACTTTGAAAGTCGAAATTATGACTTTGAAAGTCGAAATTATGACTAAATCTCATAATTGTGACTGTGAAAGTCAAAATTATGACTTTGAAAGTCGAAATTATGACTTCCTGTTTAGCTTTTTTTTCATGGCGGAAATGGTCTTCCATAGCAACGTCCTGGTTTAGAGGTCAGGTTGTGGCGCCCTCTGCTGGTGGTAGTTTGCACAACAAACAGGATTTTGTCTTCTGTCTTCATTAACAAACTGATCAATAACTACGATAAAACAATCTCATCACAATTTAATCAAACAAATAAAATCATCAGGTTTATTTTGTGTCTTTGTGTAAAAACATTATAGTTCTAAAATTTACCTCAAATAAATAAAAACCTTGATTTGCTCATTTTTTGGCCTCATTAAAAAAATGTAGGAAATTTGTTTTGTCTCATCAGACAAATTAGCATCCAGTTTAGCTTAGCGTAGCTTCTCCTGTAGTTACTTAGCTTAGCATTCTTTTTAGCTTTATTTATCAGAAATATTGTCATTACAAGCAGCTTAAAAGACATGATTTAATCAAGACAAATTAGCATTTAGTTTAAAATCCCCCTGCTCTACATGATCCAGATGTTTTATTTTCTTAAAGGCCTTTTCTCTTGTTTTTCCCATTTTGAAGAGTTCAAAAATTGAATACATTTGTTTTGTCTCATTGGACAAATTAGCATCCAGTTTAGCTTAGCATAGCTCTTCCTGTAGCTACTTAGCTTAGCATTCAGCTTATCTTTTTAGCTTAATTTTCAGAAATGTTGTCATTACAAGCAGCTTTAAAGAAATAATTGCCTTGTTTAGTCAAGACAGTCAAATTAGCATCCAGTTTAGCTTAGCATAGCTCTTCCTGTAGCTGCATAGCTTAGCATTCAGCTTATATTTTTAGCTCAATTTATCAGAAATGTCATTGTTACAAACAGATTAAAAGAAATAATAAATTGTTTAGTCAAGACAGTCAAATTAGCATCCACTTTAGCTTAGCATAGTTCTTCCTGTAGCTACTTAGCTTAGCATTCAACTTATATTTTTAGCTTAATTTATCAGAAATGTCGTCATTACAGTCAAATGAGCATTTAGTGTAAAATCCCCCCTGATTTAGATGATCCAGATGTTTTATTTTCTTAAAGGTGTTTTCCCTTGTTTTTCCCATTTTGAAGAGTTGGAAAAGTAAAAGATTCAGTCAATTAAACATTGTTTCTGTAAAACTCGTTCAGGTACATGAAAGTTTTATTTTTCATGCGAGTTAGTTCCTTAGAGTGCAGACGAAGCGATTTCTCGACCCCCCTAGCTTAGCGGCTAGCTTAGCGGTTAGCGCTCTGACTGACCCGTCTTCTTCTGTGGTGGCGGTGCGCTGTCTCTCCCCAGCCGCCGGACGCGGTGGGCGGGTCGTTCCTGCTGCCCAGGCCGTCCTCGCTGTCCTGTCTGGAGGTTTCCTCCGTCACGCTGACGCCCATGAGCTCCCCGGACTCCAGCGTCTCCGCCGGGATACTAACCCCTCCTCTTCCTCCTAAAGCCGGCGAGGCCTGCAGCGTCCCGCGGCCTCGCGTAAACTTACTTCTTCTCTGCTTTCCCTACGGAAGTCAATTAGGGCCCAAGGAAAAAAAAAATGGTCTGACTTTAAACATTGAATTCTAATTCTGTGTCAAAATAACCAAACATTTGTAGGTTTATGTCAATTACGTTGTTAGCAAATGAAAATAATCGTGTAACTACAGTATTTTCTTTGTTTTAGGATCGGTAAACCTGTAATTTATCCACATGAATTTACGAATTTGGTAGATTTGAGTTTTAAGAATAGATTTGCTGGATGATGCATAAACAATTTCTGATTCTGAGAAAAAAGTCATAATTTTGAAAAAAATCTAAACTGATGAAAAGTTAAAATAGTAAAAAAGAAAATGTTACAATTCTGAGAAAGGTTAGGATTCTATGAAAAGTCAAAATTTTGAGTTAAAAGTCAGAAATCTAAAAAGAAAAGTTGAAATTTTGAGAAAAGGTCAGAATTCCTAAATATGAGAGAGAAAAAAATAATCTCTTATAGTTTTTTTGTTTTGTTTTTTCAGAACTTTGTAAAAAAAAATGTCAGAATTGTGAGAAAAAACATCCAAATTCCGAGAACACAGTCAGAATTTATTTATTTTTGGCCCTAATCTGCTCCCGTAGCCTTTCCTTCCTGTGTGGCGTTGAGTGTCTCGGGTCGGCCGGTCCAGTAACGGTTCGTGTTCTGGCGCAGGCGGGGAGCGACTCGGTGAAGCTGCAGTCCACGGACGTTTTCGACATGGTTCCCTTCGCCACGGTGACGCCGCCGGTTCCCAGCAGGGCCAGTAATGGCTGCCCTCCGCCGCCGCCGACCTCCCCGCCGCCCGACATGAGTGAGACAACAGAACCGCCCGGCTCTGCTGGAAGCCAGGGAAGCGGGTTGACTGTGGTTCTGCCTGCAGGTAAGGATTTGTTCGGAGCGGAGCCGTTCGACCCGTTCACCTGCGGCGCGGCCGACTTCCCTCCAGACATCCAGTCGAAGCTCGATGAGATGCAGGTGAGGCCTGGCGGCTCAAACCTAGTGACCGGAGTTGGTGTCGCCAGCAGGGGGCGACGTTACTACTGAATGCGTTTCCTTCCTCTCTTTATTATCAACAGCTGAATGTGTCTCTTGTCTTCTTCTCCTCTCTTAGCGGCAGAGATGGTTCGTACCTTTGCTTTGCTGTCCGTGTTGCGACTGCAGCCGTTTCCTGCTGCATGTTTTCATATTTACCAACATCCTCGTCCTCTAAGCTCTTGTTGGCTTCGCTCTCAGCGGCTGCTAACGTGACCTGACTGTTAGCTTTTAGCTTGACTCTGCTTCGGTGTTAGCCTGATGCTGATTAGCTGTAAGCTTGACTTTGGTTGACGATTAGCTCCACTCTGTTTAGCTGTTAGCTTTACTCTGGTTATCTTTTAGCTTCGCTGTCAGTAGCTGTGGACGTGAGAACGGTTAGCTTTAGTCTGATTAACTTTTAGCTTGGGCCTGAGGTACTGTTAGCTTCACTGTGGCTTGCTATCGGAGTGAATAAAGTTACCTTTAGTCTGGTTAACTTTTAGCCTATGCCTGATAGGCTAAAAGTTAACTTCTAGCCTATCATGCTTCACTCTGATTAGCTTATAATTTTAAACAGATTAGCTTTTATCATCTCACTGGTTAGCTGTTGATTAGCTGTTAGCTTCAGTATGGCTACCTGTTGGTATGAATAAAGTTAGCTTTTATCTTTATTCGTGCTAACTTTTAGCCTGAATCTGAGTTAGCTTGAATTAGATTAGCTGTCAGGCTGATTTAGAATTGCTGTTAGCTTGACTCCATTAGCATTTCTCAAGCTGAGCTCATTCTGTTTTCTCCTGCAGGTAAGATACTGACTACTCATAACAGTCTACCACAAAGCACCGACCCACTGAGCATGCCATGTCATTTCTGACCCAGTTGAGTGAAGCATGACTTTGCATGTAGGAGCAGTTTGACTCCAGATGGCTGTTGTTTTTTATTTTTGGTCGCTCTGAGCTTCCAGAGGAATCCGGCTCGTTTAGCTCCTCTGTCCGCAGCGTTCATCCTCCTGCTTGTTTTCCCACAGGAGGGGTTCAAAATGGGACTGACCATGGAGGGCACCGTCTTCTCTCTGGACCCGCTGGACGGCCGCTGCTGATGCCGACAAAACTTTTAACTCGTTTGTATGGAAAAAGTGCCAATATCCACTCCATGGTTGAGATGTCACAGCCGCCATCTTGGGGTTTATATGCATTTGCATTTTGATTGGTTTTTCGATATTTCAGCATAAACTTGGATCTGTTAAAGTAAAGAGCTATTTTTGTACGAACTGAGAAGATTCTGGAAGGAGACGTTTTGCGTACCTTTGCTGTAAATAGTCTGGGATGTCCAATGGTACACTCTGTGGCAGAGTTTTCATATCTGTGTGAATTCTGTGTTGGTGACACATTCCTGTTCCTATGGAGAACAAAAGCTGACAAACATTAAGTGTTCCATTAACGCCAACCTTCAGCTTCACTGAATGGTTTACCTCACTTTATTCATTTTTATATAGATTATTACTCCAGCCATAACTTTTTAACCCACTGACTCTTCCACATGTTGGTTGTTTCTAATTTTTGTTTTTTTTACATTTTACACTTTTAATTTCCCCCCCACCTCTGTAATCATTGTATTTTTCTTCCCCTACGTTTTCCGAGTCCATACGGAAATATTCCTGTTATTTACTTTTGGTTATTTTGCAGTTATTAAAGAAACTCCTTCTGGGGAAAAAACATTTTCTCTGACTCTGTCTATCACTGCTTTGGTTTAGATATTTATGGAGAACTGTTCCTGCCAGAATTGGCAAAGAAAATGCAGACAAAATGCAAAGAGAGGAGAAAATAAATCAATGTATATTTAAAAAAAGTAACAGTAAATTAAAAAAACTTAAACAAAAAATATATATAAAAAAGATTTGGATTAAAATAGAAATAATAAATAATGGTTATAAGTTTAAATTAATTGATGAAAATGATAAATTTTCATTTCATGCTGGATAATAAAATTAGCTATTTTTTAAATTTTAGCTGAAATATTTCCCACATTAAAATCTTTTTAAAGCCACTTTGTTTTCTATTTTTATTGCCAGTTTTGGCAGTGTCTAACCTCCATAGGATTTCCTTTTCCAAATATAACAATAAAATCTTATGGTTTCTTTGTTTTTAATTAAAAGATATGCATATATTTAGATTTAACTTAAGTTATAACTTTTCCATATAAATCACATCTTAATTTATTAATATCACCTGAGAGTTAATTTAATATAGCCAGTTTTATGGAATACATTTAATGTTGCCATGCAGTCCCAAATGTCCGCCAGTAGGTGGCGGTGCAGCAGATAAACCATAATTACAGAAGAAGAAGAAGAAGTCGTTTGAAAGCGACTGTGGAGGAGAGTTGGCGGCCATCTTGGTCCAGTCAGCCTGATTCGAGCTTTGGAGGGCCGGAGAAACATGGAGGAGGATGAACTGAGCGACTTCGACAAGGGCCAGGTGGTGGTGGCCAGGGAGCTGGGCCTCAGCGTCTCCCAGACGGCCAGGACGGTGGGCTGCTCCCGGGCTGCGGTGGTCAAAGCCTACCGCCAGTGGTACGAGTGAGGGACTGCGGCTCCGAGCCGGGAGACCCCGGCTCTCACCCCAAGGCGCTGGAGACGACGACTCCGGCTCCGAGGAGCGAGGGAGCAGCCGGAAGGGGAGAAGAGGCGGAGCAGGAAACCGGAGCCACCGCAGGACTGGAGAGGCCGGGGGAGCTCCGCTGCGACTGACTCTGGAGAGAGGCCGGGGGAGAGCTCCGCTGGCCGGACTGACTCTGGAGAGAGGCCGGGGGAGAGCTCCGCTGGCCGGACTGACTCTGGAGAGAGGCCGGGGGAGAGCTCCGCTGGCCGGACTGACTCTGGAGAGAGGCCGGGGAGAGCTCCGCTGGCCGGACACTGACTCTGGAGAGAGGCCGGGGTAGAGCTCCGCTGGCCGGACTGATCTTGGAAGTCCGGGGGTATAAAACTGACACAAAACCCTGATTTGGGTTCGTGGTTAAAACTGAACAAAACCTTTTTGTGTGACAAAACCTTCATTTATTAAAACCATGTGATGAATCATTTTGCCCATTGAATCATGGCGCTATTATATGCCTTTACTGCGCCTCGGACGTTTCATTTCTGACCTTCTCTGACGTCACATCCGGTTCATTTCTGACCTTCTCTGACGTCACATCCGGTTTTTGTTTGTTGTCCTGGATTTTAAGTCTTTAACGGTTATATTAGAGACAAAACCTGACTTTTCTTTGTTTATTGTTGTTTTTTATTCATAAAAAACAATTAAAATAAAAATATTCAGAGTGTTTTTAACTTTTTGGTGGAAAGTGTTTTTCTTTTTTTTTTTTTTTTTTTTTTTTTGCATATTCTTGACAAATGTTTATTATAAATGTTCAAGTGTTAATTTTTGTTCTTCAGAGCCACATTTCACTTTTACTAAATGTCCTAAAATGCAACGACAAAAAAATGGATTTAATTACAAAACGACCGCAGTGTAGATAAAAAGTATTCAACCCCTTTCTCTGTCAAAGCCAACAAAATGTGGCCTTTTTTGACAAAAGAACAAAAAAAAACCCCTTTTAATTTCAGTTGCTGCAAAAATATGTCATTACATAAGTATTCATCTCTTCCAGTCAGTATTTATTAGCTTTCCTCCTTTCTTCTTGCTAAAATGTTCAACATTGTTTGATCAAACCATCTTAAAAATTCAGCTACAGATTATCTGTGGGATCGAGGGGCTTTGACTAGGCCGCTCTAGAACCTAAAACCCAAATTAGAGCGTTTTGTTAATGCATCATGAGGCACGATGGCTCCACTAGGTGGCAGCATAACTTAAAGCATAACAGGATCCTGAGCCTCTGACGATGTTTCCATACATTAGCAGTGAGAGCAGCTAAAGCCATCAGACCTCAGCTGGTTTCCAATATGGATGACGCATCGTGGCTCCTGCTGCTTCGCTGCGCGTTGAGGATTTTAATGGCCTAATTAAAGGCCGGATGCTTCCGCCTGATAAACTAGTCTCTGCTCGCTCTTCTCTCTCCTCTCCGTTTTCCTGCTGCATCTCGTTATGATAATTATCAGCTGCGTTTAAAGCTGATGCAGGTGTTTGGTTCCAGGAGATATATTTTTATGAAACATCCCTGCAGCTTGAATAAGATTAATAAATTAAATAATCACCTGAAATCTGTCAGAAATGGTTTGTCTCTCTCTCTCTACTTTGAGTAGAAACTGGACACACCGGCTGACCTGAAGGTCATCTGGTCTAGTCCAAGTATTTGGATGGTTTGGAACTAAAACTCTTCATGACAAACATGTTTGTCATTTTCCTGTTAACCTAAAAGTTGTTTGTGATACATAAAATCTCAATTACTTCAAAAGTTGTATGTTCGTTATATCGTTTACCTGTAGAGGTCACCATTTTTCACCTGTGCACCTGTAATGAGGCAGAACAAGAAATCAAGATGGTGGATGTTGACAAAAACAACCAGACTGAGAAAAATGTCCTCAAAGTTTTATGTCGTTAAATATGAGAGATTAGCTAGAACAAGCTAACTGTTTACTCTGTTAGCTAGTGCTAACTTAATTAGCCAGAGCTAACACCAATGGCAAGCGCTAACTCCATTAACTAGAGCTAACACTATTAGCTAAAGCTAACACCAATAGCTAGAGCTAGCACTATTAGCTAGAGCTAACACCAATAGCTAGAGATAACTCCATTAACTAGAGCTAACACTATTAGCTAAAGCTAACACCAATAGCTAGAGCTAGCACTATTAGCTAGAACTAACACTATTAGCTAGAGCTAACACTATTAACTAGAGCTAACACTATTAGCTAGAGCAAACACCATTAATTAGACTTAACACTTTTAGCTAGAGCTAACACTATTAGCTAGAGCTAACTCCATTAACTAGAGCTAACACCATTAGCTTTAGCTAGCGTGATATCAGAACTAATTGGAAGCTCATGAATGAATGTATAGTGACAATGAAGTATTTTTAAGTTTTCGTAGTAAACTGTTACGCTATATTTAGCTAAATGTTTTGAGTCTGATGCTAACCATAGTCAGGTTTCTCTCTTAGCAGCTAGCAGCTAGCGCTGGTTAGCGTTTCTGAGCAGCGTTTCAGTGTTTTCTATTTCTGCATCACTGTGTAAAAATGACCATTCAGGCAGAACAGAACTAGCGCTGTAGCACCTAGCATACGGCATCTACCCAGGATGCATTGCAGCATCAACATTATGACGTCTGTGACTTTATTTCCTTTAAATGTACATAAAATATTTATGAAATGTTTTTCAAACCAGCAAACAGTCAGAGAGTCTTGGTGATTTTTGAACGTGATGCTGTAACTTTAGCGAAATCTGTGATTTTCATCCAGATTATAAACTGAGCCAATAATTTCCTGTAATCTGAAATGTAACATTTTTAACTGGTGTGTTATTTCTTCCTCTGCAGATCTTAAAAACGGTCAAATTAATGTTTTTAATATTGCAACCTTTAACTATGAATCTGTGTAAATCTTTCCAATCATAAGTAAAGTTGGTTGTTTTATTTTGAAGGTCATATTAGCAATAAGCAGAACTAGTAGCTCCTTTTCAACACAAAGCTAAATGTTCTGATGCTAACGCTGTTTCTGCTCCGGCCTCCAGCCGTCCAGCTCATGTGGAAGAAATGCGACGCGCTGATCTTCGCTGATTAACGCGCCAGACTGTGACTCAGCTCCACTTCATGGAGGTTAAACTGATGCAGCCCTGCAGATGTTCTCCACACGTTTCCAAAACCCCAGCAGAGGCCGACGTTCCTTTTGTCTCCGTCGTCACGCCTCCTGCATGTCCAGGTTTCCTTCAAAACGGCTCCGAGTTCAGCAGATGAGCTGAAATCTGATCTCTGCAGGGAAAACAAAGAGCTGTGTCCAAAAAAACAGAGGGGAAATACAGCAGTGAGCGTCCAGCCCATGTTTAGAGCTGCACAAACACCGGGAGAAGCATTTTATTTTGAAGTTACTGAACTATAATCCAGCTGCTCAGCAAAAAACAAAAGTTTTCTATTTAAGGAGGAACAAACGGCAGCAGCAACCGTCTCTGATTACCGAGTTAACGAGTCGAGAGGCTCAGCAGACGAGACCAGATCAACCCACAGGGTGTGTTTACTTTCTGACCAACCCACAGGGTGTGTTTACTTTCTGACCAACCCACAGGGTGTGTTTACTTTCTGACCAACCCACAGGTGTGTTTACTTTCTGACCAACCCACAGGGTGTGTTTACTTTCTGACCAACCCACAGGGTGTGTTTACTTTCTGACCAACCCACAGGTGTGTTTACTTTCTGACCAACCCACAGGGTGTGTTTACTTTCTGACCAACCCACAGGTGTGTTTACTTTCTGACCAACCCACAGGGTGTGTTTACTTTCTGACCAACCCACAGGTGTGTTTACTTTCTGACCAACCCACAGGGTGTGTTTACTTTCTGACCAACCCACAGGGTGTGTTTACTTTCTGACCAACCCACAGGGTGTGTTTACTTTCTGACCAACCCACAGGGTGTGTTTACTTTCTGACCAACCCACAGGTGTGTTTACTTTCTGACCAACCCACAGGGTGTGTTTACTTTCTGACCAACCCACAGGGTGTGTTTACTTTCTGACCAACCCACAGGGTGTGTTTACTTTCTGCAGGATAATTCGGTTCCGTTTGACCGAAATCTAATTAATTGAACTGAATTTTCAGAAAGTGTAGCTTTAGCCTGTTTGGAAGCCTGTGGAAATTTCAGTTTTTTCATGAAATTGTCAGATTTTTTTCTAGCAAATTTTTTGACTTTTCAAACTCAGACATTTTCTTGTTTTTTTTTCCAGAAAAACTTTTCTTGTTGTAAATTAATTTTTGTCTAAATGTGGAATTTCCCACAATCGACATTTGAAAATACTGCCAGTCTCCAACCACTTCCTGCTGTCTTCGTCTTTGTTGTTTCCACCAGTGGTAACTTCCTGCCGTTGACCATGTGATGAGAAACTCGTGTGATGAGAAAAGGTTTTTCCGCTGCTGTTTTTCAAGATAAACACATTTTGAAATTAACTAGCATTAACACTATTAGCTGTAGTTAACTCCATTAATTAGAGCTAACACTATTAGCTGGAGCTAACTCCATTAACTAGAGCTAACTCCATTAACTATAGCTAACATTATTAACTAGAGCTAACACTATTAGCTAGAACTAACGCCATTAACTGGAGCTAACACTATTAGCTGGAGCTAACCCCATTAACTAGAGCTAACATTATTAACTAGAGCTAACACTATTAGCTAGAGCTTACTCCATTAAATAGAGCTAACATTATTAGCTGGAGCTAACTCCATTAACTAGAGCTAAGATTATTAACTAGAGCTAACATTATTAACTAGAGCTAACACTATTAGCTAGAGCTAACATTATTAACTAGAGCTAACACTATTAGCTAGAGCAAACTCCATTAACTAGACTTAACACTTTTAGCTAGAGTTAACACTATTAGCTAGAGCTGACTCCATTAACTAGAGCTAACTCCACTAACTAGAGCTAACTCCATTAACTAGAGCTAACATTATTTACTAGAACTAACACTATTAGCTAGAGCAAACTCCATTAATTAGACTTAACACTTTTAGCTAGAGCTAACTCCATTAACTAGAGCTAACTCCATTAACTAGAGCTAACATTATTAACTAGAGCTAACTCCATTAACTAGAGCTAACTCCATTAACTAGAGCTAACATTATTAATTAGAGCTAACACTATTAGCTAGAGCAAACTCCATTAATTAGACTTAACACTTTTAGCTAGAGCTAACACTATTAGCTAGAGCTAACACTATTAGCTAGAGCTAACTCCATTAACTAGAGCTAACATTATTAACTAGAGCTAACTCCATTAACTAGAGCTAACACCATTAACTAGAGCTAACATTATTAACTAGAGCTAACACTATTAGCTAGAGCAAACTCCATTAATTAGACTTAACACTTTTAGCTAGAGCTAACACTATTAGCTAGAGCTAACTCCATTAACTAGAGCTAACACCATTAGCTTTAGCTAGCGTGATATCAGAACTAATTGGAAGCTCATGAATGAATGTATAGTGACAATGAAGTATTTTTAAGTTTTCGTAGTAAACTGTTACGCTATATTTAGCTAAATGTTTTGAGTCTGATGCTAACCATAGTCAGGTTTCTCTCTTAGCAGCTAGCAGCTAGCGCTGGTTAGCGTTTCTGAGCAGCGTTTCAGTGTTTTCTATTTCTGCATCACTAACTGTGTAAAAATGACCATTCAGGCAGAACAGAACTAGCGCTGTAGCACCTAGCATACGGCATCTACCCAGGATGCATTGCAGCATCAACATTATGACGTCTGTGACTTTATTTCCTTTAAATGTACATAAAATATTTATGAAATGTTTTTCAAACCAGCAAACGGTCAGAGAGTCTTGGTGATTTTTGAACGTGATGCTGTAACTTTAGCGAAATCTGTGATTTACATCCAGATTATGAACTAGAAATGAACACATTTTGAAATGGTAAAAAAATGAAAATCTCATCACAGCGCCAACATTTTTTATTAGTAAACGTTTTTTTTTTTTTTTTTTCACAAAATTGATGCATTTTAGTTCATTGAATTGAACAAAGATACTGACTCATTTTTGAAAAGCACATTCGGTGTTTGGCTCATGGACGGGTTGAAAGGCAGAAACCCTTCGGATAAGAGAAACTTTAAGTCAGGGTCATTTTTATAAATCCTTTTGTTTTGGTGTCATTTTACAGAAGGGCTTCAAAGGCTGTTTATTTCCACGTTAAACTCAGAGCTTCTCTGCATGTCGGTACAAGATGAGGCCGGAGTTCACGGCGGATATTTGGCACGTAAACACAGCAGCGACGGCAGGCAGGTCCCGTCCTGACGGGGCTCAGTAAACACGGCTTGTCATTACTCAGCTGTCAGATATTTACCAGCTTCGGGTTTCCTGAGCGCCGCGTTGAGACAGATAATCAAGTCAGACTTTGGTTTCGGGATCCGGGGAGGCAGAGCGGATCACAGAACCAGTCCGGGCTGGAAGATGTGGCCGTTTTCTGTTTGACTCTCAGACCTCAGAGTGATAAACGAGTCCAGAACGTTCCAGAGGAGAGGCTGAGACAGGCTGAAGGTCAGGGGAGGTCTCCGGGTGGAGGAGGTCTCTGGGTGGAGGAGGTCTCTGGGTGGAGGAGGTCTCTGGGTGGAGGAGGTCTCCGGGTGGAGGAGGTCTCCGGGTGGAGGAGGTCTCTGGGTTTCTCCGGGTGGAGGAGGACTCTGGGTGGAGGAGGTTTCTGGGTGGAGGAGGTCTCTGGGTATCTCCGGGTGGGGGAGGACTCTGGGTGGAGGAGGTTTCTGGGTGGAGGAGGTCTCTGGGTTTCTCCGGGTGGAGGTCTCTGGGTTTCTCTGGGTGGAGGAGGACTCTGGGTGGAGGAGGTCTCTGGGTGGAGAAGGTCTCTGGGTGGAGGAGGTCTCTGGGTGGAGAAGGTCTCTGGGTGGAGAAGGTCTCTGGGTGGAGGAGGTTTCTGGGTGGAGGAGGTCTCTGGGTGGAGGAGGTTTCTGGGTTTCTCTGGGTGGAGAGGACTCTGGGTGGAGGAGGTTTCTGGGTGGAGGAGGTCTCTGGGTTTCTCCGGGTGGAGGAGGTGTCTGGGTTTCTCTGGGTGGAGGAGGACTCTGGGTGGAGAAGGTCCCTGGGTGGAGAAGGTCTCTGGGTGGAGGAGGTCTCTGGGTTTCTCTGGGTGGAGGAGGTCTCTGGGTGGAGAAGGTCCCTGGTTGGAGAAGGTCTCTGGGTGGAGGAGGTTTCTGGGTTTCTCTGGGTGGAGGAGGTCTCTGGGTGGAGGAGGTCTCTGGGTGGAGGAGGTCTCTGGGTGGAGGAGGTTTCTGGGTTTCTCTGGGTGGAGGAGTTTCTGGGTGGACGAGGTCTCTGGGTTTCTCTGGGTGGAGGAGGTCTCTGGGTTTCTCTGGGTGGAGGAGGTTTCTGGGTGGAGGAGGTCTCTGGGTTTCTCTGGGTGGAGGAGGTCTCTGGGTTTCTCTGGGTGGAGGAGGTCTCTGGGTGGAGGAGGTCTCTGGGTGTAGGAGGTCTCTGGGTGTCTCTGGGTGGAGGAGGTCTCCGGGTGGAGGAGGTCTCTGGGTGGAGGAGGTCTCTGGGTGTCTCTGGGTGGAGGAGGTCTCTGGGTTTCTCCGGGTGGAGGAGGTCTCTGGGTGGAGAAGGTCTCTGGGTGGAGAAGGTCTGTGGGTGGAGAAGGTCTCCGGGTGGAGAAGGTGCCTAGGTGGAGGAGGTCTCTGGGTGGAGAAGGTCTCTGGGTGGAGGAGGTTTCTGGATGGAGGAGGTCTCTGGGTGGAGAAGGTCCCTGGGTGGAGAAGGTCTCTGGGTGGAGGAGGTTTCTGGGTTTCTCTGGGTGGAGGAGGTCTCTGGGTGGAGGAGGTCTCTGGGATGAGGAGGTCTCTGGGTGGAGGAGGTTTCTGGGTTTCTCTGGGTGGAGGAGGTTTCTGGGTGGACGAGGTCTCTGGGTTTCTCTGGGTGGAGGAGGTCTCTGGGTTTCTCTGGGTGGAGGAGGTCTCTGGGTGGAGGAGGTCTCTGGGTTTCTCTGGGTGGAGGAGGTCTCTGGGTTTCTCTGGGTGGAGGAGGTCTCTGGGTGGAGGAGGTCTCTGGGTGTAGGAGGTCTCTGGGTGTCTCTGGGTGGAGGAGGTCTCTGGTGGAGGAGGTCTCTGGGTGGAGGAGGGGTCTCGGGTGGGAGGAGGTCTCTGGGTGTCTCTGGGTGGAGGAGGTCTCTGGTGGGTCTCTGGGTGGAGGAGGTCTCTGGGTTTCTCCTGGGTGGAGGAGGTCTCTGGGTGGAGAAGGTTTCTGGGTTTCTCTGGGTGAGGAGGTCTCTGGGTGGAGGAGGTTCTGGGTTCTCTGGGTGGAGGAGGTCTCTGGTGGAGAAGGTCCTGGGTGGAGGAGGTTTTCGGGTGGAGGAGGTCTCTGGGTGGAGAGGTTCTGTCCTGGGTGGAGGAGGTCTCTGGGTTATCTCTGGGTGGAGAGGTCTCTGGTGGAGAAGGTCCTGGGTGGGAGGAGGTCTCTGGGTTTCATCTGGGTGGAGGAGGTCTCTGGGTGGAGAGGTCTCTGGGTGGAGAGGTCTCTGGGTGGAGGAGGTCTCTGGGTCTCTGGGTGGAGGAGGTCTCTGGGTTTCTCTGGGTGGAGGAGGTCTCTGGGTTCTCTGGGTGGAGAGGTCTCTGGAGTGGAGGAGGTCTCTGGGTTTCTCTGGGTGGAGGAGGTCTCTGGGTGGAGGAGGTCCTGGGTGGAGGAGGCTGGTCTCTGGGTGGAGAGGTCTCTGGGTGGAGAGGTCTCTGGGTGGAGAAGGTCTCTGGGTGGAGGAGGTTTCTGGGTTTCTCTGGGTGGAGGAGGTCTCTGGTGGAGAGGTCTCTGGGTGGAGAAGTCTCTGGAGGAAGGTCTCTGGGTGGAGGAGGTTCTTTCTGGGTGGAGAGGTACTCTGGGTGGAGAGGTCTCTGGGTGGAGAAGGTCTCTGGGTGGAGGAGGTCTGGGTGGAGGAGGTCTCTGGGTGGAGGAGGTTCTGGGTTTCTCTGGGTGGAGGAGGTCCTGGGTGGAGAAGGTCTCTGGGTGGAGGAGGTCTCTGGTGTTCTCTGGGTGGAGGAGGTCTCTGGGTGGAGGAAGGTCTCTGGGTGGAGGAGGTCTCTGGGTTCTCTGGTGGAAAGGGGGTCTCTGGGTGGAGGAGGTTCCCTGGGTGGAGGAGGTCTCTGGGTGGAGGAGGTTTCTGGGTTTCTCTGGGTGGAGGAGGTCTCTGGGTGGAGGAGGTCTCTGGGTGGAGGAAGTCTCTGGGTGGAGGAGGTTTCTGGGTGGAGGAGGTCTCTGGGTGGAGGAGGTTTCTGGGTTTCTCTGGGTGGAGGAGGTCTCTGGGTGGAGGAGGTCTCTGGTGGAGAAGTCTCTGGATGGAGAAGGTCTCTGGGTGGAGGAGGTCTCTGGGTGGAGAAGGTACCTGGGTGGAGAAGGTCTCTGGGTGGAGAAGGTCTCTGGGTGGAGAAGGTACCTGGGTGGAGAAGGTCTCTGGGTGGAGGAGGTTTCTGGGTTTCTCTGGGTGGAGGAGGTCCCTGGTGGAGAAGGTCTCTGGATGGAGGAGGTCTCTGGGTTTCTCCGGGTGGAGGAGGTCTCTGGGTGGAGAAGGTCCCTGGGTGGAGGAGGTCTCTGGGTTTCTCTGGGTGGAGGAGGTCTCTGGGTGGAGAAGGTCCCTGGGTGGAGAAGGTCTCTGGGTGGAGGAGGTTTCTGGGTTTCTCTGGGTGGAGGAGGTCTCTGGGTGGAGGAGGTCTCTGGGTGGAAGAGGTCTCTGGGTGGAGGAGGTTTCTGGGTTTCTCTGGGTGGAGGAGGTTTCTGGGTGGACGAGGTCTCTGGGTTTCTCTGGGTGGAGGAGGTCTCTGGGTTTCTCTGGGTGGAGGAGGTTTCTGGGTGGAGGAGGTCTCTGGGTTTCTCTGGGTGGAGGAGGTCTCTGGGTTTCTCTGGGTGGAGGAGGTCTCTGGGTGGAGGAGGTCTCTGGGTGTAGGAGGTCTCTGGGTGTCTCTGGGTGGAGGAGGTCTCTGGGTTTCTCCGGGTGGAGAGGTCTCTGGGTGGAGAAGGTCTCTGGGTGGAGAAGGTCTCTGGGTGGAGAAGGTCTCCGGGTGGAGAAGGTGCCTAGGTGGAGGAGGTCTCTGGGTGGAGAAGGTCTCTGGGTGGAGAGGTTTCTGGATGGAGGAGGTCTCTGGGTGGAGGAGGTTTCTGGTTTCTGTGGGTGGAGGAGGTCTCTGGGTGGAGGAGGTTTCTGGGTGGAGGAGGTACCTGGGTGGAGAAGGTCTCTGGTGGAGAAGGTCTCCGGGTGGAGAAGGTACCTGGGTGGAGAAGGTCTCTGGGTGGAGGAGGTTTCTGGGTTTCTCTGGGTAGAGGAGGTCTCTGGGTTTCTCTGGGTGGAGGAGGTTTCTGGGTGGAGGAGGTCTCTGGGTTTCTGTGGGTGGAGGAGGTCCCTGGGTGGAGAAGGTCTCTGGATGGAGGAGGTCTCTGGTTTCTCTGGGTGGAGGAGGTCTCTGGGTGGAGAAGGTCCCTGGGTGGAGGAGGTCTCTGGGTGGAGAAGGTCCCTGGGTGGAGAAGGTTTCTGGGTTTCTCTGGGTGGAGGAGGTTTCTGCGTGGAGGAGGTTTCTGGGTTTCTCTGGTGGAGGAGGTTTCTGGGTGGAGGAGGTTTCTGGGTGGAGGAGGTCTCTGGGTGGAGGAGGTCTCTGGGTGAGGAGGTCTCTGGGTTTCTCTGGGTGGAGGAGGTTTCTGGGTGGAGGAGGTCTCTGGTGGAGGAGGTCTCTGGGTGGAGGAGGTTTCTGGGTTTCTCTGGGTGGAGGAGGTTTCTGGGTGGAGGAGGTTTCTGGGTGGAGGAGGTCTCTGGGTGGAGGAGGTCTCTGGTTTCTCTGGGTGGAGGAGGTCTCTGGGTGGAGGAGGTCTCTGGGTTTCTCTGGGTGGAGGAGGTCTCTGGGTCTCCATGACGATCCCAGGCCCTCTCTGATTGGTCCTCATCCTCTCTGGAGAAGCAGATGCTCTGGTCTCCAGATCTCCATCACATCTGTGCTGGACGTTGTTCTGCTTCTCCAGATGTTCGAACATCTGGAAACATTTGGACCAATAATCTACTTACATTTACAGTGAATCGCCTCTTCATGGCTCCATGTTCACATTTTACTGCAGAAACTCCAAATTATTAGCAGTTTTTATCTTACATTAAACGTTAAAAAGACGCTATTGGCTGGGATTTTCAAAGCAGCCAATCCAGGAGCTCCATCTGTAGATGCTAGCTTCTGTGCTAGCACTGTTTCCACGGTGCATATTAACGTACATTTTGCATTTTAATCATTAAAATATGTTGATATTGGTGTTTTCATTGGGGGCTGTGAAGTACAGAGTTGGATAGTAGCTGGTTACATTATTACTTTACTCTCCTCTGATGAAGTATTTGCAGTTTTTAGCCACAATGATGTGAAAAAGTATTTGGCCAGTTTTTGATTTCATATTTTTTTCTGTTTCAGAAAATCAGTAAAAAATGAATAAATGTTGATTTAATATCTTCTTCTACAACGAGATTAAAAAGTATAAATAGATTTCATGTCTTATTCTACAGTAAGAGTTAAAAAGTAATAAAGTTAAGTTCATAAATCTAGATGAAAAGTGAATAAAAAGCTTTAAAAACGGTGAAATGTGCCTTTAGTGATGGCTTTTAGCGACGGACTAAACAACAATAGTTGACGCAGTCTGATTTTACATCAGCCAATCATGTTAATTGTCCCGCCTCTTTTGCTCATATTGCGTCAGAAAGGCCTGGGAACTAACAGCTAACTGCTGCTTCGGCTAATAGCCTGGAAGATCTGGTCAAATTGGATGAAGAATCTTGGAAATCGGTAAGACAAACAATGTTAAAATAGTTTCACAAAATGTATAATTTCAAAATAGTAAATCCGTTTTTATTAAATCTCAGAAAGCTTCTGTTGTGAGCCGCTGAAGCCGGGAAAATCCCCTTTAGCATCGGTGTTAGCTCGGCAGTTAGCTCAGTAAGTTAGCTCGGCAGTTAGCTCAGTAAGTTAGCTCAGCAGTTAGCTCAGTAAATTAGCTCAGTAAGTTAGCTCGGCAGTTAGCTCAGCAAGTAAGCTCAGAAAGTTAGCTCAGCAGTTAGCTCAGAAAGTTAGCTCAGCAGTTAGCTCAGTAAGTTAGCTCAGTAAGTTAGCTCGGCAGTTAGCTCAGTAAGTTAGCTCAGTAAGTTAGCTCGGCAGTTAGCTCGGCAGTTAGCTCAGTAAGTTAGCTCGGCAGTTAGCTCAGTAAGTTAGCTCGGCAGTTAGCTCGGCAGTTAGCTCAGTAAGTTAGCTCGGCAGTTAGCTCAGTAAGTTAGCTCGGCAGTTAGCTCAGTAAGTTAGCTAAGTAAGTTAGCTCAGTAAATTAGCTCGGCAGTTAGCTCAGTAAGTTAGCTCGGCAGTTAGCTCGGCAGTTAGCTCAGTAAGTTAGCTCGGCAGTTAGCTCAGTAAGTTAGCTCAGCAGTTAGCTCAGTAAATTAGCTCAGTAAGTTAGCTCAGCAGTTAGCTCAGTAAGTTAGCTCGGCAGTTAGCTCAGTAGATACGCTGAAAATTGATAAAATCCCTTAGTAACCGATCAAATTTAATAAAAAATAAAATTGTAAGATTTTGTATCATTATTGTGTATATTGTATTTTTCTTATGTAATTGCTCTAATTTTTCTATTGGCACCTGTTCTAATTCAGTTTATGGTGCTAATTCATGGTTAATGGGGTTTTCTATTAGCATTACGTTATGTTGTGAGTAGGTCAGAGATAATATGAGCTTCTAATCCACATTGTGATGTTAAATATGCTGTTATAGATGTACTTTATCACCACGTTTAGGTTGAAATATTGTCAATTTCTACTGATGTGTTGGTAATATTTAACTCTGATAACTGGAATATTGTTAGACAGCATAGAAGAACTTGAGAAATGATGAACGATCTCTTTGAATTGTAGCTTTATTGATCCTGTATTTTAAGATGCTTTTCTCTGGCCTTGGTCCAGGTCAGGGTTTTTTTTGTTATGGTGCCCAGAGACCTCAGGATCTCCGTCTCCTGGACCTGGATGGTGACTCCAGCCCAGAGGACCGAGTGAACCGGTGGGTCACACAACCAGTATTTAAATACCAGTCAGATAACACAGTAAACACAAAACAGAGTAAGTGAGGCTGCTTGATGGTGGACTGGAAACCAGTTCAGAGTGAACAACAAACAATGGATGGATGAACAAAAACTGCCCAGAGTGACCAAACATCCAAAATGTCTCCATCTCCAGGAGACTGTTGAGCTCAGCATGAAGACAGCAAAGATTTCCAGGTTGTTGTAGAAGTTGTTCTCCTCAGTCGCTGCTTAGACGCTTCCTGATTGGCCAGCACCGGGGTTCCCCTTGGAATCGGTTTGTCTGATCTGAAGCCGAGCATTTCTCCTCCTTCCTCCCCGAAGATCTGACAGATCCACCGTACAGAAACACGCTGCCGGTTTCCAAACAGTTTTGACAGGCGAGCAGCAAAACCTCGGGCCATGAAGTCGTCCAGAGCAAACAGGCGAGTCCGGTCCTGCAGACAAGAGAATATAGCCGGTACAAAGTGGAGGTGCCTGCAGATCCAGCTAGCTAGTTCAACTGACTGACTTTAGTCATAAAATGACTTCCAGCTAGCTGTTGGCTAGCTAGTTCAACTGACTGACTTTAGTCATAAAATGACTTCCAGCTAGCTGTTGGCTAGCTAGTTCGATCAAGCTGATTTAATTTCAGCTAGCTATCAAACGGCTAACTGAAAGCAAGTCAGCTGGCTTCATAGAGCTAATTTCCTGCTAGTAAGGAAGTAGCTAGCTAGCAGCTACTCTCTGCTAGCTAGCTAGAAGGAAGAAATAGGTTCAATCAGACTAGCTAACTGGCTAGCTGGTAAGTCTCTCATTGTTGAACTTGGGAAATAGAAATAATTTTTGTGATTCTAAGTGACTTGAAGCCAAATGTTGTCTGAATTGACTAGCTAGCTAGCTAGTTTTTGACTCGAGTGACTTACTTCCAACTAGCTAGCTAGCTAACTAAATCAAACTGACTTCCAGTTTAACCAAGTCGCTGTTATTTCTGTCATGATTATTATTGTAGTAAATGATAATATTGTAATTTTGAGGCCATTTTCAGCTAAGAGCAACTATGGCAAAGATGTTTATATAAAAAATCTTTAATTTCTAAAGAACTTTTAATCCTGGAACTGATTTTTTCATAGATTCAACCTAAAATGTTCCAAAAATGCTACTTGACACATTATTGGTTGGCATTTGAAAACCAGCCAAACCTGGAGCAGCGTTTATTGTCCTTGGTGCTGATTGGCTGAACGCGGAAGAGTGGAGATAAGCTAACTGTAGGTGCTAGCTTCTGCGTTGATGCCAAGATGGTCTCCAGAATACAAATTGATGCATATTAAGATATATTTGGTGTTTCAGTGATTAAAAATAAGCACGCGGTTGCATTTTAGAGCAGGTCTCTAATGTTGGTGGAGTTTAGCTGTTCGCCCTCTACAGGTCACCTGCTGTCACTGCAGGAAGTGAAACTGAAAAGGTTGAGGCTGTTCTTCTGTTTTTCAGGACAGAATGGATTCAGTTTCTTCTTTGTTTGCTCAGAGAACATTGTTGCTACTTGATTTCAACATAATTTTTCTTCTTGCTGCTCTGGACAATGTTTAGCTGTTTCCCTGCTGCGTGAAAACAGATCTAGTTTCTGTTCAGACAGTCAGTAAGTCCTATTTCATGCCAGTTTGAAGCTTCTGCTCACTAAACCAAGGTAAAATAAATGCTAATCACATTTTCTGTGTGTAATAAATGATCTCAGGTTATGAATGATTTAAAAAGTATTGAATTATTGTTGAACACCAAACTGACTGGTGTTTCCTACCAACGGACCAATTAGCCGACGCATCATTTCCAAAGGCTAATAAATAGATTCATAAACACAGAAACAAAGGAAATCATATGATGGTTTAGTCTGTTTTATTTACTTTTATTAACTAAAACTCAGTTCCAGTTAGTTTTCTCAAAAATTACCGTTTTCAATTATTTCAGTTGTTAAAAATGTTTTTTTCAGTTTTGGTTTATTTGAGTTAACTTTAATAACCTGGAACTAAAACAATGGAAACGTAAAATTTAGGAGTTTGAAACTTTTCGTTGGACAGAAAAACGTTTTAGTTGCCAAATAAGCAAAATGTTGCCGGTTTGTTGTAAAACGTCCTGCTGACGTTTTGGATCATATCGCCGCTGTTAAACCTCTGATTATAAATATTAACTCCCTCATTGGTGTTACTTTAGAGATCCTAACTGAAACAGGTGAGGTTTGGTCCGATTTCATGCTGCAACGTGACGCTGCAGCGTTGTGCTGCGTTTCCCTCCAGGCTCTTTGGCTGGAAACTAAACAAAGCGAGTCCAGCGGAGGAACAAACGTCCGGCCCCCTCACAGATATCTGGCCCATGACTCACGGCGCCGCGGCTTCAACTCGCCTCACATTTTCCACAAGGTGCAAATAGAAAAACCTCCGGCTGCAGCAACGCAGCAGCAGCAGCTGCAGCAACGCTCAGTCTGAGCAGGAGGCCGGAAGAAAACCAGATTCATGAGCAGCAACATCTTGACGGAGGACGAGGAAACGTCAGAGACCAGGAGAAACGTTCCTGTCAGACAAGAAAAGCTCCAAATCTCAGACATTTTTGAGAAAATACTCACAAGTTTTGACAATCTCAGACATTTTTGAGAAATATTTTTAATTTATGTATTTGAAAAGTTGCAAATTTTCTAGAAAAACTTGAAAATTTCTGAGATTGAAAAGTCAAATATTTGGAAGAAAAAACCCTGAAATTTTTAGACTAATCTCAGCAATTTGCTGGAAAAAAACTCGAAATTTCTGAGTTTCAAACATTGCGAACTTAATTCGTGAAATTAGTCTGAAAGTTTGAGTTCAGACTTTTGACTTTTCAAACAACTTTTTGCTAAAATTGATTTTAACATTTGGGAATTTTTTTTCTCGCTAATTTTTTTGACTTTTCAAACTGAAATTTCCAAGTTTTTTGGCAGAAATGAACTATTTTCTGTCTGTAAGTCGCCGTGGTAACGGCTCGCGATGAGCCTGAAGCGGTTTTCTGATCTGAAGCACATGATGCGACTTTCTGCTGGGATATAAATCTCCATAAATGTGATCTTGTAATCCACTTTCTCTCGGATTTGTGGGGAAATCCCTCCAGACGCGTTTGTCCTCCGCGTCTCATTGGCCGCTTTGTGTGAAGCTCGTCTGAATCTTCGCCCTGTAAGCCTCCATCATTATTTAAAGTCCTGTCTGCTCCTGTCAGCGAGGAGATAAAGGCGTCCAAAACAGAAATTACTGCACGTTTACAGCAGGAAGCAGCGAGGAGTCGCTTCAGCTTTCTTTGAAGTGGAAGTTGAAAGTGGAGATTAAACTGAAAAGCGGAACCATTAGGAAGCAGCTGAACGGCCAGAACACAAACTGAACCACTACCAGAGGGAGCCGACGGCTAACCTGCTAACTGCGCTAAACCGAAACTACTGATCATAAACATTAGTTCTGCTAATGGTAGCACCTAACATGAACATTGTAATTGGCAGAAGCTAATGCTAAAGTGCTGAACTAACAAAGTAAATGGTGCTAAATGCTATAGAAATATAGCAGTTAGCAGAAGCTAATTCTAATGCGCTAAACCAACATAATAATAAGTGGAAGCTAATGCTAATATGCTAAATTAGTATAGTAATTAGCCAACGTTACTACTAATATGCTATATCAGTATAGTAATTAGCTAACGTTAATACACTATATAAGTATAGTAATTAGCAGAAGCTAATGCTAATGCACTCTATCAGTATAGTAATTAGCCAAAGCTAATATGCTATACAAGTATAGTAATTAGCCAAAGCTAATGCTAATACTCTATATCAGTATAGTAATTAGCCAAAGCTAATGCTAATACTCTATATCAGTATAATAATTAGCCAAAGCTAATGCTAATACACTATATCAGTATAGTAATTAGCCAAAGCTAATGCTAATATGCTATATCAGTACAGTAATTAGCTAATGCTAATACTCTATCAGTATAGTAATTAGCCAAAGCTAATGCTAATACTCTATATCAGTATAGTAATTAGCCAAAGCTAATGCTAATACTCTATATCAGTATAGTAATTAGCCAAAGCTAATGCTAATACTCTATATCAGTATAGTAATTAGCCAAAGCTAATGCTAATACTCTATATCAGTATAGTAATTAGCCAAAGCTAATGCTAATACTCTATATCAGTATAGTAATTAGCCAAAGCTAATGCTAATACTCTATATCAGTATAGTAATTAGCCAAAGCTAATGCTAATACTCTATATCAGTATAGTAATTAGCAGAAGTTAAAGTTGAGAAATCGCCTCAGCTCTTAGTGTCTTGGTGGAAGTTCGCTCAGCACTGAAACCAATAATGAATCCAACAGATGGAAGAAACTGGATGCAAAAACATCTTAAAAGTCCAAAAGAAACATCTGGACTCGGAGCACCGAATGCGTTACAACCAGACAGACGGAGTTAAAACACAAAGTCAACTGCAGACCTCAGATTCTGACTTTATCCAGAAAGACCCGATGTCAGAGTTAACGGAGTAAAGGGTTAATCCATATTTACATTTGTTTTATAAAATAAAGAATAAAATTCCCAAACAGATTCTAGTTGCCAAGATGTTCCACAGACTGAAGCTGAAAATGTGCGGCCCTGATGTTCTGGTCGGACACTTTGTACTTTCTCCATGTTCAGTGGAGTTGATCTCGTTTTGAGGCGTCAGTCATTGTCTCTGTTCGGCCCGAGGCGTTCGCAGCTTCAAGAGGGAGAGGAGGAGGATGAAGATGAAGGAGGAGGAGGATGGAGGGAGAGGAGGATGAAGAAGGAGGACAAACAGGAGGACGGAGTCCTGTCGGCCTTGGCAGCCGTCAGAGAGGGGAGAGGGAGATTCAGGGAGGTTTTCTGCGTCCAGCTAACAAAGATTCACCGTTTTCATCAAATCTGATAATCCAGAATGAAGCGAACAAACGGGCCCAGATGGTTTCTGCTGTTCTGGCGCCGTCCGCTCATGTTCTGTTTGGAGCCGGGATCGGATCCCAAACCCTCGTTCATGTTTCTGTTGAACGGATTACTCTCAGGAATGTGACACCAGTTTCTCCTCGGAGAGACGAATCGGTTCAATGTTCCTCAAAACAAATTCATAAAACTAGTCACAAGACATTCATATATAAATGTCATAATTCCAGACTAAATATTTAGTTAGCTAAAGCTATGTAAATAAAATACATAGGGAGTATTTAAAGATACATTTTAGGGTGTCAAGTTGATTATTTAGTTGGCAAGTTAAACATTTAGCTAGCAAAGTAAATATTTAACTTGTAGCTAAATATTTAGGGTACATGTATTTAGCTTTATCAATAAAAAATGTACTTACTATCAAAATATTTAGTCATTCTAAATCTTTAGTTTCCAAGTCATATATTTAGATAATAAGCTAAATATTTAGTTGATAAACTTAGCATTTAGCTTGCTAACTAAATATTTAGTTTGGAGTGGAGTGGTGGAGTTAACAAGCTAAATATTTAGTTAGCTAAAAATTTAGCTTGCTAATGTACTTGAAGCTAAATTTTTAGCTTACAAATGTTTAGCTTAGCTTGCTATCAAAATATTTGGTAACTAAGCTAAATCTTTAGTTCTAAGCTAAATATCTAGTTAAGAAGCTACACATTTAGCTTGCTAACTAGATATTTAGTTTGGAGATCAATCTTTAGTTGGCTAAACATTTATCTTTCAAACTAAGTAACTTGAAATATTTAGTTTACAAACTAAATACTTAGCTTGAAGCTAAATATTTAGCTCCAAGGTAAACATGTCTGCTTTAGCTTCCCCATTCGTTGTGCTTTCCAGTCCAAACTGGAAGGTTTTCCCTGGTTGCTGCTGTTGGACTTGAACAACAGTCCGGCAGAGAGAGTGAAGGTCTCCTTAACGAGGCTGAATCGAAGTCCCTGAGCGCCGGCTAGCAGAATGTTTACTGCAGTATTTTGGCTGACGTAGCCTTGGAGACTCGGATAATCATTTCCATTCTGTGACTCGTTTCTGAGCTGAGCGACCAGAGAACGGCCAGCAGCCTCTGATCTGAGGAAACTCAACCAAACGCTGGACGTCAGGCGAACCGCCGCCATGTTTTCAGGAGTTTTAAGGCAACACGTTGCTGCCGACGTTCAGCTGAATAGCAGATTGCTGGAGAATGTTCTGCTGTAACAGTTTGAGTTGAGGAAGAAAAGCCGACGGTAATTTGATCTGACTCTGAACTCGGAGGAAGAAAGAAATGTTTCCCACAGTGGGAGGAGAGAAGTGATGAGTGAAGCCAGCTGCAGTTTGTCTTCATTTCTTCCCTCCTGCAGCAGAAAGTCCTGCAGAAACGAACTCAACGGAAAACGTTCTGAAAACCAACAGAAACCGTTATGCTGGAGTTAAACTGGTTGGTTTCAGGGAACTGGAGCCGAAACGCGAAATGATGACAATAAAGTCACAGTATTAGAAACAACAAGAAAGAAGCGTCGACAGTTATAGACTCTGTTGTTTCTGCTGCTGGTCATAATGTTGATTCTGATGTTTTAAAAATATTTCCTTCCATTAAATTTAATTTTGTCATAAAATTACAAATTCATTTTGGTAATTAAAATCATCTTATTCTCGTAATATTCAGACTTTATACTCATAATATGACCGTATTCTTGTAATATTGAGATTTTATGTTCATATTATTACAATTTTATTCTAATATTTTTTATTTATTCTGACTATTTATTGCATTATTTTGACTTTATTCCTGTAATATTATGAGGCTATCCTGATATATGCACAACTTTTTTCTCTGCTTATTGTAACTTTATTCTGTTAACATAATTACTTTATTCTCATACATAATGAGTTATTAGTCCATTAAACAAGACATTGTCTGATGGCTTGTTTAATGGATTTTGCCAACAGTAAATATTTAAAATAACCAGTTTCCGTAACGAGGTTGTGATGAACTGGTGGAGGAAACGTCCTGTTCTAAATAAACTAAATAAAGGGCGCCATCTTGTTTCGGTTCATGTGTTTAGCTGAACACACTGCCTGCTCTGCCAGCCAATCAAATGCCAACTCAGTTTGTATACAAAGCAGAAACCACAAGCTAAACAAATTCACTCCCACATCATCAACTCTCTGCTTGGCAGCCGGTCTAACGGCGGCGGCCATCTTGTTTCTGCTGCTCTTCTTCGGTCGGTCCGTTTTGTGGGCGGAGCCACAAGCAGCTGGGTTTCAGCACATGGTCCCGTCCGACAGGCGGCGGGTCGGATGGGACGGGTCACCTGGTTCTGCCTTCAGGGCACCAACAGCTGTTTCCTCTCACCGTCTGCTTGGATGTTTGTGGTGCTACAAACGACTTTGAGCATTTTGTTCCAGCCGTTGGTACCAAAGCGAGCCGAGCCGCAGCGCGACGTTTACGCCACATCGGCGTTTCTGACCCAACGTGTTGAAAAGCAGCAGACGGCTCATTGTGATTGGTTTGGTTTGCAGCACGGCCTCAGTAATGCACATCTTTGGAAATATGTTCAAGGGATTCTGAGCAACACTTTCCTCGGCTTATTGGTTTTATTCTGAGAATGTCTTGTGTGAGCCATAACCATAAAAATGAAATAAAACCAAAATAAAGTGAAAAGGCAGAGGACTGAGATGGGAGCCTGGGGGAACGCCTCGTCTGATGGGAGCTGGGGAAACTTTCTGCTTTAGCTTGATGGATGCTAACACTTTCCGACTCAGAGTTTGAGGTTCAGTTATCCACCAAGGAAACGTTTGAATGTTTTTCTCAAAAACTTTAAAAACTTGATTTTGTTTTAAAACAAAGTAAAATGATTGGACCTTTGGACATCTTTTGATGTAGAAACATATACTAAATCAGAGGTTCCCAAACTGTGGGGCGCGGCCCCCAGGGGGGCACCGTGGCATTGGGGGGGGAGGGGGGGGGAAGCTGTCTGGATGAAAAAATAAATATAAAATGAACGCTATATGAGTTGGGTTTTTACCTCCGAATGACCGACTCTCTGTTATTCCCGTCAGTCTGACACAGCAGGTCTTCCACACTCCCATATCTGTGTCTCTGTCACTTTATCAGCAGTTAAACTGTTTAATCCGTTGTTAACATGTGGTAACCTGTTTTTCCGAGCCGCCTTTAAACGTAACATGAGCTACGACACTCACTGGGTTTCCACCTGAAGGAGACCAGATGCTGCTGCTGTAGAGCTACAGGTGTTAGAATCACGGCAGCAAAACACAAAGAACTTTTCACAGTTTCCCCCCAAACTGACCGACTGATGAGTGAAGCTGCTGGATGCAGGTAAAGTAGCTAAAAGACGACTAGCTAATATCAATACAGCAGCTTTAGCTTGTTAGCATTTAGCCTGTAGGCTACGTACATTCATTCCCCCTTATCAGAAACAGGGAACCCCACCCACATGTCGTTCAACCAGACAGCCGTTTGTAATCCATAGGGGGGCCCAGAAAATGTTTGGAAATCACTTGGGGGCTGCGCAGGAGAAAAGGTTTGGGAACCACTGTGCTAAGTCAAACAAGAAATAGGGAAGAGCTGAAATGTAGCCAACACCTGAACTTTGACCCCTTTGATTAGTTCTGCTCATAGCAGAGCTAACGTTTCTTTTAGTGCTTTAGCGCTGACTAAAGCACTAAATGTGGCACACTTAGCTTCCCCTAAATATGTTTTTCTGGATGAATTCTGAAGCTTTTATCTATTTGAATGTTTTGTAAACTTTCAGTTATTTAGAAGCGGGTTATTTTCTAAATAACTTTATTTAGAGCAAGAAAAATACAGGAACAATCTGTCAGGGTCAGATATGGAACATCGCTGGGAAGCAAGGCTATTAGTATTGAGTGAAAATAACGAAATAAAGAAAAAATATATTTTTTTGTAGCAATTTTGTCTTAATTACTGCTCTGAATATGTTGTTACTTCAGGAAATGCTGTTAACATTTAATGTAGTTAACAATTAATCATTTACTAAGTTAGTTAACGATCACGTCAATTAATCACGATTAATCGTTTCAGCCCTAAGCTAAGTGACACACTGAGATCAAGCAAAACAAAAACTCAACCTCTGTCGTTTACGGTAACCATTCCTGCCAATGTTAGCTACACACAGACCGTTTCTGTTTAAAAGTTGTTACTGCTAAACATTTTATAAACAAATTTACTCAACAAATACAAATTTACATGTCTGTATAAAACCTTGAAGTAATTTTCGCTAAGAACTGCTTAATGGGCACCAAGGTTATTCTAACTAACAAAATAAAAAAAAACTGAAATTGAGAAAACATTTTTCTTAACTGAAACAAATAAAAACAGTATTTAATGGGGAAAAAGAACTGGAATTCTAGATCTCATATCCTTTATTCCTTATTTTTGTGTTTTTGAACGGATTGCGGCTCCTCCTGGCAGCACTTTAGCTAGTCCACAAAAAGTCAAGTTTTTCAGCAGAATTTAAATGCATATTTTGAAATCAGCATTTCGGCTGAGTATTCAGTAACCAATCGATGGAAACATCATAATGCAATACAGCCAAGATTATCAAGATTACCTAATACTAACGAAAACTGAAATTGAGAAAACATTTTGTTAATTTGCTCAGTCTTTGGTTACCTAGCAACAACTGGTTGGTCACCTAGCAACCAGTTGTTGCTAGGTGACCCTACTGTCCTGCTTCACTCCTCGGACACAACGGCAGATTTATTAACGTTAGATCAGGGTTATTAACGTTAACGGAAACGGAAATCGAGAAATCATTTTTGTTAACTGAAATACATAAAAATTGTAAGATTTTTAAAACTAAGACATATTGAAATAATAAACATAGTTTATTGTGTTGATCTATTTGCTCGCCTTTCGGACTTTTGATGTGAAATTGATTTTCTTTCGCTCAACTCAAGAAGTTTATGTCAGCTGTCTGCGAATTACGGCGCATTCGCTAGTATGCTAGCCCACTAAACGGCTGCAGCAAAAGCTTGGAAAATGAAAAAAATCAAATCAGTTGATTATTCAACGTTGTTGTGTAAATGGTATCTTGTGTTAAGTATTCATTTATGTGTACTTAATCCCAATACTTTGACCTTTTTTGATTCTATTGCCACAGCCAATAAAAACCATCAAACACTAATTAAGACAAACTGAATTAGACGATGAAACAGTTGCATGATGAAACCCCCAGGCTGTCGTAACCCTGCTGCTGCTGCGAACATGGGTGTAGTTCTGCGTGAGGGGATGGGAGAGGGCCGACAAAAGGGGGAGGAAAATTAGGCTTGCCAGCATTCTTCTCATTTAAAGCTGTAACTACAGGAAAAAAGGCACTCAGGCAGTCTGGGCTGGGTCTGCTCACAAGGAGACGATCTCCGTATTCATGGTGCTGCTGTGACAACCTGAACACTTTTCCCTCTTCCCCCCTTTTTGGTTTTTGATTTGCACACGGGGACGGCTCATGTCTGCCTGGTAGACATGATGATCTGTGTGCGTTTAAGGACTTTGGTTTTTCTGGCGGTCTCGCAGGTTCTGATTGTGACATGTCAGGATGCGGACAGCGGTAAGTGTTTGACTTTAACACCTAAATGCTGTGAAGATGTTGGAGGCGAAGCTGAGGTTGAGCAGATTTTCCTGTCAGATGCCTTTACACGGCTTGTTCAAACACATCAGGAGTGTTTGTGGTCCGTCAAAGTGGATTATTCCTGATTTTGAGCGTTTCGTTGGGAGGCTTGAGCAGCATCTCTGGACCTGGTTGTGGACCTGTGAGGAGAGCCGGCACGCCTCCGACTCGGGGCGATGTTAGCCGAGGAGGCGCTGCCGGATTCTCCCGAGTTTCCCTGTTTTACTTTGTTTCAGGAATAGTTTGGGTCCGTCCCGTCTTCTGCCATCATCCACTGACGGTTCTGGTCGTTGTTATAAATGGATATTTTTTAGTTTTCTTTCATTTTATCAGATTTAGTTTGCAAGTCTTTACAGGTTCTAAAAGTCACGAAGTCTCACGACTTGTTGCTGCCTTGTGACTCAAACTGCTAGAGCGCCACCTTGTGGTGCTGTAAAGAAGTAACTCTACATAGACATTATAAAATACAACTCTATACCTTCACTTATCATGCCAGTTAAAACACAAAAACTCAAGAGTTTTATTACTCTTTTTCTTAATAATCAATACAAAACAGTTTTGTTGTTCTTTCTGTTGTCGAGTCGTTTCGCTGGTTCTCCATTTTTGAAAGTTTTGGACCTGCAGATGATGGAGGGACGTTTTGTTCAGACTGCGCTCCAGTTGGTGACCGTTGGAGACATTTTGTTCTTATTGCGACAGTCGATGCTTAATCTAAATTTACTATAAGTCGCATCTAGTCGCCATCTAGTGGTCAGAGTTATGACCACAAGAGTCACGAACTGTCGCTGCTTTGTAACTGGAACTGGTGGAGCGCCACCTTGTGGTGCTGTAAAGAAGTTATTCAACATAGACGCTTTAAAATACAATTTTTCTCACTTTATACCTTCCTTACGACGTCTGCCGGTTAAAACACAAAAACTAGATTTATGGATTCTAGTATTTTGCTGCTTGTTCTTAATAATCAATTTTAAAATTATTCTTTTTAACGTTGAATAGCTTCGCTCCTCTTTTGTAAAGTTTTGGACCTAAAGACAATTGGGGATGTTTTGTTCAGACCTTTGGGGACATTTTGTTCGTAACGCGACAGATTATCGTTTAACCAAAGATAAAGTTTATGATCAATCTGCGTTTACTGGAAGCCATCTTGGAACCATTTAGTCGCCATCTAGTGGTGAGACTTATGCCCAATTGGTTTACTTATGGTATATTTTTACAACTGTGTTCTCATAAAATTACAACTTTATTTTTGTATTATCTCTTTACTCGTTTGTGATTTTACCCTGATGTTTTTACATTTTAGTTCCCAAATTTTCACACCTTGTTACAATTCTTTAGGACTTTATTCTGATAAAATCACAACTTCACTCTTGGGTTTTATTCACCTTATTCAGTCTCAAATTGAGTTATTAATTATGACTTTATTCTCATATTATTGGGACTTTATTCTGGTATTGTTACAACTTTATTCTCATAGTGTTGCAAGTTTATTCTCGTATTAATATGATTTTATTCCAATAATTTCAAATAGTAATATGATCTCAGTCTGACCCTGATTCTCCATCGTACTACAGTCACATAGTATGATTATAACGGATCGACTGTTAATAATTGCTTTTAAATGGCATCAAATCTGAATAAAATGCAACAAACAAAACAGCTTGGTGAGAAAATACTTGTAGCCTTTATTTCATGTAGAATCATCATTTCTAGGCCCAAATGTCTTTAAGATGTCGGAGTAAAAGCTCAGGCTGCGTTTTCAGACGCTGCGTTTTAAGGATGGGCGCAACATGGCAGCTTGTTCCGAAACTAAAGAAGCTTCGATTTGTTTGAATCGTGTTGGCCTGTGGTTCGTTCTCCTCCTGTTTGGGCCCATAAAGCAGCGGCGCAGCCTGCTGAGCGTCTTTCCATATGTGGGGAGGGGGATTGCATTTGGACCATGTGAAAACTGTGGAAAGTTCAGGGTGGCTGAAGGCTGGGGGGAAAATGTGGTTCACCGGCACTTTGGGAACGTCTGTGAAAGGATTTAAAGGCACAGCAACTGGTTTTATTTTCCATTCTTTCATCATAAAAAAAGTGGTTAAAACTGGAAGATTCTAGGCTCTTTTCTCAGAAGCAAACAGAGCCGGCCCAAGGCAGAATCGCAGAGGGTGCAACACAAGAATACGGACCTCAAGACTTCAATTTTTAAGCTTCAAATTTAGTTTAGATTTGATGATAAAGTCAATAAAAAGTTTTAAAATTCTAGGTGTTTAACAACAGCATGGTTTCAGAAACGTTTTCTTCCAATAACGGTTGTGAAAATGCCAAACAGATGGGGGGCAGTATAGTGCAAAGCTAAAACCTACGTCAGCCAATCGGAATCCTTCAAAATCACAACTTCCTGTTTGGAATTAAAGATGGCACAAGGAGGTCAGTTTCTGAGGACAGATATAAGATGTTACAACATAAACTAAAGAAAACACAAACCAAAGTCGACTGGGAATCGAGTCAAAGCAAGTATGTGGATGTACTCTCTCTCTCTCTCTCTCTCCTCTCTCTCTCTTCTCTTCTCTCTCTCTCCCCTCTCTCTCTCTCTCCTCCTACCGGGTGATGGATGGATGGATGGATGGATGGATATCAGTTCAGCCATGTACCAATGCAAACACAAAGTTAGTTTTCTCAAATCTGGTCAGAGTTTTTATAAATATTTGTTTTTCCAGTTACCCAGCTATGTGTGGACTTCAGTAGATTTGATTATTAATACAATATAGCGGGAGGTTTTTTTTTTTTATTTTTTATTTTTATTCATCTAGTAAAAACAGAAATAACAGCAAATGTAGCTGTTTTGTTTTTAATGTGGACGCTTTAAAAAACTGAATGAGCTGGAAGCTGGGCCCCCAAATCAAACCCTGCTCAGGGCCCCATGTATTCTTGGGCCGGCCCTGCTGTGCATCAGGATACTGGAATCATCTTATTTACAGCTTGAGTCACAACAATCTGAACAAAACCACGTTGTGAAAACAGAAAGTTGAGCTTCTTCCATCTTGTAAAATCGGTTCTGTTCGCACAAAACGGACAATTTTACATGCCAAAGAAAAGCTGTAATAATATTCTGAGACAGCGGAGGCTTGGGGAGAAAATGGCAGCAAAGCCTCTTTCTGACTTTGGTAATAAAAGCCAGTCGTTCTTTTTTCCTTCAACCACAGACAGGATTGGCTGAAGCTGTAAAACATATTAAAAACAAGTCGAAGGTATTCGTTTCAAACTAGCTGACATGACGTCACCCTCATGTTGGTTCTCCAAATTGCTTCCAGTTGTTGTTGCCACATCACTGACATCGCAACAAATGGGCCGTTTTCTACCGAAGCCAGAAAACGGCCGGTCCAGGTCCACAGACGGTTTCCATTAGCAACACATGCTGCATTTTTCAGCTCTGACTTTATTACACGCCTCCGTTTCCTCCTGAGGGGTCGGCAGGTGGGTCCGGGATCATCAGCTGTCCGGTGGCGAAGCGTCTGGCCGGCGTTGCCGAGGCCAGCGGTGCATCGCCGCCTGCGTGGGAAATACTCATGAAGCAAAGTGCTGCCGGCGCCGGGGGACGGATCAGAACCACATGGTTCTTCTCTGGCAGTTTTATGAAAATACAAAAAATGACAACAAAAAAACAAGGATTGTTGAAAGAAAAGCAAGACACGGAAATAACAGAATAATGTGACGGTAATACAGGAATAAAGTCACAATAACACAAGGAAGGTGATAGTCAACAATAAAGATGTAGAAGTACAAGAATAAAGTTATAACGTAGTCATGAAAATATGAGAATAGAGCCCCAAAATAAAATAAAGCAGCAATAATATGACAATAAGGTTGCACTGATAGGAGAACAGGCGTCAACAAGTCGAAATGAAATTAGAGTAAAGTATCAATAATACAAGAATATAGTCGTAACAATACGAGAATAAAGTTATAGTACAGGAATAAAGTCAAAGTGTGAGAATAAAGTAATAATTTAACGTGAAACTGCAGTTTCTCCACTGAGCTACGATGAGGAATGTTGAGCATCTTCTGTCCGTTTATAAAGGAAAAATGTTTTACACATCAAATTATCAATCAATAAAGTATTTTCTATTCTATTCTGTCAGAAGTTGCAGGACTTTTATTTTGAAGAAAGAGCCTCCTGAACTGATTGTCACCTGTCTGCTCTGTGATCCAAGCTGGGAAACAATGTAAACATTTAAGACATTTAAATAGTTTTAACATGAAACAGTCAGATTGCAGAAGTTAAATAGATTTTATCACAATTTCTTTCTAAATTTATCACATTTCTTTCTGCCATGTGACTCTGGGTTTCCAGTACCGGACCAGGACAGCATGTTACTCCTGGAAGTGTTGCTTTTAAAGCCAAATATTATCTCTGTCAACAATTAAAAGCAACAGTGACCGTCCAGAGAAACAAACATGGCTCCAGTTCAGCCGCTGCTGTTGATGCAGCTGCTTGTGGTTTTCACAGCAGATTAGAATCGTTTTTCCCCCCAGAGGTTTTTCCAACGTCCAGCTTTACTAACAAGCTTCTGTAGAAACTGGATGTGAACTTTAGTGTGTTAAAATCTTTATTAAAGTCCAAAAAGGCGTCCAGAGATTCTTTGTCGCTTTGCAGTCAACAGCTTGTTGTGGATGAGACGTGAAAATCCTGAAGTGCTGCTTGTGTTCGGAGCCGCAGTCTGGCGACACTTGGCCATAATTGCAGGTTTTGGTCAGGATAAACTCTACGTTGCGGCTCGGTTGCGTATTACAACCCCAGAGGGCAAACGAACAGAGCGGCGCG
Source organism: Poecilia picta (assembly GCA_033032245.1). Taxonomy (NCBI): domain Eukaryota; kingdom Metazoa; phylum Chordata; class Actinopteri; order Cyprinodontiformes; family Poeciliidae; genus Poecilia; species Poecilia picta. The sequence continues at coordinate 44,889,082 of CM065354.1, forward strand.
GTGATGAGGGTCAACACTGCGGCCGGCGGTGTGTTCAGGCTCCCGCAGGCTGTTGGACGTCTGAGTACCCTGATGGTGACGAGCGTCAGCGGGTGGTCCTCATACAGCAAGGAAAAACTCTCTATTCTTGGTGTAAAATTCATTTTTAATACATAGAAAATGTTTAAATTTGTACCTGAGAACGTTCAGAAAAAGTTGACACCACATTATAATGCAACATGAACAAAAATATCTAATCCACAGTTAACAGGCAGAACGACAAACGTCTGAAATAAATTCAGGAGAAACTTTCAGATTATAGACATAAACAAAATGTAGCTAGAATGTTTCTCTGTTGTTTTACCAAAATGAGTTTTATATTTCAGAAAAACAGGAACGTTTATTATAATGGGAAGTCAGTGACGTAAAACTGGTTTTATATTCAGTTAAAACGAGAACATTAAGATTCACGCGATAAAAATGACATCCAGTTACTTAAAAAATATATTATTTGATTCTAATTTTTATTTACACGACCAGATTCACAAAGTAGCTGCATAAAAACTACATACTGTTGTCTATGGATTATTTTTTTATTATTTTTTAACTCAGAATTTACATGACTTCACGTAGAGATGGATTATTCTCGGTACTGTCGTTTGTTCCTGTCATTTTTGTAACCATAGCCGAGATTCACAACACGGCTGTGAAAACACACTTTCTGTTACCAACGTATTACTTTGTGTGGTTTTTTTATACTATTGTTATTTACTTTGCTGCTTGTTGAGATTCACAACGTAGTTCCACGTAAAAAAACAACATTCAGTTTTTACAGATTATATTCCGTACTAACGGCTTCCTGTTAGACGAGGAGCAGAAACTCATGTTTATTTTATTTAACTCACTTTTAATCAGAAACATTTATATCTTAAATTCAAACAAGGCCAATATTCCCTTTCATATGTTTGAGCTGAGGCTAAAATACAAGTTATGAAAAATTAGATGTTTCTTATTTTTTGTCTGATTCAGGAAGGAGAAATGACAAAAAGAACGTTAACTTTTAAACTTTCCACTTAATGGCGTTTCAGAAACGATGCGGTCTTGCCTCGACCGTCACGTTGTCGTCTTAAATCAGAGCTTCTGGGATTGGTTGTTGGGACAAAAACATGGCCGACTGCTGGGACAGCGAATTATTCAGCAAACAGAAGGATTCGTTCTTTGAGCACAACGACGCGTCTGTCCGCTTCACGCTCTACGAAGTGACTCATGGCCGACATTTAACCTCAGAGGTTCCTCCTAATGGGTTTAATTTTCCAGCAGACGCGTCTTGAGTCCTGCTGCCGGTTTTCCAGTGATCACACGAATTCCTTCGAACGCAAACATCTCTGATCGTTGTGGACAAACGTGAAGCCGCGCCGGTTTACATACAAAACCTAAAGGCTGTAAAGCAACCGTGTCATTTCTATGGCGCACAGAACAAAAACAGCTGGAAACGCGCCGCAGTTCATGACAGACTCGCTTTACCCGAGAAAACACGGGCGGCTAACTACAGGCCGAAGAGACGCCGTTGTTTGGAAGATCCTCCTGATGTTTAGGGGAGAAAATGGAGTAGATTTCAAACATCAGACGGTTTCAGCTGCGACTCGGTGAAGTCTGAGTTCAGAAGAAAAGCCAGCGGTTTTTCAGGGATGAAAAGGTTCTGGGATCCAGCTCAGGAAGTTCTGCTTAACTGGACTTTCCTCTGAAGTAGTTTTGGGATCTGGTTGTTGATGATGGTTTTACTGGGAATGTCTGATCCCTGCACTGAATAAATATTTCTGTTAATAAGTGATGAGCTGGAAAGAAAATATGTCTCCACATGTTTTGAAACTAGGTCAGATGTGACCAACCAAACATCTTCACTTTGCCTTTCTAAACTGTTTGAATATGGAGGACCAATCTTGTCAAAAATAATGTCAAAAAATAAGTACATGAGGAAATACAGTAACTGTAAATACAACAAGGAATATAAAATAAGGAAATAAAACAGTAAATGAATTAAAAATATGTAATAATTAGGGAAAGAAAGTAGAAAATAAAATAGTAAACAACTAAAGGAGGAAATAAAACTATAAATAAAAGTGGAAATAAAGCAACAAGTAATGAAAAGTTTAATCAAATAACAAAATAAAACAGTAAATACATAAATGAGAAAATAAAACAGTGGAAGTAAATTAGGAAATATAAATAATTGAGGAAAATAAAACACAAAACTAGAAAATTCCTGCAGAAATTTTACAGGGCATGCCAAAGTGTGCCGTCGGCTTTGACCCAGTGTTATGATGCTACAAATATTCATTAATGCTAAAGAAAGCTGCAATGTAGTCAATAACCTGTGGAGAGGCAGAAGCACATTGACTAAGCTATACTTGTACCATTCATTATGTTGAAATTAACGCATAAGCTAAAATTAGCCAATATGCTAATGTTAGCCTAAATGCTGGCAGTAGCATGTGGAGCAACACGACCATGTTATTTTAATTTTACTTGCTCCATTCAGTATACTAAACATGTCTAATTAGAAAAGTTGTTTTTATTTCCTCATTTAATAATTTGTCAATTTTGGTAGGATAAGCCTTCCGTATTTGCATCCTACACAGCTGTTGATGATCTGAATAAAATATTGAACCGTAGAAGGTCAATGGGATGAGTCTGAGTGGAAACGCAGAACATCAGCCAGGAAGGGACTGGTGGACATCAGCAGCTTCAGCAGAGGTCAAAGGTCGTTTCCTAGGAGATCTGCAGATAAAATGAGTAACAGCGAGAACTTGTTTAGATTTCCTTTGTTCCCATACTTAGAAATACATGCGACTGAATAACTCCGCATGGAAAATGTCTTCCAGATTAGAGCCACATGTTCACCTTTCATCTCCAGGAAATCACCAAGTTCAATAAAGTTCATGAGCTTTACAGCCTAGAGAGAGAATAAAACCCAAGAAGTAGAGAGAGAATAAAACCCAAGAAGTAGAGAGAGAATAAAACCCAAGAAGTAGAGAGAGAATAAAACCCAAGAAGTAGAGAGAGAATAAAACCCAAGAAGTAGAGAGAGAATAAAACCCAAGAAGTAGAGAGAGAATAAAACCCAAGAAGTTGGGTTTTATTGAAAGACTGAGATTTTAAAGCACAGAAAAATTACACAATGTCATTTAATTAAACATTTAATTTGGAGAAACATCCATGTTGTCAACCATACAGAGCATCTGGGTAGAAGGAAATTGCGCTCAGTATCTTCTTCAGAGGTTTTGGTGTTGGTTCTTGGTGCAGCGCCCCCACAGGCCAGGAGGAGAGCAGGTTGGTTTGCAGCAGCTGGAGTTGGAGCAGATGATGAAACTTTGGTCTCTGATCAAACCGAGTCTCAAGGGCTAAAACACCAACAGACGGCTAATCTGCCAAAACAGTCCATTTGTGGCTCAGTTTTTCGTTTAATACAGCAGAAGGTGCCACTTTTCTCAATCCCACCTACATTTTCATGCACAAAAAGTTTATTTTTTATATTAATATTCCACTCTGTGTTTGAAAACCGTGAGGCTGTAATCTGACCTCGTCGTTTCTCGGTGTCTCCGTCTTTTACTAGAAACGGACTTGGTGGTAAATCCTCCGACCGAGCGGCGAAGTTCCCGGGTCTCAGTAATCTCTGCTTCTTCCTTTCCTGAAAGACGTTTGCGAGTCGTTGCCTCGTTTCTGAGTCTGGACTGAATGTGTTGGAGGTTGACGGATGATCCTGGACCTCAGTAGAACAAGTACATCCTGCCGACTGTTTGGCCCGAACACCTCAGGTTCTGCTTTCTCCATAAATACAGACGCTGCTCCGGCGTTGTGTTTGGTTTCCAGAACCGCTGGCCAAACCTAAAGCTGCATTTCTGTTTACACCATCATGTCACTTGGAGCACAGCTTCGTTAAAACCGTGATGCAAAATGTCCCAAGACGTTTGCCAATGAAGTCTAATTGGGTTCAGCTATGAAGTTCTGGTTCTGCTCGGACTTCACAGCGTCTGCTTTATTTCTGGAAGCAGAAAATAGAAAAGGCGTGCGCAGGGAAAATCACTTTGTTTTGACAGGGATAAGGAAGAGGGGATATGAGAAAACCCAGATTAATGCGGAAGAAGACGTGGGATTTGGGAAAGAAGGGCCTCCGGCGGCCATTTTAGTTGTTCTGCAGCTCTGAGGTCAGAGCAATAAATCTGCTGCCGGTGGCGCCGGACAACAACAAACATCTGGGACCTCATGAAACGACGCGGAGCTGAGGAGCGACTGACACACACCTGGTTGGAAACGTGGGAAGGAGTAAAACTTTATTTATAAACACCTTTTAGTTCACAAAGCGACCAATTAAAATCCATTTTAAGACGATTTTATTTGTCGCTTTTCAGCAACACGGCAGTTCATAAAAAATCCTAAACATTTTGTCAGTAAGGATAATTATGGTTGTTCAAACACTAAATGTCCATTAATATGCATAAAGACTCACAGTGGAAATTAGCTCAACCGCTAAAGCTAACGTCTTCAGTGCTAACCAAAACAGACTTTACTTCTGATCCCATTGTTTCCGTGTGATCGCCATGGTTACGTGACCTCATCAACCTACCGGAGACGTGTAGACGTAAAGGTTTGTTTGATGCTGCTGGACCAGTTAAAGCCCAGTAAACTGGGATCTTGTAACTGGGCTGCGTTCACACAGCAGCCTGAACGGCCCGGTTCTGCTCTGTTTATCCCCCAAAGATCCCATTTGTGTCACATTTCCAAATCTGGGCTGAACTGTATCAGACAGTTTTCAAAGCATCAGAATATTTCATCAGTTATGATGTGACACACCAAATCTTCCTTTGCATTAGTGGAAACCATCTTAGCGCTACCGCTAAAGCTAATACCTTCGGCCTTCCTTAACGATCAGCGCCAAGGAAAACAAATGTAGCTTCTGGACTGGCTGCTGTGCAAATCATGACAAGTTACTTCAGCTTCCCAAGCTGCATTTTACTTTAAATATTTCAGATCTGACAGAATCTGCTGTTGTGGAGGCAAACAAGAATTTCAGTTTTTCTTCTTCAAAGTTTTCAGCTGTATAATAAAGACGTTATGAGGCTCTGCAGAAATATAAACCTTAATATCAGCAGTGAGATGAGGGGTTCTTGAAGCAGAGCCCTGAGGTCCACCATGTTATTTACTGACTGAATCAGAAAGAGATGAAGGAAACTTCAGATCCCGATTCATTCTGTTCGACTTTAAATGTCCATTTTATTGTTTGTGATTTACTGGAATTAAAAAGAACGTAAATTATCAGCCAGTCAGCCTTTAATGTGGCGCCAGATTAAATGAGTTACCAAACTGGTGTGGCTTAAAAGACAGATGCAGCTGTTTGTCATCAGCATAAAACTGTTAAGAGCTTCTTCAAGGCGAGAAGTCCCAAAGTAACATTTGGCTGCAGACAGTTTTAGAGCATAAAGAGGGGAGGGTTAATTTAAATACTGTAAAGCAGAACTGGAGTCCATTAGACCTGGTTCTGTTCCTTATAGTCATGCCTGCAGGTTTGCTTCATGAACTAATTAAAGCTGCAGACGCTTCCAGGTCATTAAGATGAGATTACATTCTCACTGTAGAGTAATGAAGTCCAGGTCAAATTGGGGACAACAATAAGCCTTGTTTAATCATTGAGTTTAATTATTATTATTAAGAGTGTTAGCAACTTGTTGCTGCATCTGGTTGTGTTTACATGCTGAAGGTCTTGTAGAGACAGCTGGGTTTATGTGGGAAGGTGGCATCGTGTTTGGTGTATCTGAAAACTGAACTCATAACCAGATAAACGAGGTTGAAAAGATCATTTTAGAACAAAAAAAAATCTGGAAAAGGATTTGAGGATATTTAACATTCAGTTTGATTTTCTGCTTTAATCATCATATTGGAGCAAATTGATGTTTTAATCAAGTAAAGGTTGGAATTTCACGTCGCTGATTCACAGGACTGACAGAAATATTCAAGCATTTTATAGATCTATAACGTCTGTATGTACAAAAAGTTTAAGTATGAAATATAACGAGTTTCATATCCCGTTGAAAACCAAACAAACTGTTTTTTTTATCTTTGTGAGCCACCCAGGGACAGCAGGACGCCCTGGGCAGAGAGCCGTAAGGCTCAACAAACCCAACTGAGATAACTTCGCCAGCCTCCAGGCCTGCACAAATGTGTTGTCATGGCAACATAAATCAGATATTGATCATGAGCAAATCAAACTTTTATCAATTAGATTTCATTTTAGACATTATAATACAGATTTTAATCTGAAAATAAAAAGGTCTTAATCTTTACTGTGAGAAATCATTTCACGTTCAAAAATCTACAGCGGCTTGCAAAAGTATTCACACCCCTCCGATTTTTTTGTATTTTGTCAAATTATAACCACAAACATAATTATATTTCATTGGGATTCAATGTGAAAAACAAATGGTGAAGAAAAAATTCAAAACATTTTCCTACAAACAAAAACCTGAACAGTTCATTACACAAAGTATTGAACCAATCCTGCGTTTTCTGCCATCACAGCTGTTTTTATCAGTAGAAACGTTCTGAATCGTGGATCATTTTCTCTCGGCTGTGAACTTTGTTTTTCACATTAAATTCCAGTGAAATGTTTTTATATGTTTGTAGTTGGAAAAGAGTCTGGTCCGCATTGCCGGCAGTAAGTCGGGCTCGTTTCCGGTGAGAGTTGGACTCCGCCAAGGCTGCCCTTTGTCACCGATTCTGTTCATTACTTTCATGGACAGAATTTCTAGGCGCAGCCGAGGTGTTGAGGGGATCCGTTTTGGTGACCTTAGGATTCATCTCTGCTTTTTGCGGATGATGTGGTCCTGATGGCTTCATCAGATCGTGATCTGCGGCTCTGGTTGAAACGGTTCGCGGCCGAGTGTGAAGCGGCCGGGATGAGGCTCAGTGCCTCCAAATCCGAGGCCATGGTCTTGAGCCGGAAAAGGGTAGAGGTCCTTCTCCGGGTCAGGGGGGTCGTCCTGCCTCAAGTGGAGGAGTTTAAGTATCTGGGGATCTTGTTCACGAATGAGGGAAGAAGGGAGCGGGAGATCGACAGGCGGATTGGGGCGGCGTCTGCCGTGAAGCGGGCGCTGTACCGGTCCGTCGTGGTGAAGAGAAGCTGAGTCAAAAGGCGAAGCTCTCGATTTACCGGTCGATCTACGTTCCCACCCTCATCTATGGTCATGAGCTTTGGGTCATGACCGAAAGAACGAGATCACGGATACAAGCGGCCGAAATGGTGGCCGGGCTCTCCCTTAGAGATAGGGTGAGAAGCTCGGTCATCCGGGAGGGACTCAAAGTAGAGCCGCTGCTCCTCCACATCGAGAGGAGCCAGTTGAGGCTCGGGCATCTGGTCAGGATGCCTCCTGGACGCCTCCCTGGTGAGGTGTTCCGGGCACGTCCCACCGGGAGGAGGCCCCGAGGAAGACCCAGGACACGCTGGAGGGACTATGTCTCTCGGCTGGCCTGGGACGCCTTGGGGTTCCTGGAGGAGCTGGAAGAAGTGGCTTGGGAGGGAAGTCTGGGCCTCCCTTCTGAAGCTGCTGCCCCCGCGACCCGATCCCGGATAAGCGGAAGAAAATGGATGGATGGATGGATGTAGTTGGAAAAAGCTGAAGTACATTTACTACCAGATGCATAAATCTAAAATCTGGATCCAGTCCTGAGTTTCTCCCTGTTTTCCGTCGCTGTAATCTGATTTCCAGATGTTACGTTAGGTTTCGAAGCCCAGCCGCTCCGTTCTGTTGCATTTCTGTGTGTTTTATCAGGAAAACGGATTTTCCTACACTGGAATCCAGTTTCCTCTCTGGCCGTTTTTTTGGCCGGGGCGCTGTGACCTGCTGTCGAAGTTTGACCGACGGCTCTGTGAAATCTGGAATGTCTGACGTCATCCTGCAGGAATACCAGCTGGGACCAATCTGCCTGGTTTCACCGTCAGATAAACAGATTTATTTGTTTCTTAAAAACCTGAATTTGTCGTGTTGTTGGCCGAGGCGGCGCTCTGGCAGGAAGCAGCCGTTAGCGCTGCCTCATCCACATTCCCTTCATGTCACGTAATGCTGAGTTATTGTCGACCGTCGCACACATCACAACCACAGCACTGTAAAAAATGCTCTCAAAGCCAAGCTGTATTAAGTCTGACTGCCTGGATTTTCTGCTCCACTCTGCAAAAAACATTAATATTACCAAGCGTTTTTTTTACTTTAATTGCTAATACAAATATGTTGGTACACTTGCAATAAGACAAAATTGACTTATAAGTAACTTTTTAGCAACATATAGGAGCTTGTTTAAGTAAATAGTTTATCAAGATTGAGGAAAAAATGCCATTTCCACTGGCAGATTATTTTACTTATTATAGGACATTTTCCTGTGTTGAAAGTTAATTAATCTGCTAATTAAACTAGAACTGGACTTGTAAAAGAACATTGACTTAAAACAAGCTCCTGTTGTTAAAGAGTTGCTCTTAATTCAGTTTTGTCTTATTACAAGTGTATTAACTAGAAACCTGACCAAAAATACTTGGTGCAGATTTTGTGTTTTTACAGTGCATCTACGTTTCAGGTATAGAGACATCTTGATATTTTCTATTTTCTTTAATTTGTGATATAAGTTTTCATACATGAGGAAAATGTTTTCAAAGTCTGATTTGGATGGAAACATCTGGAAACTTTCACAAGCAGAAACGTTAGAAACGTTAACCTCTTGTTGCTCTTTAGCTAATTAAATGCTAATAAAATGTCGCCTATTCATTAGCAGAACAGCTACTAAACACTTAGATGATAAGCTAACAATGTACGATAAACAATGTTAGCATATCAGCTAATAATTATCAATATAAACCTTGATCACACTGTATTATACTGAATGTTGGACTGATTGTGAGTTTGTTTATATATCAGCTAGCGTTAGCTTTGCAGCACAGCTAGCTGCAACAGAAGCTTAGAAAAGCTGTGTTGCTGTGCATGTTTAAACTTTGTTGGTTGTGTTAAAATTGTTTCCTCTGCTCCTGTCAGTGGAGTTAAAACAGAAAGTTATGTGTGTTTCTAGAGGGAGACTCGAGGATTCATGGAGATCTGTCGACTCTGTTGTTTGGACTTAATGATGCAGTTAAATCAGTGTGATCCTCTCCAGCTTAACGCTATAAACAATGAGAGAGATTCACCCTCTGCTCTAACCTTTGACCCTGACCTCAGTGAAAGCCCCGGGCCGAACCAGGAAGAGTTCAGGCTCTGCTGTTCGTTAAGCTCCTTCAGGGCTGATTGTCTCGATTTTAGGATAGATTAGATCACGGCGAGCAGCTCGGTTTAAAAACGCTTGATGGCTGGATACTGATGAAGAGGAGGAAGAGGAGGAGGAGCTCAGGAGAGACCACAGTCCTCTGCGGGTCGAACACGGGATGCGAGCGGCTCATAACTGTGGCCGGCTCTTTAAAACCAGACGACCAACTGGAGAACCGAGAGCTGCGTCTTCGTTTCTACTTTCCTGGCTCGCTTTTCCTCGCTCCGCAGAAATACGTTTACATCACCAAACTACAGACAGTTTAACCGACAGAGCCGGGAAATTAATCTGCAACAAGATTCAAAATGAGAAACGAGGAGAAACTCTGCTGTTCAAACGAGAAACTAACTAGAAACTTTTATATTTTACCAAAAATATGAAACAAGAAAACTCATCTAAATGTAAAAAACTGAGAAACTTATTTTATTTTCTCCTTTTAAACTAGTTAAAATGATAAAGTTTGTAACGTGTTTTGCATTTTTTTGTTTCAAAAGTATTTTATCTCAGTATAACCATGAAATATTCTAATTTTAATGAATATTGTTTCTCGTTATGAATAGGAAGTTTTAATGTTAAAAACATTTACTTGTTTATCTAGTTTTTTGTCGAGTTAATGATAAAGTTTCTCGTTATATCAGATTTCAGTTGCTGCCATTTAAAATAGGGATGTCCAAACTATGACCCGGGGGCCATTTGTGGCACCTGCACTGACTTTATGTGGATCCCAAGTTTGCAGTTGAAGAATAATACAAATTAGTTGTTTCAGTTTTTATTTTTAAACTAAGAAGAAAGTTTCTAATTTAAAAAGTTACCAAATTCATCGAACATTTAAACAAGTTATAAAACAAGAAACTAACAACATGTTTTTTGGTTTAATGAGCAGCTATTCTTGTTAAAATCATAACCTATTCTTGTTTAATGAGTTTATTACGACAAACTTATCTTAAAATGGAAAATATTAAATACGACACAAGTATTGATCTTTTTATAACCAAACTTTTATCAGTAGTACCGTATTTATCCAGACATTTTTACAGCTGCAGCTAAATGACCTTATATTTAATTTATTCAACTTGGCTAAACATCACAAAGAAGGTCAAATAAATCCTGTTTTTAGAACTGAATATAAATTTGTTCAACTGTTCAAGAATTAGAAAACTAAATGTCTTTTGTTTAATAAAGCAAATGTGCAAAATCCTTTTAAATGTTTGGACATAAAAACATGTAAAGTAGCCCGATAAATAAAAATCGGGCTACTTTATTTACTTTTCTAGCTTTAGCTTCTTCTTGACTTTTGACTCAATAAAGTGACTAAACATTTGGACCGCCCTGGTTTCAACTCTCAGTCTTTGGTCCCGATTCTCCCTGAAAATGTTTCTTTGCAACAAAAACAAACTGGCTGCACGTTTTTGTTCGTCGAGCTGAAAGTTTCTCCAGAGGCAGATTTATGATTTTGTGCGGCTCAGAGGAGTTTAAGGCAGGAAGCAGCTGTAGCTCATCTGGACCAGCGAAGAGACGAACAACGGAGACCAATCAGGCGTCCCATATTTTTCAAATAAGAAGACAGTTTGGTTTGTTCTTGTGTTTAAAATGAAGTGACTCACTGTTTCCATTTGGTCATTTTCTAACCTCTTCCTGCCAAAGCTCCCCCCCAAACACGTTATGAATATTTCCATATTAGCCAAGGAAAAATCCATAAACTATCTCCCACTTTTTCTCTCGGCTCCCCACATCTGCCAGCTACATCACAGAAGTTGAAGGTTTTTCTTTCCTGCTGAAGACAACGGATCCAGTTTTTATTTTTTTCAATGTAATGATTGTGATGTCTGACGAAGAGACACGTGAGTCATGTGGAAAAGCTCTGAATGTTTCAGAGAAGCTGACTGGTGGAAAACGAGGAGGTGAAAAGTGAACGTTGCTCTTCGTTTCCCCACTTCGTGAGGCTTCGTGGTTACCTTTTTTTAATAAAACCCACATTTCCAGTAAACTTCAAACTGTGTGGACGTGAGGCGTTTCAAATCCCCCCAAACCACAACAGGAAAAAAACAGAAAACCCGGCGGGACGGCGTGACGCTTTCTATGTGTCAGCGCAGAAACGCAGGATTACCAAACGAAGACACGTTTCTCACGTTGAGCAGCGAAGCTGATGGAGGTCAGGAGGCTTTAACCTCATCAGTGGTCATTGTTATACCTTAAAACACATAAAAAAGCTGTAAATGTTACTTTACTGAGAACTTTGTCGCTTTCCAGATGGGAGGAGAAAGCAATAAAACTCAATACAGTCCAATTCTGATGATTTACTGCTTTTGTGCATTTTCCAAACCTCTAATTTCATCTAATTTTGATAAATTTTGGTGCTTCCATCTTGTTATGGCATCATTGTTAACAGTTTCCATGTGAGGGAGGAAGGAGATAAATGCAGCCTTCGCCTCATTACTAATATCTAAACCCATCAACTCAAATCGACTTGTGGGTCAGAAAATGTTTTTTCACGTCCCAACAGTGAACTAAACTTACAGTAATTGTCATTAAACATGTAAAGAAGTTCGGTTTTTGTAGAAAATTTACGTTTAAATCATTGGGCTGCACAGTGGCGCAGTTGGTAGAGCTGTTGCCTTGCAGCAAGAAGGTTCTGGGTTCAATTCCCAGCCCCGGCCTTCTGCATGGAGCCTGCATGCTCCCCCCGCGCATGGTGGGCCCCCCCGGGTACCCCAGCCCCCCCCCACAGCCAAAAAACATGTCCCTAGGTGTGAGTGTGTGTATGTTGTGTAACTGCAGATTTCTGCCCAGGTCCCCCTTGAAAATGAGATCTAGATCTCAATGGGGCTTACCTGGTTAAATAAAGGAAATAAAAAAAAAAATTGTAGATTAAAAATAAAAAAGTTTTTCATGTTATTAAAAGAAAGTTTTCATGTTCTTTTGAGGTCAAATGAAAGAAAAATAAAAAATATTCCACCTTTTCTCAGGAATAAGATTAGGATTTTGGTCATTCTCTAAAAATGTTTGCTGTATCAAGTGAGGTTTAACAAGTTAAAGAAAAGCAGATTCTCTAACATCTGTTTCTATGTAGAGCTCAGTTGATAAATCTGGTCCTGTTTGCTGTAAAACTAAAGAGAAACCCAAAAGCATGGTTTTTGTTACAGAACATTTTATTTTGTCTAATTAATTACAAAAATCTCCATTTTGTGGCCGTTCATATTGCTGATTAAACAGACCTGTGAGCGATTTACGTTCCCACAGCGATGCGTTTAAAAATGGCCGCCGCCGTTTTTAGACTCATTTTAAAGTTTATTCAGAAATGTTGGACCTGCAGGGCTGGGATGTGACTCTGATCTTCATTATTCATACCCGGAGCTACACTGACTAAATCAATCATAAATGTTTCAGATTAGTTAACTTTATTTCACTTCTTTGTTGTAACCTGTTGTCTCTTATAAAAAGGTAAATAAAAAAATCTAACATGCAGATGTTTTATTGAAGCTTTAAAACTTTTTTCACTTCCTGCAACAGCTAGCTGTGCTGCAGTACTAGCTCATACATAAACAAGAAAGAAAATGGAGATACATTTCTGCCATTTTATTATTTTAAGAAGTTTTTAAAGTAAAATTATAGTGAAAAAACATTTATCATTTCTTTTACAAAATTTACAAGAACAACTTTCTACTCATTCAGGTTCCTTTGGGTTTGTCTTGTTTACATATATTTATCAGTTATTGATTTCCAAATTTGTTGTGAAGATAACTAATATTGATAAACTCCTTCATAGATGTTCAGGTAAATAATAAACTACAAACACAGATGAATTATTTCTCTTTGCTGTGTAATTTTTTACTCTAATTAGCCTGTTTGTTCTTTTTCTCCCAATATGAATGAATTATTCATGTTGGTTGATGTTTAACTGTGGAGATTTGTTGGAGATCTTTAGTGTTGTCTGCTCTGATGTGGTTTATTAAAACCATTACAGTAAAAAGTAAGTACATCCTGCATAGGCTCCTGAACTCAACAGATATTAGAAATAATCTAATAGTTTGGAAAATGATGTAAATCTGATCTAAAACACAACAAATTCCACATTTACTAATCAAAATGAAAATAAATTAGGACGTTCATTAAAACTTTGCTTTAAACTATTAGCAACCAGATTCAGCAACTTCTGCTGCCGTCAAGAGGTCCAGACTATCTGAAGATCTTCACCTCCAGAGAGGAAAACATCTCAGACCCTACAGGGTTCACTTAGCAGGCTAAAGGTCAAAGGTCATGACTGGCTGAAAAAGTAAAGGATGGTGGCGCGTCCTGGGCCAGAAGCTTCGTTTCTCTTTAATAAATAACAGCGCAGGACCTTCTGTGTGATTGTGAGCTGAGAATCACAGCACAGCAGTGAAACATGGTGGTTTTCTGTCTGCTGCTAACCTGACTCACCTGCAGCCTGAGGCTCACAGCTGCCACCTGCTGTCAGCAGCAGAAACAGGTAAAGGTCAGAGGTCGTCCTCTCCTCGGTCTCATATCTGCAGGTTACGTTCCTGGATCTGAACCGTTATTTCCAGAGTGAAACACCTGAAGCTTTCTGGAGGTTTTTCTGGCCTGTGGGTCGTTTCCTCTGGAGGGATGACCTCATGTCTGAAAGACGGAGACGTTTTCCAGGCCCTCTCTTTTCCCGGTACGTGTAGCACATGGAGGCAACCTGTGTTTCACATTAATGCTGTTTGTGCAGCAGCAGAACATGCAGAACCAGAACATTTCAGATTACTGCTGAGTAACTGAAGAATCGGAAACTTCAGGAAGAATCAGAGACTGGAGCAAAACTATAAAACTAAAAGACTTTTTCCACTGTGAGACCTCCAACCTGGTGGCTGAAGGTTGAACATTTCATGTCTGCTGTGTTTGTACGACATACTGTATGATCGCTTAAAGAGACGCTTCTTGATGAGTTTGGAGCTGAGATGTAATGTTTCTCTGCACTCTGAGCTGATTTGACTGAACACTATCAGTCCTGCGTTAAAAGTAACTGCATTGGCTAAAAGCAGAGAAAAATACTCACATTTTCATCTATAATATGTACAAGTGGAGATTAATCTGTGGGAGTAAAACTCTGACCTGTGTGACATCGTCGTCTCTCAGCTGATCGTTGTTAGGATGATTGTGTGCAGTTTCACACAATCATTTTAAACTGATTGTGTGAAACTGCAGCTGAGTCGTGTAAAATAAAAACCTTCTGTGAGACGTTTAAACTTTAAACGTGTTTCTGCTGGAGCGTTTGGCTGGTCTGTCAGTCTGAAGCCCCGCCTCCTGAAGGAAACCGCTCGTTTCCTAGCAACCGTTCCGGTCGCTTCCGGTCGGTTCCGGTCGGTTCCAGTCGGTTCCGGTTTTTCTAGAGTTAGGCAGCAGAATCAGAAAAACAACATTCAGTGTATCTTAGAGCAAAATCATATTATTATCACAGTAATCAGAATATCAGTGAATTAAAGATGAAATATCAAAGAATAAAATTATGAGAAAAAAGTTTTGATAATTATTAAGGTGTTGCCAACTGGTGTAATCTGATTCTTTCTTCTAATCATCTAAAAGTTTTACTAACAATTATTGTTTTATGCTGATGATGTTAAAAGATAAAATATTTACTTATTTATAAAATCAATACCAAAATATAACTTCACAAGATGCTAAATGTTCCTCATTTAATTATTATTTTGAATTTATAAAAAATGTTTTAGGAATTGTCATAATTTATTTATTCTAGTCTTACGGCTTTTGTTAGTACAACTATAAATTTATTCTCATATTATTTTGACTTAATTTTCATGCGATTTTATTTTCTTATTAATCTTTTCTGATAAAATTATAACTTTTTTCTTCTATCATTTCGACTTTGTGGTAAAAATTAATTTATTATCATAAAATCACAACTTCATTCTCATATTTTCTTTATCGTTCCACTTTTTCTTGTAGTATTTGTACTTTATTGTTTGATTCTATTCTCCTAATGTTAATTGTAAAATCATACCTTTATTCTTCTGTTGTCGTACAACTTGATTCCCTAAATTTCTGACTTTATTCTCAGGATGAAGAAGGTTGACGTCTTGCTCTGTCCGTGGCATCCGGACCTTTTCCGCCTGTTTTCCAGAACCTTCCATCAGAAGCTGATCTTCCTCTTCCTGTGCGTTTCAGACGGCAGCTGCGAACAGGACGGCCAGATCTACACCAACAACGACATCTGGAAGCCGACGCCGTGCCGGATCTGCGTTTGCGACAAGGGGAGCGTTCTGTGCGACGACATCCAGTGCGACGACGTGACCAACTGTGAGAAGCTGTACATCCCGGAGGGCGAGTGCTGCCCCGTCTGCCAGGGCGACTCGCCCGGCGCCGGCGGCACCGGCGGCGGCGGCACGGGGAGCGTCGGTGAGCTGCCTCAGACAGGAAGTCAGGAAGCTCCTACGGCGCTTCGCTACAACCTCAAAACGAGCAAAACTGACGTCTGATCACTTTTAGCTCCGAGTTGGAAATATTCAGGGGCCAATTTTTTATTTTTTTTCTCCCCAATTAAACAAATATATGTTCTTGTCAATTATTTTCCTTTTACCTGTAAAACAATAAATAAAATATGTAATATTTGCCTTTTTAGATCTATTTTAAATGGTTTTTAATTTATAAAATGTTTTTAGTTTTTTCCCAGAAAAGAAAAGAAAAATTTTCTTCTACAAATTTTGCTTCATTTGTCCAAATATAATGAACGGCTGTGACCAAGTTGGTTTTTAGTAAAAACCTGCTGGATGTTTTTTATGCAACTTCTTATTAGGTAAGAATAAATAATAATAAAATAATAATAATAGAAGCCAGCTAAAGAAATAATATTTCTATTTAACATTTTATGAAGATGTAAACTTCCAACGGAAAATATCGTCCTAAAATACTTACAAAACTTTGTGCCACACAAACTAATCCAGGGGCCACAAACGGCCCCCGAGCCACACTTTGGACACCCTGTTTAATCAGCATTGGATCAAACAGGCTGGTCACAATCAATCAATTAATCACCTGATAAATAATGTCTAACTGTGTGATTTATCATTTTTCTCTTCAGTTTGGTGTTTTGGTCTCAACTAAAAATTTTATAAAGATAAGTTTTGTTCATAATTCATTTTAATTGTAGTTTCGGTTGTTTTATTTATTTAGAATATTTAAAATGTTTTCCAGTGTTAAATGTTTGTTTGAATTTAAAGCTTATTGATCTTTGAGAATGTGTTATTGCATTATTATTATTATTATTATTATTATTATTATTATTATTATTATTATTATTATTATTATTATTATTATATTACTAGAAGATTATCTAAAACATTAACTGTGTGATAAATGATGGTGATATTATAGTTTACCACATTTATTACTACTTGAAACAGAAGTAACAAATAGTTACTTATATAATAAATATAATAATAAAACTTTAAATCCATGTTGCCCAGCCCTGCTGAAAAGTGTGGTGTGCTCGTTCAACATCTTTTTTTTATTTTGACAGATTATAAGTAAAATGATTTTAGATTGTCCTTTAAAAAAATGGCTTTTTCAGACTGTAGACTTTTATCATCTTTTGTTTGGAAAGAGAAAAGAAAAGATAATTTATGGAAATGGAAATTATTTTAATATATCATGTGATTAGTTGACTTATTGATTATTGCAACAGGCCTTCTCATTTGTAAAACATTTCTTTAGGACAGAAGTTAAATTGAGTTATTTGTGTCACTGAACTGCACAAACAACATTTTATCACGTCTTCATCTTTTATCGATGTTTCAGTGGAGAAAAATAGAAGAACAAACAATACGGACAGTTTGCGTTTTATCATGACAAATCATGTTCTTCATAAGATTGTGGTAAATGATAAATTTAGAAAATTAAAGCCTTAACCATCCTTGCTGATCTGAAATGTTTTCTCTGTCCTGCAGGCGGAGGCAGAATTTACAAGGTAAGGCGGCGTTTCCTGCTCCGTGTCGCCCGCCTGGCGCTGCCAGCGTTTCTCTGACGTTTTGTCTCTGTGTCCTCAGGGTCAGAAAGGAGAACCAGGAGAGGTTCCTTACGTGAGTAGAGCTGCACATCTCTGAAGCGGTTCTGGTTTCGCAGATCTAACGGGTTTTTCTCTGCAGGTGACGGGGGTCCGAGGCCGACCTGGACCCATGGTGCGTCGCTCCGCCTCTCCGTTACGCCCAGACATGTCACTTCCTGCTAAGCTCACCCTGTTTCCATCTGCTGGTTTGAAATGCTCGTTTTGTCTGACAGGGGCCCCCGGGGCCACCAGGACACAGAGGACCTCACGGGAACAAAGGGAGACCCGTACGTCTGGTTCTGGAAAACAAAATCAATCTGAAGCAACAGGAAGACGTTTCTGTCATCGACATGAGAGTCACATTGATTTAAGCTTTTAACGGCTTAATTATTGCTCTGACCTGTAATAATCCCTTGAAGCAGGTTAAATTATACACAGACATTCATACAAAGCGGTGGTGTTCAAAGTGAGGTTCGTGGGCCATTTGCGGGCTGTGGCAAAATTTTATGTGGCCCTTTTTTAACTTTAAATGGAAAATGTTAGCTGCAACCCAGCATATTTTTCTTTGTTTAATTGTATTTTATTCCTAAAAACAGACCTGGGTCGGTTAGTTTCAAACTAACCATTTAGTTTGAAGTTAAGTATTTAAAACTAAATATTTGGCTTCAAATTCTATTTACCTTGCTAGCTAAGTCAGTATTTAGTCTGAAACTTAATATTTAGGTTAAAACTATAGTTAGCTTGCACACTAAATATTTAGTTAGCAAGCTAAATGTTCAATTTTCATCAACAAAATTATTTTGATCACAAACATCTAAAGTGTTATGCAAAGGTTTAAACAGACATTGAACTATTTCCCAAGTCAAATATTTAATTTGGAGCTTAAAATTTTGTTAGTTAACTAAGTATTTAGCTTGATAATTAAATATTTAGTATGAAGCTGTGATATTTATAAACTTATAACCTATGGCTGAAATATTAAGCCCCATTTTTTGTCTCAGGGATAAAAAACCAAAATCATAGCTGTTAACTTTTGACAGTGTAACTTAAACGGCTCCTCATAGCGAAGTGTGTTTGATGTTTTAGTTAGTAAAAAGGCTAAAGCATGTTAGCTCCACTGTTAGCGGATTGATGCTCCGTGTTTTATATCCCCATCCTGACTTCCTGTTCGTTTTAGTTGGTTTTAAACTTTTATTAATGACCTCTGACCTCCTTATTCATCTGATTTTTAAGTGTTTGTGAAACCATCTTGAAGTCACCCGGTCAGCTGTTATTGGCTCTGAGATTAAACTCTGGGGTGATTTTAATGCTAGTTTCAGAATAATCCCACAAGCTGCAGCCCTTTCCACAGCAGAACAAATGAATTATCCAAACTCCGCAAACAATGTGAGGTTTTAGTTTATCCAAACCAAAACAAGCAAAATTAGATCAGTGGGATCAAACCAAGTCTGGCAGCTCTTGACTTTTACTTCCCTGTTTCAGTTTGATAAAAACATTCAACACCAGAGGAGAATCAGTTGGAGTCGGTCTGAGTCCGTCTGTTTTACTTTAAAGGGACTGCGAGGACCGGCAGGGTTCGACGGAGAGCCGGGTATTCCGGGCCAGCCTGGAGAACCGGGACCTCCGGGTCCCCCGTCACACCCGGGGGTGAGAGGAGCCGCGGCGTCTGCTCAGCTCGCAGCTGGAAGCAGCCCCGTCTAACCTGAAACGTGTCGTCCGCAGGGGCTGGGAGCGCACATGGCTCAAGGGACGGATCCAAAAACAGGACCGCAGCACATGCTGAGTGGAGCCAGGGTAAGAACCGGCCGGCGCCGCCGCAGCAGGGCCGGCTCGGGGGGGTTATGGGTCCACATGGAGAACATCAGGAGCTGGTTCTGGTGTCGGCCCTTGGAGGGGAAGCTGATTGGTTTGCTGTTACAGTTAAAGATCTGGAAACTTCTCTAGATGGTGAATAGTTGTGAAAACCAAGTAACATGCTGAACTGCATCCTTTACAGAAAACAAGTCATTACTTATAGGATTTACATATTTAGCATGCAAATTTACAAAATTAGGCATAACAATGACCAGTAAATGGAGACAAAACACCAAGAGCATAAAAACCTTTAAAACATGAATTAAACTCATTGTTTCCCCTGTCAGGCAGGTTTGGTTTGACTGGAGACCAAAGTTTCAGCAAGAGCTACATTTTCAGTTGATCGTTCCTTTGAGCAACCTGTTCCCCTCCTGGCCTGTGGGGGCGCTGCACCAAGAACCACTGAAGGAAACAACACAAAAACCTCTGAAGACACTGAGAGCAACTTTCTGTTTCACCAGATGGAAACAAGATGGAGGATTTTAGTGGTTGGAGGATTTTTCTTTAGTCTTTGGCTGAAGACCAGGAGCCATTTCTGCTGCTAGCGCTAGGCTAACATGTTAGCTTTGGTTGGATTTACCCAGAATGTCCTGCGCTGTCGTCCGCTTCCTGCTGGTGGAGCGGCCTCTGGTCTGTTTGGCGTTCACATTTAAACCAAACCACAGTTCACTTCAACCAAACCAGACCGAGGTTTGGAGGACCAGAGGTCAGAGGTCAATTAGCGTTCACATCCCACCACCTGAACTGGATTTCCCAGTCAAAGGGACTGGAGTTGGATTACAGTGGACTAAACCGGACTGGTGTGAACGCAAACGTAGAGAATCCTGGTGAAGCTGAGACTCGCCCAGTTTATGTCTGTTGAACTTTACAAGGTAAAGAAACGGTGAGGAGGTCTCTCATGTTGGGGGGAGATGGAGCAACTCTTCACGGTGAACTGAGTCACTTTGGAGGTTTTCCAACCACGTTCCACTGATCCAGAGTTTACTGGAGGAACTGTATTCTGGATCCCTCTGTCCCCGTCTTCTGAAACTCCTTCAGCCTCGTAAACACCTTTTGTTTCTGAGAATGACCTGGAGATGGGAAGGTGCTGTAGATGATGCTGGAGACGGTGCTGCAGGCGGTGCTGGAGGTGGTGCTGCAGGCGGTGCTGGAGACGGTGCTGCAGGTGGTGCTGGAGACGGTGCTGCAGGTGGTGCTGGAGACGGTGCTGTAGATGATGCTGGAGACGGTGCTGCAGGCGGTGCTGGAGGTGGTGCTGCAGGCGGTGCTGCAGGCGGTGCTGGAGACGGTTCTGCAGGCGGTGCTGGAGGTGGTGCTGCAGGCGGTGCTGGAGACGGTGCTGCAGGTGGTGCTGGAGACGGTGCTGTAGATGATGCTGGAGGCGGTGCTGCAGGTGGTGCTGGAGACTGTGCTGTAGATGATGTTGGAGACGGTGCTGGAGGTGGTGCTGGAGACGGTGCTGTAGATGATGTTGGAGGTGGTGCTGCAGGCGGTGCTTCAGGCGGTGCTGGAGGTGGTGCTGGAGACGGTGCTGCAGGTGGTGCTGGAGACGGTGCTGTAGATGATGTTGGAGGTGGTGCTGCAGGCGGTGCTTCAGGCGGTGCTGGAGGTGGTGCTGGAGACGGTGCTGCAGGTGGTGCTGGAGACGGTGCTGTAGATGATGTGGAGACGGTGCTGGAGGTGGTGCTGCAGGCGGTGCTGTAGATGATGCTGGAGGTGGTGCTGCAGGTGGTGCTGGAGACGGTGCTGGAGACGGTGCTGGAGGTGGTGCTGCAGGCGGTGCTTCAGGCGGTGCTGGAGGTGGTGCTGGAGACGGTGCTGGGAGGCGGTGCTGCAGGGGTGCTGCAGCGGTGCTGTAGATGATGCTGCAGGCGGTGCTGCAGGGGTGCTGGTAGACGGTGCTGTAGATGATGTGGAGGCGGTGCTGGAGGTGGTGCTGCAGGCGGTGCTGTAGATGATGCTGGAGGTGGTGCTGCAGGCGGTGCTGTAGATGATGCTGGAGCGGTGCTGGCTGCAGGCGTGTGCTGCAGGCGGTGCTGGAGGCGTGCTGTAGGTGATGATGCTGCAGGCGGTGCTGGGGCGGTGCTGCAGGCGGTTTATGCTGCGCAGGCGGGTGCTGGGTCTGAGGCGGTGTGAGTGTGCTGCAGGCGGTGCTGGGTGGTGCTGAGATGATGCTGCAGGCGGTGCTGCAGGCGGTGCTGGAGGCGGTGCTGAGATGTGCTGCAGGCGGTGCTGGGTGGCAGGCGGTGCTGAGTGGGCGGTGCTGAGTGCGGCGGTGCTCGGCGTGCTGAGGCGGTGCTGCAGGCGGTGCTGCAGGCGGTGCTGGAGGCGATGCGTAGATAGCTGCAGGCGGGTGCTGGAGGCGATGCTGTGAGGAGCTGCAGGCGGTGCTGGAGGCGGTGCTGTAGAGGATGCTGCAGGCGGTGCTGAGGCGATGCTGTAGCATCGATGCTGCAGGCGGTGCTGCAGGCGGTGCTGCAGGCGGTGCTGAGGCGTGCTGAGATGATGCTGCAGGCGGTGCTGGGGGCGGTGCTGCAGGCGGTGCTGCAGGCGGTGCTGTAGTGATGATGCTGGAGGTGGTGCTGGAGGCGATGCTGTAGATGATGCTGCAGGCGGTGCTGGAGGCGATGCTGTAGAGTGCTGCAGGCGGTGCTGGAGCGATGCTGTAGAAGATGCTGCAGGCGGTGCTGGGGGCGTTGCTGCAGGCGGTGCTGCAGGCGGTGCTGCAGGCGGTGCTGCAGGCGGTGCTGGGGGCGGTGCTGCAGGCGGTGCTGCAGTCGGTGCTGGGGCGGTGCTGCAGGCGGTGCTGCAGGCGGTGCTGGAGGCGTGCTGAGGATGCTGCAGGCGGTGCTGGTAGACGGTGCTGGAGACGGTGCTGCAGGCGGTGCTGCGGGCGGTGCTGCAGGCGGTGCTGCAGGCGGTGCTGAGGCGATGCTGTAGAGATGCTGCAGGCGGTGCTGGAGGGCGTGCTGCAGCGGTGCTGCAGGCGGTGCTGCAGGCGGTGCTGCAGGCGGTGCTGCAGGCGGTGCTGCGGGCGGTGCTGTAGGCGATGCTGCAGGTCGGTGCTGGGGGCGGTGCTGCAGGCGGTGCTGCAGGCGGTGCTGAGGCGTGCTGAGAGACGGTGCTGCAGGCGGTGCTGGGGCGGTGCTGCAGGCGGTGCTGCAGGCGGTGCTGCAGGCGGTGCTGCAGGCGGTGCGCAGGCGGGCTGTGCGGTGCAGGCGGTGCTGCAGGCGGTGCTGGGGGGCGCGGGTGCTGCAGGCGGTGCTGCAGGCGGTGCTGCAGCGGTGCTGGGGGCGGTGCTGCAGGCGGTGCTGCAGGCGGGCGGTGCAGGCGGTGCTGGGCGGTGCTGCAGGCGGTGCTGCAGGCGGTGCTGCAGGCGGTGCTGCAGTGCGGTGCTGGGGCGGTGCTGGGCGGTGCTGCAGGCGGTGCTGCAGGCGGTGCTGCAGGCGGTGCTGCAGTCGGTGCTGGGGGCGGTGCTGCAGGCGGTGCTGCAGGCGGTGCTGCAGGCGGTGCTGCAGTCGTGCTGGGGCGGTGCTGCAGGCGGTGCTGCAGGCGGTGCTGCAGGCGGTGCTGCAGCGGTGCTGGGCGGTGCTGGGGGCGGCTGTGGGCGGTGCTGCAGGCGGTGCTGCAGGCGGTGCTCTGCAGGCGGTGCTGCAGTCGGTGCTGGGGCGGTGCTGCAGGCGGTGCTGCAGGCGGTGCTGCAGGCGGTGCTGCAGGCGGTGCTGCAGGCGGGTGCTGCAGGCGGTGCTGCAGGCGGTGCTGGCTCGGCTCTAGCTCTGTGACGTTTGCATAGTTTCAACCAGAATATGAAAGTTTTCTCTCCAGCTTCCTCTCACAGGAAAAACCTCAATATTAGGTTAACTGATAACCTAATATTGGTGGATTTGTCTCTGTGTTAAGCCAAACTATTGACCAATGGATTGATGTCATTATTAAAAGTTGAAGAAATAAACCAAAGTATCAAGGGTTGCAGGTTTCTTGCTGGTTTCCTTTGGGAACGTTCAGTTGCTCCACCATAAACATGAAGCAGCTGCTGAAATGAATCCTCTGGATGTTTGTTTCAGGGAGAAGCTGGAGCCAGAGGACCAACCGGACCAAACGGCTCTCCTGTAAGTCCGTCTCATACCTAATGATCTCTGCATATTTGCTCTGTTTGTCCTGAAACGTGTTGATCCTGCCCTGACAGGGCCACCCTGGACCACAAGGACCTCCTGGAGAAGTTGGTGATCCCGGTCACATGGTACAAAGACCTTTTTCTAACTTTACTGTGTATTGCAGCTCAGTCTTTCCTTGTGATACGTTAAGGTCATGTTTTTGTTCATCAGGGTTCGCCAGGGCAGAGGGGACCGGAGGGCCCGCCAGGAAAACCCGGCGAAGATGTGAGTGTCTGCAGCGTTAGAGAACTTTAACCCTGTTAAGACAATAACACATAACAAGGGACACTTAATGTTGAATCTGTCTTTGAGGAAGGAGCAGAAACTTTTGTCTTTGTAACTCTGCAGCCATAAAATCAAAATTAAACTCAGTGAAATCTAGAGAGCAGCTACGGAAACTCTGCCTCGTTTCCTCAGAGCGGATCAACGCGGTTCAATACTCTACAGTAAAATCTATGAGCCGTTTCCCCTGCTAGCGCTAAGCTAGCCCGTTTGTTCAGGCTGTATTTACCCAGAATGCCCTGCGCTTATTGAGCGGTCTCTGGTCCGCTTGGTGTTCACATTCGAACCGCACCAGGGTTCGCTTCAGCCGAACCGAGACGGAGGTTTGTAGGCCGACCAGAGTTCAATCAGCATTCCCCAACCGAGCCGGGCTTTGACTAGGCAGACAGACTGGAGTTGGATTAAACAGGATTGGTGTGAATGAACCCTGAACTCGGACGGAAATGTCAACTATCTGCGTGGAAAAAAGGTTCATCGAAAAGGTCCTGAACTTCCTCTGAGGAAAACATTTCTTAGAGGTGAAAGGTCAAGCCTGGTTTGCTTCATTTGCATAAAAAACACAACTTACAAGCTGATTGTCTGATTTCAGGTTTATTTCAAAATGTTTGGCTCTGGAAGTACAAGTTTTTAAAATATTTGAAAACAAAAAGAACAAAATGGATTTACTGTAAAATAATGGAGAATTTTACAGTTTATGTAAGCCTGGAACTGATAACAGAATAACATTTTCTAAACTCATTAAACATTCCTGCATCTCCTTAGATTGTAAATGTCTTTTCTCATCCAGGGAGAAGCTGGCAGAGCAGGAAATTCTGGAGAAGTTGGATTCCCTGGATCCTCGGTAACTTTGGAGACAATAGAGTTTATTTTACTAAAATCTTCATTTCCCATAAACCATCTTACATTTCGTTGATATTTAGGGACCAAGAGGGTTTCCTGGAACGCCCGGTCCGCCCGGCCTGAAGGGCCATCGAGTGAGTAACAACAAACTTTAAGAGGATGTTATTAATCACGCCATTCTAGAAATGGATTCAGTTGATTTTCGTTTCTTCTAGACGATGGTTAAAAATCTGATTAACGTTGAATTTGTTTACTGAATCATCTGTTTCTGGCCTTTAGGGTCACATTGGGCCTCTTGGTCAAAAGGGTGAAACTGGAGCTGTGGGATCCAAGGTAAAAAATAATCTCATCGTTTTCCAAAGGTTTGAAGATTCAATGACAATAATGAGAACAATTTGCATTTACCATTGTTTCCATGGTAACTATCCATGTCCCTCTTTGGAAACTTGAGGTTTGCGTTCAGCAGCAGATCTGATGTGTCGTGGTTATAGCATCCCCTACAAAATAAACTGCATTTTTAAATGAATTTATTTAATTAAAATGATTAAAAGTGTTGCTGTTCATTATTTAAAGAGGCATTTAAGGGTACGTTTATTTATGGCCTTTCACACCTCATGGGTCACATCATTGTGATGCTGAGAATCACTTATCGACCTGCGGTTGACGTCCCGCGACCTCCCCAAAGGGCCCCGACCCCCACTTTGGGAACCCCTGGCCAAGAGGTTGATTATGAAATTGTCACATCACATTAGGTTTATAAAAACTAAGTTCTGTTTGGTATTTAAAATGCCTTAAAGATGGTGGTGCTACCATCTAAAGTCTGAAAATGTTTTAACTGGAGCAGCAACATAAATGGAATCAAATTCTTCGTTATACGACAAACTCCCAGGAATCCGTCCAACTACACTGAAATAATTTGGGAAGACAGTACAGTAGGATTTATTTTCAGATTTATGGAGTCATCTGAGTGTCATCTGCGTAGAATTGATCAAATAATTTTAGAAATAGAAAGGAGTCGAGGAGTCGTCCCTGAGGCACGCCTCGTTCCCACTGAGCCCTCATTACAGAGACGGCGTGTTGATGCTGCATCTTTATGAGCAATAAAAGGAGGTTTATCTGGCTTTGTAGGGGGCTACAGGCCCGCCTGGCCCGATGGGAGGACCGGGACCCATGGTGAGATAAAATGCATTTTGTTTTTTGAAAGTGTGAATTTAATGAGATCAGTTTTATGGATGGGTAATTAGTTTGTGTTTAACTGACAGGGTCCTGCTGGGATGCCTGGTGAAAGAGGCCGACCCGGACCTGGTGGAGTGGCAGTATGTCTCTTCATGCTAACTTTCACTTTTATTAGACATCAAATTGTAAAAATAACACTCATAAACATGAAACTCATTGTCTGTTAGGGGAAGCGTGGCATGCCTGGTAACATCGGGAAACCTGGTCCACTGGTGAGTCACACGATGTTCTGCTTTAGACTATTTACCAAACGAAACCCTGTCAGATAAAAGCAGCTGGTGTTTCTGAGGCGCATGGTCCCAACATTACAATCGTTCTTCTTTTTTTATCCCTCCTGGCCAGCAGGTGGCGACAGTTTACTGGTTTAAGCCAAAGCAGTTGTTGTCAAAGCAAAGTACTAAACATTTTCAACTTCAGCTAAATCACTTTAGGATTTATCTGGAAAAATAAATGTAGGCAAGCTAAGTGCGCTAAATGTTTTCAAAGTTAGCAAAAATGCTGGACACTTCAGCGCATTGGTGGATTAGCAGGAGTGTGCTAACCATTGCTAACCTGTTATCAAATGGATTGTCCTCATGTGCCTGAAAGACTTACCAGACAGAAAACATGTTGCGGCACCTTTCAGGTTCTTTGGTTTGAATTTCTGTTTGTATGATCAGAAATTCCTGAGCTTTTTGTGTATAACAGCAACGTTTCCTTAGAATCTCCTTGGAAAAACATTTTCCTCACCATGTTAAGACAGTCCATAAAGCCAGTTTTAGGTCATGCTTTTGTTTGTCTGCTATCCTAATTAGTAATTTCATCAGTATATCTCTGTAATATTCTCTTGTCTGTCGGACTTCAGGGCCCGTTGGGGCTCAGCGGTCCTGCCGGGTATCCAGGAGGCCCGGGAATGAAGGCAAGTACAGAAACTCACCGAGTTTCATGACAACATGACACATACAGACTTCATGATGCTTATTGTACACGGTGGTCGTCTTCCTCAGGGTCAGCCCGGTCCCACAGGCGTCAGAGGTCCAGAAGGCCCTCAGGGTCAGAGAGGAGAGACCGGTCACCAAGGCAGAGCTGGACCAGTTGGACTGAGGGTCAGCACCTGGCATTTCACACAGAGAGGACATTAAATGGATGTAAGGCTGTTTACGGACGTAACGTTTGGAGCTTTGTGTTCACAGGGACCCATGGGTACAGATGGAGGCCCAGGAACCAAAGGCCCAGTGGTGTGTAAACGTTTTTCAGCTCCAACTGAGCTGCATTCTTTACTACAAACCAACCAATGGGTCTCTCTTCACAGGGTAACCTGGGTCCACAAGGTCCAGGAGGCCACCCTGGACCGTCCGGTCCACCAGGACCGCAGGGAAGCACCGGTCAGCCTGGCATTAAAGGACAGGGGGTGAGCTGGGCTCTAAGGTTTTCACCTATTCCTGGATCTCTGTTAAACCTCCACTCATGTTAATGAGACTGACCTCCGTCCAAAGGGAGACGTTGGAGTTCCCGGTTTCAAAGGTGAAGCAGGACCAAAGGGAGAACCGGTGAGAGTCCATTGAAAAGCAGCCGATGACCTGAGCCTGATGAGCAGTTTTCTAAGGTCCGGATCCTTTCTGGTTTGTGTTTCTGTCTTTGTTAGGGTCCACCAGGTTCCCAGGGAGTGATAGGACCCCAGGGTGAGGAAGGAAAGCGAGGATCGCGTGGAGATCCCGGCTCGGTTGGCCCTCCAGGGCCCGTCGGTGAGAGAGTGAGTCTCCGTTTTGTTCACAATAATACCTTGTTCTAAATAACCCCATAATTTCACAACAGGGTCTTCAAAAGTCCTAATTTTTTACTCGTGTTCAGATTCACAAGTCCAAATCCTTCTTACCAAATCGGTCCATCCATGACCTTTGGTCTGATTTTGAACAGGGATGTTGACTGAGTCCTTCTCCTTCCCCCATTGGTTGCTAAAGCTAACGCTGCCAGGATGAGCTAGCATAGACAATGTTGGTTGACTCTCATTGGTCAAGACAAGTCCACCTGTTGACCAGAGCTGCTGGTCTGTGCAGGACCAGCTGCCCAGAAATGTCTTCTTTCGATATTATCAGGTGTCTGAGTGAAGTCTGGACTGATCTGAACCCTTGCCTGGTTTTTCAGGGTTCTCCTGGAAACAGAGGCTTCCCTGGTGCTGATGGCCTGCCAGGACCTAAGGTGCTGTACATTTGCTGTGAATATTCCTGTCTTGTTTTGAATGATTCATATATCTAAAGAGTAATTCCCTCCATTTGGAAAGGGTGCTCAAGGAGATCGTGGCATTTCTGGCCCGTCGGGCCCTAAAGGTTCTCTAGGGGACCCGGGCCGTCCAGGGGAGCCTGGTCTACCAGGTGCAAGGGTAACACAAGAGCTGTCTTTTGCCTTCAAACTGCTGGATCTCACCTGTTGGTTAAATCTTACTGGTTCTGTCTGAGGAATCACTACTTTTTATTTGGTAAATCTTCCACAGGGTCTTACTGGCACCCCAGGAGTCCAGGGGGCAGAAGGCAAGCCAGGGCCGCTGGTACGTCACTTACTCACTGGTTAGCAGGGCCGACTCACAGCCAAAATCACAGATAGATCTTTAAATGTAGGATTGATTCAATGATTTTATCTCCGTAAGCTTTATTTTAATGTTTCTCATTTATGTTGTTCCATACACCATTTCTTTAGAATACCATTTTTACCTTTGCAGGTGTATTTATTTTAGTTTCTATATTTCTGTGTTTCCTGTTAACATGTACATGAATCCCTGCATTATGTTTGAATTGAATGAGGCTGTTATGCAGAACATGGCAATGGTAACCTCCATTAGCATCTTTAGCTTTAGCAGCTAGCTTAAACTGTTTACCCAAAATCAGCAAATCAACATTTCTATCAATAAGAAACGTGTTTGGAGGTAATTAGATATGAATAATCGGTAAGATTGAATTTATAAACAATTATGATTCCCCAATTCCCACTAAAAGCTTTAGAATAAAAAAATCTAGTTTAGAAACAGAAATATCAAATCAATTCAGTAAAATCACACAGAGAGATTCTAATTAGGTGTTTTATCATAGATATAAAACAAAGCAGTCAAGTCAGACTGGAGAAAGGCATACGTTAGCCTTGCTAATCATTAGCATCTTTAGCTTTTGCAGTTAGAATAAGTTGCATTAAGTTCAGTTACCTAGAAGAATTATAAAGCAGGATAATTTTATAAAATAAGTTTTAACAGATAGAAATGTGCCAGTGGATTAAATTTCTCCATACGTATGGGAAAACTACACATCACATCAAACGTTAGCTAATCATTAGCACCTTTAGCTTTAGCGGTTAGCATGAGCTGTGTTAGGTGCAGTTACATAAAAGGAGCCAACTTTGTAGTTTTAACGGATGTAATTTTACCAGGAGATTAAATGTTTACATTCATAATAAAGGACCACAGACGTATCAACAATGTTGATGCTAACCGTTAGCATGGTTAGCCTTGTTTGGAGCTCAGGAAACAGTTCATGTTAAAACTATTCTTATTTTACTGTCTTTAAATTTACTGTGACGTTTTGATTCTCTGATTGTTGTTAGGGTCCGTCCGGTGAAGACGGACGTCCAGGTCCGGCAGGATCGATTGGTAATAGAGGCCCGGTGGGAACCATGGGGGCCCCGGGCCCCAAAGGTTTCAACGTAAGAGCGCTTCTCCTTCATTTTCACACATGTCAGCTAAAATCTCAGTCTGTTTCTGACGTTAAATATGTTTTTCACATAAAGGGTGATCCTGGAAAAACAGGCGAACAAGGATCTCCAGGAGTACTTGGTCAAAGAGTAAGTCATTTCCTCCAGCTTTAACTAGGCCGTTTACCTTCTGTGATGAACTTATTTGTCACTTTGCCATCAGGGACCTCCAGGAAAAGATGGAGAAGTTGGCCCTGCTGGCCCGCCCGGCCCGCCTGTACGTACCGTTATGTGTTCTGAACTTCATGCATCATTTCTAGACCTAAAAAATGTCTTTTGTTGACCAAAGGGCCCCGCAGGAGACAGAGGAGAGCAGGGGCCGCCGGGCGTGAACGGATTCCCGGTGCGTTGACTTTATTTTCTCCAGAACAAAACCTTCACAGCATCCCAGAGAAATAAACTGGAAGAGAACGATCGTCTGATTTATTTGTCTGTAGGGTTTGCCAGGGAACCAAGGGCCCCCGGAGAGTCTGGTAAACCAGGTGACCAAGTAAGTCCAACAAAAACAACATTTTTATCCACAAGGTTTCAAATCAGTAACTCGCCTCTGTGCTGCTTTCAGGGGATTCCTGGAGAAATTGGTCCACTGGGTCAAATTGGACCGAGGGTCAGTGAATTTAAATGATCTGGTTGATGCTTAGATTAAATGATGATGATGATGATGTATCTCCCAGGGCGAGCGAGGAATCCCTGGAGAGAGAGGGAACTGGGCTCATCCGGCCTGCAGGGACCCAAAGGGATTCCTGGAGCGCCAGGTCCAGACGGGCCAAAGGTAGCACCACTGATCCAAGATGGCTCCTTAAATCTGGTGTCTTTGAAATTTGATAGGCTAAAATACTATTATTATTATTACTAATATTAATATTATCCAGAACTAAGAGACTCTGTTCTAATTCTGCTGCTTTAAGTTGATTTCATTCAAGACTTTACAGTAAAAAACCTTTTTGTAAATGTTTGTATCGTTTTATTTTAATTGTGATCTGAATAAGTTTAGAAAATCTTTCGTTCTTCCGTCTCCCTTATTTTCAAAGATGTAACTAAAACATTAATCATCAGCACGGAGGGAACATCAGACCTGTTTAAATACGACTCCATCTCTCTGCTGTCTGCGTTTGTGTAGCAACAGGAAACAACAGCATGTTTTTGAAACTGACACAACTTTAATTACTGGATACAATCAGATTACTGTAAAAACCAAGTTTCTCAGTCCAAGCTTCAGTTCACTGAGAATATTCATCATCATCAATCCAAAATGTGGCTTTAGGGCAGTCCGGGTCCGCCCGGCACGCTGGGAGACGTCGGTCCTCCTGGTCTTCAAGGGATGCCAGGAGAGCGAGGGATCTCTGGACCTCCGGGGCCCAAAGGTGATCGGGTGAGTTCCTCAGAGCCGGGTTGTTCTTCCCTGGAGGAGCATGAGGGAGGACGCAAACGGTTTGTTTTTGTGGTTTCTGCTCAGGGAGCCGTCGGTGAGAAGGGATCAGAAGGTACGCCCGGAAACGACGGAGCAAGAGTGAGTTCGTCCTCCACCGAGTTTTCCTCCGCCTCCGCCCTGAACAAAGGCGTTCAATATGAACTGATGATGGATCGGTGCGGCTCGCGGCTTGTCCCGGCTCGTCTG
Organism: Poecilia picta; assembly: GCA_033032245.1. Classification (NCBI taxonomy): domain Eukaryota; kingdom Metazoa; phylum Chordata; class Actinopteri; order Cyprinodontiformes; family Poeciliidae; genus Poecilia; species Poecilia picta. The sequence continues at coordinate 44,920,136 of CM065354.1, forward strand.
GGCCGACGGCGCGCTGCTCTGGATGAGCTGACTGTCTTTGTTCCCCCCACAGGGAGCGCCAGGCCCCCTGGGCCCAGTGGGACCCGCCGGACCCAGCGGAGAAAAGGTGACTTTCAGTGTTTTAGAAACATTTTACACATTTATTTGTTCTAAAAACAGCCGGGGTTTGGCATTTAGTGCAGATTTTTTGGTGTCTGGATGTAGAAACACTTCAAAACCTTCAGAGTTGTAACATCACAACTTAGTTTTAAAAATGTTTATACTTCCACTGCATTTTAATGAACATTTACATGTAAACACAGGAGATTACAGCCAGGTGGCTAATCTCCATCTCCAGTCCCATTGGCAGGTTGATGTTAAACTGGGTTGCCAGATCTGGCTGATAGTAAATTAACCAATGAGTGCATTAACATTTTATTTAATGTTTGGCACTTTTCTGCCACACAGTGGGAACTATTTGAAATTATTTTCCTCTGGAACCTTTTAAAAAATCGGATGAATCCTGTTAAAAGCACCTTAAAGTTTAACAACTGACACAAAACTATTTTTTTTTCCCGGCCCAACATGTTGAAAAACCGCCCAATCTGGCAACATGGGGTTAAAGCAGGCACTGCCCTTCACCTAGTCAACCCCAACCCGTTACCCAGCAACCCCAGCAGAGTTCCGTCCCGTTACCAAGCAACCCCAGCAGAGTTCCGTCCCGTTACCAAAGCAAACCCCAGCAGAGTTCCGTCCCGTTACCAGCAACCCCAGCAGAGTTCCGTCCCGTTACCAAGCAACCCCAGCAGAGTTCCGTCCCGTTACCCAGCAACCCCAGCAGAGTTCCGCGTTACCAGCCCGGTTTCCGAAGCAACCCCAGCAGAGTTCCGTCCCGTTACCCAGCAACCCCAGCAGAGTTCCGTCCCGTTACCAAGCAACCCCAGCAGAGTTCCAGCACATTTTGTCAAAACGATGTCATGTTTCATAGTCCGTAGATCTGTCCTAGCCTGTTCATGATCGGTCGTATTTAAAGGTACGGAGTACTTTAAAGGTCTTTGCTGTCAGTGAATGTGTGGCGTCTTTCCAGGGGGAACCCGGACCCAAAGGACCAGCCGGACCTCCAGGATCCAGAGGAACTCCAGTACGCTGACCTACACCGTCATTTTTGATCTACTAATACGTGTTATTTCAGATAATTCCAATCAAAGTTTGATTTCTTGCAGGGATCGAGGGGCGACCCCGGTCCGATCGGCGCTGTTGGGTTCACCGGACCGCAGGTAGCCAACCTTAATGTCCGTCGCTCATGTAACGCCTCGCTGTCCAAAGCTCCAGCATAAAAACCCGTGTTTCCCAGGGTCCTGATGGTCAACCTGGAGTGAAGGGAGAACCCGGAGAGTCCGGTCAGAAAGGAGATGCTGGTTCTCCAGGACCGCAGGGTCTGGCCGGAGCCCACGGACCTCCGGTGGGTCTCAGACTCGGTCTTACATCGTCACCGTGACCGAGTTACCGGCTTTATCTGTCGTTTTAGAGTTAAAAACACTCAACAGAACATCGTCTTTCCTGCGTATGTTGCTGAGAAGTTCCTTAAGGTTCTGGTTTATCGTTTCAGGGTCCAATTGGTGTTTCTGGGCTGAAAGGAGGTCGAGGAACGCAGGGTGCACCGGTACGATGACGATCCATCGGAACTGACTTACCCCAGCGAGCCCTAAACGCCTCATGAGACAAATGTTTTGTGTTTTCCTGCTTTAGGGCCCCACCGGTTTCCCTGGATCTGCAGGAAAAGTCGGACCGCCGGGCCCACCTGTAAGTACCGCGCTGCGAAAACTGGACTTTGAGCAAACGGTTTTACATTCAGTCACCAGGGTTGGAAAGCTTAACTTGTTTATCTGATTTAAAGTGAATGAATTCAAACTTTTTCCACCCTGAGTTTGAAATAAATCCTCTGAACTGTTGAGAGACACTTTGAGTCTGGACTTACAACTAATCAAAATGGTTATAATTCAAATAAGTTCAGCTGATCTGACTGGTGTTTCTTCAACTAAACTCGTTTCATTTCATTTTTGCTGCTGCTTCAAAGATAATAGGAATTTTCTGATATTTTTCCAGAGGGAAGAAGTAACACTGCCACCTTCAGGCTGGAGTTAGCATCACATTTACCCAATGTGATTAAATTGCATTTAACCAACAGCTGAACCACCAGGATGTGTTGAGTTTCTGTAGTTTTTTATTCATAACTCAGAAATTCACTGAAAATCAACAGATCTACATTTTATAGCACTAATGTTAATTTACTTGTTTGCCTTTTACAGTGTAGAGCCATTTTCATGAATGTGTTTATAGTTACCATCCAAGAACCAAATCTTATCTTATGAAGTTGATCCTGATTCAATGTAATAACCAAAAGATGTGAAATAAACTGGATGTTTTGTGGACATGTAGTAAACTTTCCTCTGCTGCGCGTCGGTCGGCAGGCGGATTAAACATTAATCTTCTGTTTGTTCAGGATTTATTTCACCTTAAGACGAACAGCAGCTCCTAAAACCCGACGCCGGTTTGGTTTCTCTCATCGTGTCTGTGGATTTTCAGGGCCCGGTCGGGGAAGCGGGGCCCCAGGGAGCCCCGGGGAAAGAGGGCCCCCCAGGGCTCCGCGGGGACCACGGGTCGCCTGGGAGGCAGGGTGAGCGCGGCCCGGCGGGCCCCCCAGGGAGCCCCGGGGACAAGGGCGACCCCGGAGAGGACGGCCCCACGGTGAGCCGCCGCCGCCGCCCGGCCCGCAGCGCCGGCCGGCCCGCAGGTGTCTGGTTAAAGTTTCCTGTGTGCTGCAGGGTCCTGATGGCCCTCCGGGTCCGGCCGGAACCACAGGACAGAGAGGCATCGTGGGTCTTCCTGGGCAGAGAGGGGAGCGGGGCATGCCGGGCCTTCCAGGACCAGCGGTGAGTTTCCCCGACCTTCTGCTTCGCCTGCAGAGGAATCTGGAGCCACCAGACCTTAATCCGGTTCTGTCGTTGACCCGGTTCTGTGTTCCCGGTTCCAGGGGCCTCCAGGGAAGCAGGGCTCCCCAGGATCAACAGGAGATAAAGGCCCTCCAGGTCCGGTCGGCGTTCCCGGCGCTAACGGACCGCGCGGCGATCCCGGTCCGGATGTAAGTTTCCACTAGTTGCTCAACAAAGACGTGATTTTTACTATGAATTTTTCATTTAGGTAATTTTTAGCTCTTTCATCAGAAACATAAGCACAGTTTCTCTCAGCCTGGCGGGCTGCCAGGCTTTAACCCTTTAACGCCGGATTTTTGAACGTCTGCCTAAATAAATCTTCCTTATTTTAATTGTAAGTAGTTCTTTAAATGTCCTGTGAGATTATATACTTACTCATGTATCCATAACAACCGGAACTTTCAATATCCAGCAAGTTATTTCCGAAATATACCGTCTATTAACAGAGTGACCCCCGATTAATTACAGTCGCTGCAGCTGCGACATTTCCGTATTAACCCGATACTTGCTGGAAAGTGCAACGCCTCCCCTTTCAGAAACCGTTGGAATTTTTCAGATAGCGCCACGTGTGGCGGAATTACGGTACTGCAAATTTAGATGTGTCAGCGCCGACACTTCCGGTAGAGAAGGGTTAATTGCTCCCCACCAGACTAAGTTTGTTTGTTTATTATAGTTTTTTTATTCACATAGTCAGTTCTGTTTATCTACTGGAACCATGGCCACTTCCTGTCTTTACCAGGCTACATGCTAACGACTTTAGCAAGAAAAAGACAAGTCACAGATAAAGGATAAAAATATTCATGTTCATTTTAAATGTATGTTTCATGTTTGCATTTGTCTCCCAGCTTTAGTGTCTTTGATCCTTGATAAGTTTTACCCATAAATGATCGATTCCTCTTCCACCGTATTTCTGGAGTCTTTCATGATCTAGACCAGAGGTTCTTAACCTGGGTTCAACAGAACCTCAGGGGTTCGGCGGAGCTAAAGACTCACTTGTGTAAAGTCGTGATGACGCCTCGTTTTGACATCACTACTGCAGAGGATCAGTTACATTGCTTAGCCAATCAGAGGATCACGTTACATTGCTTAGCCAATCAGAGGATCACGTTACATTGCTTAGCCAATCAGAGTTCAGAGGAGCCCTGATTGGAGGAGCTTCACTCTCAGCAGGGATTTGAACTTGTGTCTTTATTTACTTCAGCAAAGCTCACAGTTTTTACCAAACTCTGTAGCTTTCGGTCTAAATCTGCTGCTTAGTTGCATCTTTTCGGGGTTGGTGCTGCCTCTAGTGGTGTGAGGTGGTAACACAACTAATATAATTACATTACTAAATCAGAATGCCGCAAAGTCTTTATTATTTATTATTAGTTTTTCATTCTCTTAAGAATGTAGAGCTAATTAAATGACCTAAACCTTAAAGTGGTTCCAGTTTCTCTTGATGGTCAACCTGTTGAAACATCTTAAATACTTTGGGTCGTTCCTGGACAGTCAGATCAACTTTGCTGAAAACACTGACTATATTTTGAAGATCTGTCCTCAGAGACTCTACCTTTAAGACGACTTGGTGATCTTGGTTGACCCCTCTAGACTCTAGTTGGGTCACCCCATGTCTTGAATTTGGGGGAAATCATATTTTATTTATCACCACAGAAGGGCTCAGTGAAACTGGTGGGTTCGGTACCTCAGAAAAGGTTAAGACCACTGGTCCATCGTGTCTAGGTCTATGAAGAACTCTGCAGGATCCTTTGCTAAACCTTCTGGACTCAGTAACTCATGTGCTGGTTCTGCTCAGGGCCCGGCCGGATCCGACGGACCTCCAGGGAAAGACGGCGGTTTGGGTCAGAGGGTAGGAGGAAAACCAAACATTCTGGTTCTGGTTCTTATGATGCAAAACACTGACAGTCCAAAACATTTCAGGGAGACCGGGGAGATTCTGGTCCGGAGGGTTTGATTGGTCCACAAGGACTTCCTGGGACCCCAGGACCCGTCGGTGCGCCGGGTTCTCCAGGAAAGAGAGGCGAGCCTGTAAGTCGTCACTGTTGATCTGCTGGAGCTCGCTGAGGGTTTGGTCCAGGTCAAAGGTTAACCAGAGGTCTTCCTACTGACTTTAGGGCTCAAGAGGACCCCAAGGACCACCCGGAGCAGCCGGGAAACGGGGACTGGTGGTCCGTCCCAAAGCCGTGAAGCAAAACTAATGACACATTTGGAGACGAACTGCAGCTACAGGATTTGTTTCTCCAATTCAGGGACCACAAGGACCGAGAGGAGATAAGGGGGACCTGGGCGATCATGGAGAGAGAGGCCAGAAGGGACACCGAGGCTACACGGGTCTGCAGGGGCTTCCTGGACCTCCGGTACGGCTCCTCAGTAATGACACATGCTGTCCGCCTCAGCATCCCTGATCAGGCATAACATTATGACCAGAGACTGTCCAGGTGAGCCCTGGTGGTGGGTCCAATCTGACCCCGGTCCGCTTAGCGTCCACATATGCATTGGAAGCGAACCAGAGTTCACTGCAACCGAAGCGAGGTTTGTAGACGGATCCGAGTTTGTTTCAGCTCCCCAAACCATCCGGACTTTATAGATAAACAGGAAATTTATCTATTGATATGGATCTTTGGGATATTCTGGACCACCAATTCCAACCCACGACAACCTTCCACTGAATCCTCAGAATCAGCTTCCATTTGTCTGATTAACAGGGGAAAAAGAGCAGCTGTGTGAGATTTCCTGCCTGAGAATCGTTCCTCGTGTTTGTTATTGATATTTTTAGGGCACAACTGGAGAGCAAGGAGCTCCTGGGATCGTTGGGCCGGGCGGCCCGAGGGTAAGCGCGCTCTGACATCGTCTTATGATAAACTGCAGCTGCAGTAACTGTCAACACATGTAATAGCAAGTTACTCTGGCAGTTCATGCTGTGTATGATGAAACTGGTAAAACCGATGCTGAAGCTGAGCCTCCAGTCACATACATGTTAGCATTAGCATATGTTAGCTCTGGCCAGTTCAGTGCTGTTGTATGATGAAACTAGGGTAAAAACCGATGCTGAAGCTGAGGCCTCCAGTCACATACATGTTAGCATTAGCATATGTTAGCTCTGGCCAGTTCAGTGCTGTGTTGAGTTTGATCTCTAGTTTTACGGTAGCACCACATAAATCTCTGATGTTTTTAACGAGGCCAAAAATCTGAATAATTAGCTGTAACTGTTAAACATTAGCATAACGGCATTAGCATCAGTCCAGCTCAGACCATTGGTTTGTACTAATGTTGAGTTCTCCTTGATCCTGACTCAGGGTCCTCCCGGGCCCATCGGGCCTCCGGGAAAGGAGGGGTACATGGGTCAGCCGGGCCCGATGGGGCCTCCAGGCACACGGGGCCTCAGTGGAGAGATTGGGCCTCAGGTAAAGATTTGATCTGAGAGTCACTGAAAGCGTCGCTAACCTGGAATTAATCAAGCTGTGTGTGGACTCAACAGGGCCCTCCAGGAGAACCCGGACCCTCCGGTCCTCCCGGGCCTCCAGGGCCACCCGTGGCGGCGATGGACGATCTGTTCGGCGGCCCCCAGGATTACGACTCCGGGCCCCCACCGCCCCCAGAGTTCAGCGAAGACGAAGCCCTGCCCAACAGCAACTCCTCCACCATCGTCCCGGTGGACCCGGGCGTCCAGGCGACCCTGAAGGCCCTCAGCAGTCAGATCGACAGCATGAAGAGTCCGGACGGCAGCAGGAAGCACCCGGCCCGGACCTGCGACGACCTGAAGAGGTGCTACCCCACGAAGACGAGCGGTACGTCGCCTTACGGCCGGCAGCGATCCGGAAGGGGACTGTCTGGGTGGTGAAGGAGCTGTTGGTGACTTTGTCTGCAGGTGAGTACTGGGTGGATCCAAACCAGGGCAGCTCAGAAGACGCCATCAAGGTTCACTGCAACATGGACACCGGAGAAACCTGCATCTCCGCCAACCCGGCCACTATTCCCCGCAAGGTGTGGTGGAACGCGTCCAGGAACAAACCGGTGTGGTTCGGAGCCGACATCAACGGCGGGACGCAGGTGAGCCAGAACGTCTTCGGCGGAACCCGAGGGCCTTAAAGGCACGGCGCTGACGTTGTCTCTGCTTCCAGTTCACCTACGGCAACAGGGACCAGCCGGCGAACTCCGTCACGGTGCAGATGACCTTCATCCGCCTGCTGTCCAAGGAGGCGTCTCAGACCGTCACCTACCACTGCAAGAACTCGGTGGGCTACAGCGACGCCAAGGCGGGCAACCTGAAGAAGGCCGTGATCCTCAAAGCCTCCAACGACCTGGAGCTGAAGGCCGAGGGCAACAACCGCTTCAGATACACGGTGCTGGAGGACTCCTGCTCGGTACGGCCCGCCGCCACGAAACGCCAACAGATACGAGACACAACCGCCTGATCCAAAACTACCTGGATGTGTTAGAGAGGAACGGCTTCAGGAAACCGATTGAGTGAATCCAGCAGTGGAGCCTTAACTGATCATATCGATATATAACAGAAGCTAATGCTAATACAGTAAAACCAACATGGTGTTTAGCAGAAGCTAATACTGATACAGTTAAACCAACATGGTATTTAGCCGGATCTAATGCTAATACAGTAAAACCAACATGGTATTTAGCAGAAACTAATGATAATACAGTAAAACCAACATGGTGTTATAGCAGAAGCTAATTGCTATGAGCTTTAAATTTTCCGTTTCTGTTGCAGTAGCCGTGTAAACGCCTGAGCGTTTCAGTCAGGAGCTGATTTGGTTTCTCTGTCTTACAGCAAGCGTCCAGCAGCTGGGGCAAGACAGTGTTTGAGTACAGGACACAGAAAACAGCCAGACTTCCCATAGTGGATTTGGCCCCTGTGGACATTGGCGGCCCCAGCCAGGAGTTCGGCATCGACATCGGACCCGTGTGCTTCTTGTAAACTTCCTGAGACTGTTGGACTGACAGCTGACACGGTCAGAGTACGGAGGACTCTTCTGGCCCTGTGGCAGGATATTTATTGTGCCTCTCACCCACACCAAGACATCCAAGATTTCTAATTTTGTACGAATGTTTGGTTTGTAAGAAAAATAATTGGTAAAAAAAAGAGAAAACCTGAATCCTTCCTTTGTCGTCTCGTGTTTGTTTGCTCAAAGCTTCATGCAGCAAATTTCACTCCACAAATTGGACACAAAGTAACCGAGAGCTGCTGTTCATCAGCCTGGAGATGGTGCTGCATGTCCCCCTTCATTGCTTCTTTATTATTATTGTTTTTAATGAGAACTCTGTCTTTATGTTTGAATTGAACACATTGTGGTGCTACAGAGGGGAAGGCAGCCCCCCGGATGATGAGTTCCCCGGATCGCCAGGCGGGGAATCGGATCGCTCCGCGTTAGCTGCTAACGCTGCTCCGCGTTAGCTGCTCCGCGTTAGCTGCTCCGCGTTAGCTGCTAACGCTGCTCCGCGTTAGCTGCTCCGCGTTAGCTGCTAGCTGCTCCGCGTTACGCTGCTACTGCTGCTCTCCGCGTTAGCTGCTCCGCGTTAGCTGCTAACGCTGCTCCGCGTTAGCTGCTCCGCGTTAGCTGCTAACGCGCCCGCGTTAGCTGCATCGCTAGTGTAACGCTGCCGCGTTAGCTGCTCCGCGTTAGCTGCTAACGCTGCTCCGCGTTAGCTGCTCCGCGTTAGCTGCTCCGCGTTAGCTGCCTCGCCACCGACGCTCAGAAAGCCACGTCTCTCCTCCCAGGTGCTGTTTTCCAAGCGATCTCTTCTCCCGGTGCAGAGCTGCTTGGCTGTAAATAAAGATGATGGAGGGACGAGTGAGGTGCTGTGTGGTGACCTTTGACCCAAACAAACAGTGCAGCAGCAGCAGGTAGCGCAAATATCACCACCCATCCAACGCACGCCGGTATTCTGGACTTATAATGATGCTCTAGAAATCCTTCTTATATTCGGTTTTTAGAATAACTGGCTGTCTGCTTTGTACTTTTTGCTTTGCAACAAATTAAAACTGATTGCTTCTTAATCGCCCAAGTTTTTGTCAAATTAATGAAGGTCCTGTGAGGCTGGAGGCGGCGCCAACGTGAACCGGGTTCTGTCACCATTTCAGTCAACAGCTTTTATTATGCAAACATGTGAATGATTCAAACTCCAAAATGCAAAAGAAAACAGGAAATAGAAGCTGTAAACTGGGAAGTCCTCCAAACCACCAGGGGGCGTCGACCGCTGAATCATCCGGGAGCAGAGCTTCAAGAAAGACGGGATGAACAGAAGAAAGTTTGAGGAAGACGCAGAATGTGTGCTAATCATCGCGCAGCATTTTTACATGGCTACTGTTACCGACGCCAGACTCCCCCTAGTGGTCAGGAGGACTTTTGTTTTCGTAAAGTCAGTTTTCAGAAACAGGAAGTTTTATGCTTCCTGTTTCTGCGATTTGCAGCAGTTTCTCTCCCGCCTCTGGTTTCTGTGACAGCAGCATTTTTAATGTTGCATTTGTTTTTTTGTGTTTGTGTAAAGTCAGGTGATAATTCAGTTTTACAGCTTAATCAAATTTCCCGTTTCTGAAGATTTAACATTTTGATTTTTTTTTCACCAATGCACTTTTGGGCTTCCATAATTGAGCGTAATGTTTGCGACCCTAAGAACTACCATCTTGTTTGACAATCTTTTTTTTTCTTTTTCAACTTTGAATTCAGGTCAACAACTCACAGAAGGAACGGCTGAAATAAAAAACATTTTTAAAACATTTTCTATCATTTGTAATTTTTTCCAAGGAAGAAATTAAGAATTGAGCATCAGATTTGGTCTGAAAAGTTGGAGATTATGTTTAAGCATATTGGAGTTTGCATCATTCATGTGTTTGATGCGTATTTGCACCTTTCGGCCACCGTGGAAAAGGAGAGGAAGTTTTCACACAGGAAGTGGAAAAGTTTGGATGTTTATAAATAAACCTGTCACAATAACAACTTTTTCTGAATAAACTTCCAGAAACTATTGCAGTAAACAAAAATATTATTTTGAGACAATTTTGAACTGATAGTAAGAGAAAATGGCATTAATGCAAATTGATCCTCTCAAAGATAAAAAGACACATTTAATTTCTAAAGAACATTCAACACTAGAAAAAAACATTAAATATCCAAACTTTCGTAAAAAAAACATTTGCTAATGAATCGAGTGATTAACAGATTAGTTGTTTTTTCCGCTGATAAGAAGAGGTGACAGTTTTAAAATCTCATTTATTAGTTTAAATTGCAAAATTATTCACAACACTATATTTTTACACATTTTGTCACATTGAAGTGTCACATTTTTGGGTTTTATGTAAGAGATCTTAGTGGTTAACACTGTGGTGGAAGGAGGATAATCGATGCTCTATGAGCCTCTCGGACAGGAAATGAGGGAAAACCTGCAGAAAACGCCCCTGAGGTCAGAGTTCAACCTACAGCCTGCTGAGCCCCTTTTACTGCGATACCCACAAACAAAGTCCTCTGCAAAGCTTAGCCCTGTGAAAGCTTAGCCCCGCCCCCAAACAAATGGTGAGAAAGTGGGCGGAGCCAAAATACACGGAGGGGTGCAGGGTTGTGTAAAGTCCTGAAATCTCAGAGTCTAGTAAAAGTTTAGGTTCCTCCCCAAAATATGACTTTGGTAAAAAAGTCACTGATTGAAATGTTACTTGAGTTAAAGTCTTAAAGTATCTGAAACGTCTTGTACTTAAGTATGGAAATGACTGTAAAAATGGATGAACTCAAGTAATGTAATGAAAAATATAAATAAAAAGTAAAACAAGGCAAATGCAGTTTGAATGACATTTTTTATATTTTGGTAAACTTGTCAAATACAGTTAAAGTAATAAACACAACCAAGTGCAGCAAAATTAAACCTGTTAATAGATAAACCTGCAGCATCATTAGGTTCTTTACCTACAAGGTTAATAACTTAACCTGTTTACCACTGAACCAGCTTCTTAGTTTCCCCTCCAGGACAGAAAATACAAAGTTTCTCTAAGCCTTAAGTTTCCCTAAGGAGAAAAGAAAGAGTTTGGATGCTGATAATCCATCCTGTGTGAAGCAGAGTTCTTAACTTATTTTAAAGTTTGTCACATAATGAATCTGTTCATCATTGTTAGTGATTTAAAAGCCATTAAAAATGAAAAACATGTTTTATTTAGAGTTGGATTTTGTTAAATTTGAAGTTGTGCTGCCCTCTAGAGGAGGGGTGAATGAATTCATCTTCAGAGTTTTTATTTGACATTCTCTTTACATGAAATAAGAAAAGTTCATTTTAACAAAAAACAAATGAAGAAAACTGATGTTTTATTGAGACTATACACAGCAAATCCAACAGGCCCAGATTAACACTGTCAGATTTTATTTCAACACTTTTAAAGTGTCTATATGGGTCGACACCAATAAAGTGTTAAACACTCTTTGGAGAGTTGGTACCTTAACTCTTATAAAGTGTCAGATATCAAATCTGCTGGTGTTAATCATTTAACACTTGCTAACACTAATTCAGTGTTAGATCTTAATATTAACTCTGAGTATTTTTTTAACTTCATAAGAGTATTGTAATTAATATAAATAGGTATTTTATTGTTTGAACTTTAAAAAATTCTTTGGAAAATAAACATTTAATAAAGAGGCAATGATTTTCTCAAATGCATTTATTTCAAAATATGCACCATAATTACAAAACATATTACAACATGGAATAATGTGCATGTTTCACATCTCACTTTCATTCACATATTATCAAAAGGTCTAACATATCAGCTGTGCAATACAAATGCAGTATGATTAATACATTTTTCTTCAAGACAATATGCATGAAATTGTACAAGATGGAGAAAGTAAAGCCAGGAGTTCATTTATGATAGAGTGAATTTTCTTTTAATAGGTAGATTACTGGATATTGCTGTACATAACAGACCAACCTGATATTCAGATCCATCATTTCTTATCCAGTTTCTGTTGATAAGAGTCAGTTCGATGTCCTCTCAGGTCCTAACAGACTTTCTTCAGGTTGTTAGTGATGTTTGGTCAGAGACACCAACCTGATCCTCTACTGCATCAGACAGTCTTCAGTCTCTGAGCAGGACAGTCAGTGTCAGTCTGGATCATAACGAACAAAAATATAACAATGAGGAACGAAGGAATATATTTCACTACAACTCTACCAACAAGCCTCCATTACAGAAATGTAGAGTTTCAGAGATATTAATACTTACATAATCATTTTTGGAGCTTGAATCTTTGAAGAATCCATGGAGGATCAGGATGGAGGTTAGGCTGACATGGAGATTCATCCTCAACCAAACTGGTTCTAATATACAAAAGGCAATAAAAGGATTAAAACATGCTGCAAAACGTATAAAAGACACAACAGAGGGATTAATGTTCTCAACGTGAAAAAGGCTTTTACATTTTTTCAAAGGAAAAAAATCTATCAGAAAGGTTAATAAATCTGACCAATATGCATGTAAACGTTCAACATTATTAAAAACAAACTCCAGATTATTACGGATCTGTTCAAATTAGCCAATAATTTGATTAAATGTTCACCGCCTTGATGTTTTCCAACACTTTTACTCCGCTAACATTCGGCAAGCTAAGCTAAACATGCTAAGCTAAACATGCTAAGCTAAACATGCTAAGCTAAACATACTAAGCTAAACATGCTAAGCTAAACATGCTAAGCTAAACATGCTAAGCTAAACTTGCTAAGCTAAACATGCTAAGCTAAACATGCTCAGCTAAACATTCTAAGCTAAACATGCTAAGTAAACATGCTAAGTAAACATCTAAGCTAAACATGCTAAGCTAAACATGCTAAGCTAAACATGCTCAAACTAAACATTCTAAGCTAAACATGCTAAGCTAAACATGCTAAGCTAAACATCTAAGCTAAACATGCTAAGCTAAACATGCTAAGCTAAACATGCTCAGCTAAACATTCTAAGCTAAACATGCTAAGCTAAACATTCTAAGCTAAACATCTAAGCTAAACATCTAAGCTAAACATGCTCAGCTAAACATTCTAAGCTAAACATGCTAAGTAAACATGCTAAGTAAACATGCTAAGCTAAACATGCTAAGCTAAACATGCTAAGTAAACATGCTAAGCTAAACATGCTAAGCTAAACATGCTAAGCTAAACATGCTAAACTAAACATGCTCAGCTAAACATTCTAAGCTAAACATGCTAAGCTAAACATTCTAAGCTAAACATTCTAAGCTAAACATTCTAAGCTAAACATTCTAAGCTAAACATCTAAGTAAACATGCTAAGCTAAACATGCTAAGCTAAACATGCTAAGCTAAACATGCTAAGCTAAACATTCTAAGCTAAACATTCTAAGCTAAACATTCTAAGCTAAACATTCTAAGCTAAACATCTAAGCTAAACATTCTAAGCTAAACATTCTAAGCTAAACATGCTAAGCTAAACATCTAAGCTAAACATGCTAAGCTAAACATTCTAAGCTAAACATAGCACTAAGCTAAACATCTAAGCTAAACATTGCTAAAGCTAAACATTGCTAAGCTAAACAGTTCTAAGCTAAACATGCTAAGCTAAACATGCTAACACCGAGCCGTGTGGCGAACATGACGTCTGACATTCAGGTTGAGCTCAACTCAAAATAATAGTTATAAACCATCTCAGAAAACAAAGACTTACCAAGCGCAGTAAATAACTCAGACATGTGGAAAGTAAATGGACCTGAAATGTTTTGGCTTCTTCGGTGGGAATCTGTGATTCTGGGTGGAGTCAGTGATTTAACTCCTTCAGTGTTGGAGCCGCTGGTGGAGTTCAGAGTTCAGAAGTCAAGAGTTATTGATTCTATTTTAACACCTATAGATGTGATATGGAAACACTTTGATTTAACACTGGATTTTAACTACTAACAATTTACACCTCAGACTTAGATAAACAGAATGTGACTCTGTTAGAGTAAAATTAACTCTGCTTTTGGATGAAGTCTAACACCAAGATATTTAACACTTGTGAATTTGCTGTGTATGAGATTTTTTAATGATTCATTGTCTGCAGGTTGTCTTCTCTTTCAGCAGCGCATAAGAAGTGAGATACAAAATTAAATAAATCATTAATTAAACAAACCATGAAACAAATAAATACTTACAATATATTTATAACATTCACTTCTGCATGTAACTGCGGCTGATGCAGAAAACAAATGAAATGTGTATTTAGTGATTTAATGGCATCCAGTGAAGACGAATCGATCCCAGATAGACGCTGCAGATCAGGTGATGACACAGCAGATGGCGACGCTAGAAATCTACTGAAACTTTTCGTTGTTTTCCAAACATGTTTCTGTTTTTATCGGCCATGTTGACGATACTCTGCTGAGCAAAATCTCTCCTACAAACTCAGAGGAAAGTTAATGATCCACCAAAGAAAGAGGTTAGCAGAGTTCAACAAGAGAGGATTCAATTTATACTGTACTTAGCCCCGCCCACAGCACCAAGCCCCGCCCACAGCACCAAGCCCCGCCCACAGCACCAAGCCCCGCCCACTGACGGCTGTCAGTCAGACGCAAATCATTTCATGGGTTCAACATTTTAATCACTTTCTTTCTTTTTCATGCATACAAATATTCTGAAAGGACCTTTGTAAGTTTTGAATTTTTCTAATAAGGCTGTAAATCCTTTGAGGAGAAATTTCAGTTTCAAAAGTAAAAGATAATTTGCTAGAAAAATTATCGAAAATTTAAGATTAAATTCAGAAATGTTCTGCAAAAGATTTGGAATTTCTCCATTTCAAAAATAAAAAACGTTTCAAACATTTCCAAAAATGTCAAAGTTTTAACTTCAAAACAATTTTCACTCAGAAATGTTTTTTTTCCTAGAATATTTCTGAATGTAATCTCAAAATTTATGATTTTTTTCCCCCAGCAAATATTTTGATTTTTCAATCGCAGAAAATGTGTTTTTCTTTTCTTGACGATTTTCCAAACTAATCTCAAAAGTTTTGGCAGAAACGCGTTCAGTTTCTCAACCTACATCATTATTATTAGTGAAACCCAGAATCAGAATCTTCCACGCAGTCCGTCCACGGTCACGTGGTGTCGCAGACTGGCGCGTCTTTACCGGGTCACGGAACCGCGGAGGCAGCAGCCGGTCCGGTTCGGCGACCAGCCGCGGGATCCATCGGCTCCGCTGCGCGGCCTCGGCGCCGGTAGGTTGATCCCGGGGGGAAAAGACACGCGAGATGCGTGTAAATCTCCGCTGCGGATCCAGCGCGGATCGCGGCGTGGTGCGTTCAGGGCCCGTGAGGAGAGTCGGAGGCGGCAGTTTCCCTGGTTAGTGGATGGATGTGATGCAGCGCGGGGAGAAATTAACCTGCCTTTAGATTGAATATAAACACAATATTTGACTGTGGAAAGAACTACAGGAAGGATGAGCTGCTTGTTACACTGTGAAAATTGGGGGTTTCAGCCTAGAGAAAAAGTTATTTTAGCATCAATTTTACAAAGGTCAGTTTTAAACGATATATTTAATTAGCAAGCTAAATATTTAGTTTAAGCTAATTGTTTTGTTTATTTGATCTTGATCTTGCCAGCTAAATATGCAGCTTGTTAACTAAATACTAAGTAATCAAGCTTAAATATTTAGTTTCAAATAAAATATTGAGTTAACAAACCAATTGTTTACTTAAATGTTTAATTATCAAGCCAAGCACAACATTTTTAGTTAGCAAGCTAATTACTTTGAGGCTAAACATTTTGTAAGCTAAATATTTAGTTTGAAGCTAATTATTTAGTTTATTTGGAGAACAGATCTTGTTAACTAAGTATTAGCCGGCTAAATATGCAGCCTGTTAACTAAATACTAAGCAATCAAGCTTAAATATTTAGTTTCAAGCTTAAATATTTAGTTTCAAGCTTAAATATTTAGTTTCAAATAAAATATTGAGTTAACAAACCAACTGTTTACTTAAATGTTTAATTATCAAGCCAAGCACAAATTTTTTAGTTAGCAAGCTAATTACTTTGAGGCTAAACATTTTGTAAGCTAAATATTTAGTTTCAAAAAACCAAAATAATGTTTGTAGTTAGCTTGCTTGTTAACTGCTTAGTTAGCAAGCTAACTATTTAATTTCAAATTAACTATTTAGTTAGCAGGTAAAATATGTAATTTGAAGCTAAACTAAATTTACTTAGAAAACTAAACATTTAATTTGATAGCTAAATACGTAGCTCGCTAAATAATTAGCTTCAAACTTGTTTAGTTTTCATACTGGCTCAAAACTGCAGCTAACTTCCTGGTCAGTATTTTGTTTCAAAGAGGAACCAGAGCGTCTTCTGTCTGAAACCAGTTAAAGTCTGTCAGGTTGATTTTTGAAATCTGAGTCTGCTGATAGTTTCAGGTTCAGACTCTGGATTTAATGTATTTTAATTTTGTTGTAGCCATTTTGGGAGAATGGAGCATTTAATCTGTCAGATTAACTCCAGTAAAGTCACAACCTTCCACTCTCATGAAAATCCTGTCTGTTTGTGACTGTGGGCTGTGAAACTGCAAGATGTCGCTGCAACGATGCCAAGTCCAACTGTGTTAAAAAAAATCCCAAATATCATTTACAACAACCCGTCTGCACAGCCAAGAGCCTTTCAATAATGTTTATTAAAACGGAACATTTGTTGGCTAAAGTAGCCGATATGTTTTCCCACTGTAAAGGTTTTATTCATAAATTATGCAACTGCTTTGTTTGCTGATTTTATTCCCATTCAGTTCCAAAGCAACTGAAGCTGGGAGACAGGAGATGGAAGGACATTGTGTAATGAAGGCAATGAAGCTAGCTTTGGTTTTTAATGCTAACAGCGTCAGCCATGGCTTTCAGCGCTAAAGCTGTTAGCCACCTGTCATTGCTAATAGTCAAGCTGTTAGAGCTGCCTTGATAGCAAAGCTATGTTAGCCGCCTTACAGCGCTAACGGCAAAACTCTGCTGGCTGCCTTTCAGTGCTAACAGTGAAGCTGTATTAGCCACCTTTCAGTGCTAAAGACAAGGCTAAGTTAGCAGCTTTTCAGTGCTAAAGGTTAGGAGAAAGTGTCTAATGCAGCAAACCTTTAACAAACCCTTTTAGCTCTAACCTGTTAGCTTCATTTCGATACCTACGGTTCATCTTTCCATCTGTTGTCCACAGGTTTTATTTTACACTCTAGCCTCTGTTTTGGTACTTATCATTCACCCTTTGACCACACTGTGTGCTAGCAGAGTATTACTCCAGCTTCATGTATCACCGTCTCCGTCAGTCGTTTATAAGCTGATCCATTCAAAACTATCTCATTACACAGACATTTGATATTATCACTGTAGTAAATAGTATGGAGCTGGCTGAGCCGGCGTTTGTCTGTCAGTAGCTTCACGTGGTTCAAATTGTGCAAAAATTTAAAAAAATCCATAAGGAGACTATGCTATCAAGTAATTTAATCAGTTAATCTTTAAGTGATGATGCGTACAAAAGAGGAATGCTATGTTGTTGCATTTTATGCACTAAAATGTTTATTTTCTTATTTTAAAAAAATTATTTGTTTACTTGTTTAAAATAGACGGAAGTGGTTAAATGAAAATCTGTAGAATGGGACAACTTTTATCCGATTGTTTGATTACTAAAATACTCAGTAGTTGCAGCTCTAAATAGACTCATATTTTACATATCAAAAGCAGTTTCCTCAGCTTTAATTTCAGCCATATTTTATAGACATCGGAGAAGAAATAAATGAGCTACGACTAACTTTGTGACGGATAAATTGCTGACATGACTCAATGCCTAGCTATTGCGGCTAACAGCTGTCACTAGCTATAGCGGCTAACAGCTGTCCCTAGCTATAGCAGCTAACAGCTGTCCCTAGCTATAGCGGCTAACAGCTGTCAGTAGCTATAGCGGCTAACAGCTGTCAGTAGCTATAGCGGATAACAGCTGTCACTAGCTATAGCGGCTAACAGCTGTCAGTAGCTATAGCGGCTAACAGCTGTCACTAGCTATAGCGGCTAACAGCTGTCACTAGCTATAGCGGCTAACAGCTGTCACTAGCCATAGCGGCTAACAGCTGTCCCTAGCTATAGCAGCTAACAGCTGTCCCTAGCTATAGCGGCTAACAGCTGTCACTAGCTATAGCGGCTAACAGCTGTCACTAGCTATAGCGGCTAACAGCTGTCCCTAGCTGTAGCAGCTAACAGCTGTCCCTAGCTATAGCGGCTAACAGCTGTCAGTAGCTATAGCGGCTAACAGCTGTCAGTAGCTATAGCGGATAACAGCTGTCACTAGCTATAGCGGCTAACAGCTGTCAGTAGCTATAGCGGCTAACAGCTGTCACTAGCTATAGCGGCTAACAGCTGTCACTAGCCACAGCAGCTAACAGCTGTCACTAGCCATAGCGGCTAACAGCTGTCCCTAGCTATAGCGGCTAACAGCTGTCCCTAGCTAACAGCTGTCACTAGTTATAGCGGCTAACAGCTGTCACTAGCTATAGCGGCTAACAGCTGTCACTAGCTATAGCGGCTAACAGCTGTCCCTAGCTATAGCGGCTAACAGCTGTCCCTAGCTATAGCGGCTAACAGCTGTCAGTAGCTGTTAGCTGCTATAGCTAGTGACTAGCTATAGCAGCTAACAGCTGTCACCAAATATAGCAGCTAACAGGCGTCATTAGCTATAGCGGCTAACAGTTGCTGTGCTAGCCAGTGATAAATACTGATGGTGTTTATCTCTCTGACAGGTGAAAGTGATACTCAGAGGTTGATGTGTCTCGTCTTGTCTTTCCCCTTCAGGTTATGCCACCCAAAGGATCCCTGGACCCCCTGCGGTGACAGAGAAGAGCTGATCCCGTCCTTCTCCAGGCTCCCGGTCCGTTCCCTCCTGTCCCCATGGCGATAACCGAACCTCCCCTTCAGTCCTCACCCCGTTACACTCGTCCTGAAACAGGTTCCTGCCCGTTAGCTCCTCTGAATTAGCCTTCGGCCGTGTTAGCTAGCCTGCGAGTCGGGACTCTTCCTGTTGGCTGCTGGTTTGGGCTCATGGCTACTGGAGGTCATGATGTTCTGGTTAACCTGCAGCAGGTAGGAATAATAAGTTTGATCTGTTCCAGGCGAGACATTACAGACGTAAAGCTTTTGTTTCATTTCTAAAACTGACGTAATGTTGACATTCTGGACAAAACACTTCATTTAAATTAAAAACTTCTCGCTCTATCACTTTATTCCCGTTTTAATATTGCTTTACTTTGGTAATATTACGACTTTAATCTGACTTTATTTTCAGATTTACTTAACGCTTTAAATTTCTTCATAAACTTTCTGACGTCACGTTGCCTTAATTTGGCAGTAGGTGGTTACCATAGCAACCATACCAAAGTCCATTTCCATCACATCTGGTAAATTCAGGGTAAATTCAGGGTAAATTCAGGGTAAATTCAGGGTAAATTCAGGGTAAATTCAGGGTTATCCAGTGATGAGTCGGATTTCTCCCCTGGTAGAAACCCGCTGCCCCCCGTTGCTCCCCTTTGCCCCCCTTTACCCCCCGTTGCCCCCTGCTGCCCCCCTTTGCTCCCCTTTGCCCCCCTTTGCCCCCCGTTGCCCCCTGCTGCCCCCCGTTGCTCCTCACTGCTCCCCTTTGCCCCCCGTTGCTCCCCTTTGCCCCCCGTTGCCCCCTGCTGCCCCCCTTTGCTCCCGTTGCTCCCCTTTGCTCCCCGTTGCCCCCCTTTGCCCCCCGCTGCCCCCCGTTGCTCCCCTTTGCCCCCCGTTGCTCCCCATTGCCCCCCGCTGCCCCCCGTTGCTCCCCATTGCCCCCCGCTGCCCCCCGTTGCTCCCCTTTGCCCCCCGTTGCTCCCCTTTGCCCCCCGTTGCTCCCCATTGCCCCCCGCTGCCCCCCATTGCCCCCCGCTGCCCCCCATTGCTCCCCTTTGCCCCCCTTTGCCCCCCGTTGCTCCCCTTTGCTCCCCGTTGCCCCCCGCTGCCCCCCGTTGCTCCCCTTTGCCCCCCGCTCCCCCCCGTTGCTCCCCTTTGCCCCCCGTTGCTCCCCATTGCCCCCCGTTGCTCCCCTTTGCCCCCCTTTGCCCCCCGTTGCTCCCCTTTGACCCCGTTGCTCCCCTTTGCTCCCCGTTGCCCCCCGTTGCCCCCCGCTGCCCCCCGTTGCCCCCCGCTGCCCCCCGTTGCTCCCCGTTGCCCCCCGCTGCCCCCCGTTGCTCCCCTTTGCCCCCCGCTGCCCCTCGTTGCCCCCCGCTGCCCCTCGTTGCCCCCCGCTGCCCTCCGTCAGGTGGTGCATTAAATGCCCCACGTTCCTCTGGTGATTAGCGGCTCATGGTCGCCCCAGAATCCTGACTCCGCTCAGGGACCAGACGACTTCCTGGGTCAGCACCAATCGGAGGCTGAGTCAGCGACTTGTCTGAGGGTTCTGACCAATCAGAAGCTCCGCATGGCGAGGACACGCCCCCAGCCCCCAGGGACAGAAGTGCATTATTTTATGTTGCTGCTTTAGCACTTTGATGTATTGATCTGTTTTCCCGGCAGCTGCAGGTTTAAAGACGCCGACGACTTTCTGTTGTCTGGGGAGATTCTGGGATTATGTCCTCAGATTAAAGGTGGAATATTTCTAAAATATTCAGTGGCAGATAGAATTTAATCAGATTAACATTAACATGTAGAGGCCAGTTTATCTGGGCTGTAAGTGCAGTTAGAGACAAACGGATTAAACTAAAACTTCACAAGATGCTCAACTTTATTCTCACTTTTTTCCGATTTTATTTTTGCACTTTAAGAATTTAATTCTCGTATTTTTCCAATTTTATTCTCCCATTTTTGACTTGTTAGCGTAGCGTTAGCATCCATCGTCATTAACCCAAAGCTGAATCATTTCTTTATCTTTGGGTGTAAATGGAGACTTTAAATGTTTTGTGTTTCCCTCCAGGTGGAGGATGAGGAGCAGCAGGAGGCGCAGCAGAGGAGCAGCAGGAGGAGCAGCAGGAGCAGCAGGAGGAGCAGCAGGAGCAGCAGGAGCAGCAGGAGCAGCGGAGGAGCAGCAGAGCAGCAGGAGGCGGCAGGAGGAGCAGCAGGAGCAGCAGGAGGAGCAGCAGGAGGAGCAGCAGGAGCAGCAGGAGCAGCAGGAGCAGCAGGAGGAGCAGCAGGAGCAGCAGGAGGCGCAGCAGAGACAGCAGGAGGAGCAGCAGGAGCAGCAGGAGGCGCAGCAGAGCTGGGAGGCGGCTCTGTCTGTGAAGCGCTTCAGCTCCGTCATCGGGGCTTCGTCCTCCTGCGGCGCCGAGCCGACCGGCCGCCTTTACACCGAGAAGGACTTTGAGAGTAAAGTGTCATAAACAGCTTAATGCTGATTCATTTTATGTGCTGCTTCATGGCTAAACAGTAATTAATGGGGAAAAGCTACAACTAACTGGAACTATACAACTTATTTATGAAGTCAGCCATTATGCTTATGCTACTAGCAGACATGTCATTAGCATTAGCAATTAGCTTATGCAAACAGACTAATGGCTAGTCTGTTATAGTTAGCCAATGGCTAATGGCCATTTGTATATATTGGCCATTCATTTATATATCCTTATATAAATGAAATATATATTCATTTATATAAGAATATATAAATGAATTATACATTCATTTATATAATAGAATATACATGATATTCAATTATCATTTATATTCAAATGATACAGTAATTGATATCATTTAATCTTGTGTTAAGTATTCATCACCCAGTCAAAACTAATAGAAACTAAACAGTTTAACTAGCTATTTGAAGCTATCAAAGCTAACCAAAGCTAGCTGAAGCCGTCAAAGCTAGCTGAAGCTATCAAAGTTAGTTGAAGCCGTCAAAGCTAGCTGAAGCTATCAAAGCTAGCTGAAGCTGTCAAAGGTAGCTGAAGGTATCAAAGCTAGCTGAAGCTGTCAAAGCTAGCTGAAGGTATCAAAGCTAGCTGAAGGTATCAAAGCTAGCTGAAGCTATCAAAGCTAGTGAACTTCAAGCTACATCAAAGCTAGCTGAAGGTATCAAAGCTAACTGAAGCCATCAAAGCTAGCTGAAGCTGTCAAAGCTAGCTGAAGATATCAAAGCTAGCTGAAGCTATCAAAGCTAACTGAAGGCATCAAAGCTAGCTGAAGCTATCAAAGCTAACTGAAGCCATCAAAGCTAGCTGAAGCTATCAAAGCTAACTGAAGCTATCAAAGCTAGCTGAAGCTGTCAAAGCTAGCTGAAGATATCAAAGCTAGCTGAAGGTATCAAAGCAACTAACTGAAGCAATCAAAGCTAGCTGAAGCCATCAAAGCTAGCTGAAGGTATCAAAGCTAACTGAAGGTATCAAAGCTAGCTGAAGCCATCAAAGCTAGCTGAAGGTATCAAAGCTAGCTGAAGCTATCAAAGCTAACTGAAGCAATCAAAGCTAACTGAAGCCATCAAAGCTAGCTGAAGGTATCAAAGCTAGCTGATGCTATCAAAGCTAGCTGAAGCTATCAAAGCTAACTGAAGCCATCAAAGCTAGCTGAAGGTATTAAAGCTAGTTGAAGCTATCAAAGCATAACTGACCATCAAAGCTAGCTGAAGGTATAAAGCTATTGAAGCATCAAAAGCTACAAGCTGAAGCTAAGTACCAAGCTAGCTGAAGGTATCAAAGCTAACTGAAGCTATCAAGCTAGCTGAAGCTGTCAAAGCTAGCTGAAGATATCAAAGCTAGTGAAGGTATCAAAGGTAGCTGAAGCTATCAAAGCTAACTGAAGGCATCAAAGCTAGCTGAAGGTATCAAAGCTAACTGAAGCCATCAAAGCTAGCTGAAGCTATCAAAGCTAGCTGAAGCCATCAAAGCTAGCTGAAGGTATCGAAGCTAACTGAAGCCATCAAAGCTAGCTGAAGGTATCAAAGCTAGCTGAAGGTATCAAAGCTAGCTGAAGGTATCAAAGCTAGCTGAAGCTATCAAAGCTAGCTGAAGCCATCAAAGCTAGCTGAAGGTATCAAAGCTAGCTGAAGCTATCAAAGCTAACTGAAGCAATCAAAGCTAAGCTGAAGCCATCAAAGCTAGCTGAAGGTATCAAAGCTAGCTGATGCTATCAAAGCTAGCTGAAGCTATCAAAGCTAACTGAAGCCATCAAAGCTAGCTGAAGGTATTAAAGCTAGTTGAAGCTATCAAAGCTAACTGAAGCCATCAAAGCTAGCTGAAGGTATCAAAGCTAACTGAAGCCATCAAAGGTAGCTGAAGGTATCAAAGCTAGCTGAAACCGTCAAAGCTATTTGAAGCTAATCAAAGCTAACCAAAGCTAGCTGAAGGTATCAAAGCTACCAAAGCTAGCTGAAGCTATCAAAGCTAACCAAAGCTAGCTGAAGCTTTCAAAGCTAGCTGAATCAGAGCTACCGTAACGTTCTTCTTCTACAGATCCAGTTCAGTGTTTCGTCTCTTGTCAGATCACAGACGCGCGTTTCTCCACACCCACCACCCGTTATCCGCCCACCTGCCCGCGGCGCAGCGCAAGCGGCCGCACGGCGCCGAGCGCAGACACAGGAAGAAACGCCAGAAGAAGAAAACCTCCCTGCCGCCCTCCGACGTCACGCCCACCATCCAGGAAGTAGACGAGGAAGAGGCGGAGTCTGAAGCTGACGGTCGCCTGGCAACCGCCGCGCCCGCCGGGTTCCCCCCCGACATCCGGCCGCAGGTGAAACGAGTCTGAGGACCAAACTGGGTTCCGTTTCCTGTCTTCTCACTGAGCTTCGTCTTCCTCTCAGTTTACCTTAGGGAGCCACGAGGCCTCGGACGAACCGCCACGACTTCCTGCCGTCCGCGTGGAAAACGAGGAGCGTCCCGCTTCCGGGAAAACGGCGCCGACGCTGATAAAGGAGGCGGCGAGGAGCGACAGACCCGAGGAGAAAGATGGCGGACAAGATGGCGGACGGGCAGCTTCCCGAAGGTTCGCGGTTCCCTTCAAACCTGAACAGAAGCTGCAGTGTGAAAACTTCACCGTCTCTTTCCCCCCATATCTCCTGTTCTTGTGTTTCCATTTATGTTTCTGCTGCTTCTAGAAACAAACCAAACAAGCTTAGGAAAAAACCCACCAGCTGTTTTCTGGAGATAATTTAACAATAACCCGAATGTTGAGTCACTTCCATGGAACCGGGCCACGCGACCGTTACCTAGCGACCCGTTGTCCAGTGGGAACCAGTAACTGTGTCCAGTGGGAACCGTAACTGTGTCCAGTGGGAACCGTAACTGTGTCCAGTGGGAACCAGTAACTGTGTCCAGTGGGAACCAGTAACTGTGTCCAGTGGGAACCAGTAACTGTGTCCAGTAGTAACTGTGTCCAGTGGGAACCAGTAACTGTGTCCAGTGGGAACCAGTAACTGTGTCCAGTGGGAACCAGTAACTGTGTCCAGTGGGAACCGTAACTGTGTCCAGTGGGAACCAGTTAACTGTGTCCAGTGGGAACCAGTAACTGTGTCCAGTAGGTAACTGTGTCCAGTGGGAACCAGTTAACTGTGTCCAGTGGGAACCAGTAACTGTGTCCAGTGGGAACCAGTAACTGTGTCCAGTGGGAACCAGTAACTGTGTCCAGTGGGAACAGTAACTGTGTCCAGTGGAACCGTAACTGTGTCCAGTGGGAACCAGTAACTGTGTCCAGTGGGAACCAGTAACTGTGTCCAGTGGGAACCAGTAACTGTGTCCAGTGGGAACCAGTAACTGTGTCCAGTAGGAACCAGTAACTGTGTCCAGTGGGAACCAGTAACTGTGTCCAGTGGAACCAGTAACTGTGTCCAGTGGGAACCAGTAACTGTGTCCAGTAGGTAACTGGTAACTGTGTCCAGTAGGAACCAGTAACTGTGTCCAGTGGGAACCAGTAACTGTGTCCAGTGGGAACCAGTAACTGTGTCCAGTGGGAACCAGTACTGTGTCCGTAGTAACTGGTACTGTGTCCGTAGGACCCAGTAACTGGGTCCACAGGAACCAGTACTGTGCCACTGGGAACCAGTAAACTTGGTCCAGTAAGAACCAGTAACTGTCCAGTTGGAACCAGTGAACTGTGTCCCGTGGGAACCAGTAACGTGTCCAGTGGGAACCAGTAACTGTGTCCAGTGGGAACCAGTAACTGTGTCCAGTGGGAACCAGTAACTGTGTCCAGTGGGAACCAGTAACTGTGTCCAGTGGGAACCAGTAACTGTGTCCAGTAGGAACCAGTAACTGTGTCCAGTGGGAACCAGTAACTGTGTCCAGTGGGAACCAGTAACTGTGTCCAGTGGGAACCATTTGTTGGCTCTGCGTCGTGCCTGGCGTTTCCGGGTCGGGCAGAACCGCCTCGGGTTTCCACCAGAGCCCCTGCTGGCCAACCTGCAGCACTACAATCCAGAAAACTCTGGTTTAGCCGTTTAAAATGAAACCAAGCTGCATTCAGCAGCTAATGGAAACATGTGCTGATGTTTTTTCCTCTTGTTGATGTGATCAGCGCGTCGGGAGCCGTCGGTCCGGCGCCGAGCCGCGGCTGGCTGCGGCGGAAAGCCGCCCGCCATCGGCTAACGGCCGCCCAGCGCAGCAACTACGACCTGCGGCAGCGGCTCTGCGTCGGCAGCAGGACCGCCGGGGAGGCCGCCGTCCACCAGCAGGCGCCCACCGACGAGGCCGAGGCCCAGATGTTGGTCAGCGCCGACCTGGACGACATGAAAAGTACAGATTTTTATTCTGTTGGGTCTTCAAGTTGCATGAAGTTTAGTTCAGATCAGTCACATTCTGTTGAATCTTGCTGCCAATATGATCGGTTGTGTTTTGTTTCATTATTATTAAAACTTTTGTAAAGCGCCACAGAATCAGTTTGTATAGTGAAGATCTGGCTCCTCCTGCTGGCTGAGAGGAGCAAACACTGCTGAGAGGATTTTATTCTAAAGAAGTAAAACTTCACCTAATTTATGTCAGGTGAATCTATTAAAGCAGAGAAACATCAATAAAAATACAAGTAATCAATAAATAAAAAAAATCTAAAGTCATAAATGCTACGTAAAATTAATGGAATAATTAAAGTATTAAAAGGAAATAAATAATAAAGACAAAGCAGTTTCCTAAAACTAAAAATAAAGTTCTCAAGGAAATAAAATTATTTTATAAATGAATAAAAATGAAATTAAAGGACATAAATGAAATATAAAAACTACAAGAAAGTAAATGATAAAAATCTGAAATAAATTCTAAAATTAAACAAAATTGAGGTCGTAAATACCTACAAAATAAATAAATAAAGATTAAATAAATAATGAATAAATACAAGAATTAATGCCAAAATTAAATATTTAAATATGCTAAAATTATATTCAGTATAACTTATAAAATTAAACACACTGAAGCCCAAACGTGGTGAATATTAAATTAAGATACCACAGAATTATGCACATTTTTCAAACTTAAGTAAAACTAAACTAAACTTCTAGTTGCATTTGAGGTGAAGGTGATGAAGCTCAGCTGTTAACATGAAACCTAAAACAGACAAAGTGTCGTCTGAATCTTCTAATAGGAGATTTTCTCCTTATGATTCCTCTGACATAATTTCCGGAGCGTTTTTCTCCATCAGCAGTGGAAGTTTGAACGAGTTGCTGTGTGGAGGGAAAAGCAGGTTTCAGAGTCAGGAGGCGTTAATTAACGGGCGCTGGAGTCGATTCCCTGCCTCTGGCGGTTCCTGCATCAACCGGAGCGGCGCATCGACGGCTCATCTGCCCTGACAGCTGCAGCTGCTCTGCAGAAACACATGGAACAGGAAGACGGACTGATGTTTCATAGTTACTTTAGGACGTTTGCTTCCTCTGCTCCTTTTATTGGACACTAAAGGCCTGGAATGAACCCAACCTGGCAACACACAGGCTAACAGCAGCAGCTATGCTAACAGTTGCCGTTTGTTTGGAGTCTGTCACAATGACTTTCCACACCTCGTCTGTCGACTGAGTGGTTAAGGAAAGACAGAGGAAAAGCTCAGGTTGTTCAAGCTCTACCTCCATTTTGAAGCACCAAACCAGACGTGGTCAACTGTCGATATTTGAATGTGATCAATCTGTCTTAAAGTTCACTAAAACGTCTAAGAGTTTAGTTAAAAGTACTATAAAATTCATTTTATAGAAGGTCAAAGGTCATGAGAAGTGGGGTTGTGGTGAGAGCCCAGGTTAACTCGGGGTCAATCTTTTTATTAAGTTCATTGTTGATCTTAATTTTTAAATTAGGAACCACAAACACATCATCAGCCGTAAACCCCGGGGTCATAGAGTGTTTCAGCCATTATAGGAATGAAACCAACCTGGCAACACACAGGCTAACAGTAGTAGCTATGCTAACAGTTCATGTTTATTGAACGGACATTTGACTAAATATGTTTTCATTTTCTCATCACCCTAAAAATATTAGGTTATAAACTTGTGATCAACTGTTATGATTTGCTAAAGCTAACACCATCAGCAGGAGCTAATGCTATTAGCTACAACTACATCATTAGCTAGAGTTAATTCCAGTAGCATGAGCTAATGTCGCTAATTATCAATGAGATTATTTGTCCAGCATATTCCAGCAACAGGTTAGTGTTTGCTTCATAAAGTTAGCTAACAACATTCGCTAAAGCTAAACCAGTAGCAGGCGCTAATGTTGTTAGCATAAGCTAATGCTATTAGCTACACAGTCAAATTGGCAGGTAATAATAAATGAGGCATGAAGCATCTTTACGTCTTTTGTAACAAACTAGAGAAAATGTTTTAATCCTGATGCTACTTGCTAACAGCTGAATCCTGATGCTAACCGCTAGCAGCTGAATCCTGATGCTAACCGCTAACAGCTGAATCCTGATGCTAACCGCTAACAGCTGAATCCTGATGCTAACTGCTAACAGCTGAATCCTGATGCTAACCGCTAACAGCTGAATCCTGATGCTAACCGCTAACAGCTGAATCCTGATGCTAACAGCTGAATCCTGATGCTAACCGCTATCAGCTGAATCCTGATGCTAACCGCTATCAGCTGAATCCTGATGCTAACCGCTAACAGCTGAATCCTGATGCTAACCGCTAACAGCTGAATCCTGATGCTAACCGCTAGCAGCTGAATCCTGATGCTAACCGCTAACAGCTGAATCCTGATGCTAACCGCTAACAGCTGAATCCTGATGCTAACCGCTAACAGCTGAATCCTGATGCTAACCGCTAACAGCTGAATCCTGATGCTAACCGCTAACAGCTGAATCCCGATGCTAACCGCTAACAGCTGAATCCCGATGCCAACCGCTAACAGCTGAATCCCGATGCCAACCGCTATCAGCTGAATCCTGATGCTAACCGCTAACAGCTGAATCCTGATGCTAACCGCTAACAGCTGAATCCCGATGCTAACGCTAACAGCTACCGATGCAACCGCTAACAGCTGAATCCCGATGCCAACCGCTAACAGCTGAATCCCGATGCCAACCGCTATCAGCTGAATCCCGATGCCAACCGCTATCAGCTGAATCCCGATGCCAACCGCTATCAGCTGAATCCCGATGCTAACCGCTAACAGCTGTCAATGCTAACCGTACAGTGAATCTGCTAACCGCTAACAGCTGAATCCTGATGCCAACCGCTAACAGCTGAATCCTGATGCCAACCGCTAACAGCTGAATCCTGATGCTAACCGCTAGCTGAATCCTGATGCTAACCGCTAACAGCTGAATCCTGATGCCAACCGCTAACAGCTGAATCCTGATGCTAACCGCTAACAGCTGAATCCTGATGCCAAACCGCTAACAGCTGAATCCTGATGCTAACCGCTAACAGCTGAATTCTGATGCTAACCGCTAACAGCTGAATCCTGATGCTAACCGCTAACAGCTGAGTTAGAAACCCGCCGACTGGCTCCTCTTCATCAGTTTGGTTCTCCTCATCTTCATCACCTCCTGTCATTTCTGCATCTCTTTAACTTCAACACATTCGGTTGAGATCTAAACGTTTCTCAGTGAGCCAGCTAGCTTAGCGGCTTCGTCAGGAGACATTTCTACTTCATCTGAAATAAACGTTTCTCAAATAAAGACCGTAATCAATCAATCAATCAACCAATCCAGTCTAGTTGTCAATGATGCAGCTCAGATGCTTTATGTCACCAAAGCAGAAGAGAAGATAAAACAACAATGGAGAAAAATTTTTTCTCCATATTCATTTGGAGAATGAATATAAGCATCACTATGAATATAAGCATCACTATGAATATAAGCATCACTATGAATACAAGCATCAGCTTATTGGTTATTATCAATAGTGGGTCAATGTTTCATCAGCTGAAGTGGACCTGCAGGCGGAACCGTTGGGGTTTATGAATGAAGCCGGTTCCCAGTGAGGGCGGCGAGTCGGACTCTGTTTGGAAAGAGGCCCTGGGAGTTGAGGTCGTCCCGCGTCCTGATCCGATCCGATCCGCCCCCCCCGTCCCAAACCCGTCGATAAGAGGGCGGCGCCGCCGCGGCACCAATACCTCCGCCTCCCCCCTGCAGCCTCAGTTTGGCCTCGGTTGGCGGTCCGGATCGCCGGATGGTCAGAGCGCCCGGCGGCGCAGAGGCGGCCGGCAGGCGGATCGCGCGCTGGAGATGACGGACGCAGAGGGACGGGCGGGTCGCCACGGCGCCGCCGCGCAGCAGGAGCGGCGCTGCAGCGCGCTGCGCCTCGGCGCCGGACCCGGACCCGGACCCGGCTGCGAGCGCCAGGCCTCCTTCTCCCTGGCCGACGGCTTCGAGGACTTTGAGGAGTTTGTTCTGGACTTTGACGACTACGACCTGCTGGAGTCGATCCACAGCCACATGGAGGCGCCGCAGGAACCGAGCCGTGAGTCCAAAACATCCAGAACCGGCAGGAACTTATTTAGCTTCAGTTCAGCCTCACCGCAGGGTTTGGCTGCAGGATCTCCCTGACTTTGACTAGGACACTCCCAGACCTTAACTTAGTCTGTTGAGTTACTCAGAAATCGGACGGCTGGTGAGTTCAGGGTCATTTACGGTTTCAGGAGACGCTCAGATATTGTCCTGCCACGACTCCTGCTAGGTTCCCACATCACCACACTGCCACCACCGAGCTCAGCCGGAAACCCGTTAGGTTCCCACATCACCACACTGCCACCACCGAGCTCAGCCGGAAACCCGTTAGGTTCCCACATCACCACACTGCCACCACCGAGCTCAGCCGGAAACCCGTTAGGTTCCCACATCACCACACTGCCACCACCGAGCTCAGCCGGAAACCCGTTAGGTTCCCACATCACCACACTGCCACCACCGAGCTCAGCCGGAAACCCGTTAGGTTCCCACATCACCACACTGCCACCACCGAGCTCAGCCGGAAACCCGTTAGGTCCGGTTCCCTCAGGCAGGAGCCGAGTTAACGACCTGGACAGTGTGGCGTATCGTTCGCACATCTGTTGCCCCGAAATGAAATCATCTTTACAGATGTAAAGTTTCTAAAAATTAGAAACTTTTTTATTCAAAAAACTTTTTTATCTTGAAAACAGAATGAGGAGAAAACTCGTCGAACTGAAATCAAAACTTAAAATAAATGGATGAATAAAATGCGTTAAAACGAGATGTGAACCTGTAATGTTTAGTTTCATTCGGGTCATTTTGTCGATCCGGGTCAGCAGCGGTTCTGGCTTTCACTCTGCCATTTTCCTGACCTCTGACCTTCACCGATTCAGTGAGTGTGAACTGCTGCCTGTGGTTTTACTGGGAACTATTACATCACTGTCCCGGAGCTCTGGTGCATTCTGGGATATTTTTACCCGACCGATCGATGAGCAGGAAGCGACTTTCCATGATGGGTTTGGATCTGCAGAACCGGGTCGGGACTTCCTGCCCGGCATCGATCAGCGGCAGCCGAGCGGAAACATCTCATTGACGAACGCAGCGGTTCTGCTGCGCTCCGTTTGGACCCGCAGAACATCACACAGGAGCAGGAGGTCAGAGGTCAGAGGCGGAGCAGCGAGGATGGCGGCTTTCATACAAAGTTCTCTCTGGTTCCGGTTCCCCACGGCCCGGTTCCTGGTTCTGGTTCCGGTTCCTTCACAGCACCACCAGGCGACTCAGTGGCTTTTCAAACACCAAGATGATTAAAACGAGACGTGTGGAACTAATGAAGATCATAGATCTAGAGTCATAGATCTAGAGTCATAAATCTAGAGTCATAGATCTAGAGTGATAGAAATGGAGTCATAGATCTAGAGTCATAGATCTAGAGTCACAGACCTAGAGTCATAGATCTAGAGTGATAGAAATGGAGTCATAGATCTAGAGTCATAGATCTAGAGTCACAGACCTAGAGTCATAGATCTAGAGTCATAGATCTAGAGTCATAGACCTAGAGTGAAAGACATGGAGTCATAGATCTAGAATCATAGATCTAGAGTCATAGATCTAGAGTCATAGACCTAGAGTCATAGATCTAGAGTGATAGACATGGAGTCACAGACCTAGAGTCACAGACCTAGAGTCATAGATCTAGAGTCATAGATCTAGAGTCATAGACCTAGAGTCATAGATCTAGAGTGATAGACATGGAGTCATAGATCTAGAGTCAAATCTAGAGTCATAGACCTAGAGTCATAGATCTAGAGTGATAGACATGGAGTCATAGATCTAGAGTCATAGATCTAGAGTCACAGACCTAGAGTCATAGATCTAGAGTCATAGATCTAGAGTCATAGACCTAGAGTCATAGATCTAGAGTGATAGACATGGAGTCACAGACCTAGAGTCACAGACCTAGAGTCACAGACCTAGAGTCATAGATCTAGAGTCATAGACCTAGAGTCATAGATCTAGAGTGATAGACATGGAGTCATAGATCTAGAGTCATAAATCTAGAGTCATAGACCTAGAGTCATAGATATAGAGTGATAGACATGGAGTCATAGATCTAGAGTCACAGACCTAGAGTCATAGATCTAGAGTCATAGACCTAGAGTCATAGATCTAGAGTGATAGACATGGAGTCATAGATCTAGAGTCATAGACCTAGAGTGATAGACATGGAGTCACAGATCTAGAGTCATAGATCTAGAGTCATAAATCTAGAGTCATAGACCTAGAGTCATAGATATAGAGTGATAGAAATGGAGTCATAGATCTAGAATCATAGATCTAGAGTCATAGATCTAGAGTCACAGACCTAGAGTCATAGATCTAGAGTCATAGACCTAGAGTGATAGACATGGAGTCATAGATCTAGAATCATAGATCTAGAGTCATAGATCTAGAGTCATAGACCTAGAGTCATAGATCTAGAGTGATAGACATGGAGTCATAGATCTAGAGTCAAATCTAGAGTCATAGACCTAGAGTCATAGATCTTGAGTGATAGACATGGAGTCATAGATCTAGAGTCATAGATCTAGAGTCACAGACCTAGAGTCATAGATCTAGAGTCATAGATCTGGAGTGATAGATCATGGAGTCATAGATCTAGAATCATAGATCTAGAGTCACAGACCTAGAGTCATAGATCTAGAGTCATAGATCTAGAGTGATAGACATGGAGTCAGATCTAGAGTCATAGATCTAGAGTGATAGACATGGAGTCATAGATCTAGAGTCACAGACCTAGAGTCATCGATCTAGAGTCACAGACCTAGATTCATAGATCTAGAGTCATAGATCTAGCGTGATAGACATGGAGTCAGATCTAGAATCATAGATCTAGAGTCATAGATCTAGAGTCACAGACCTAGAGTCATAGCTCTAGTCATAGACCTAGAGTCATAGATCTAGAGTCGCAGACCTACAGTCATAGATCTAGAGTCGCAGACCTAGAGTCAGACCTAGAGTCAGATCTAGAGTCACAGACCTAGAGTCATAGATCTAGAGTGATAGACATGGAGTCATAGATCTAGAGTCATAGATCTAGAGTGACAGACCTAGAGTCACAGACCTAGAGTCATAGCTCTAGTCATAGATCTAGAGTCATAGATCTAGAGTCATAGATCTAGAGTAATAGATCTAGAGTCAATGACCTAGAGTCACCGACCTAGAGTCACAGACCTAGAGTCATAGATCTAGAGTCATAGACCTAGAGTCACAGACCTGGAGTCATAGTTCTAGTCATAGACCTAGAGTCATAGACATGGAGTCATAGACATGGAGTCATAGACCTAGAGTAATAGATCTAGAGTCGCAGACCTAGAGTCATAGATCTAGAGTCGCAGACCTAGAGTCATAGACCTAGAGTCAGATCTAGAGTCACAGACCTAGAGTCATAGATCTAGAGTCATAGATCTAGTCATAGACCTAGACTCATAGACCTAGAGTCATAGATCTAGAGTGATAGACATGGAGTCATAGATCTAGAGTCATAGATCTAGAGTGATAGACATGGAGTCATAGACCTAGAGTCACAGACCTAGAGTCACAGACCTAGAGTCATAGCTCTAGTCATAGACCTAGAGTCATAGATCTATAGTCATAGATCTAGAGTAATAGATCTAGAGTCACAGACCTAGAGTCAGATCTAGAGTCACAGATCTAGAGTCATAGATCTAGAGTCATAGATCTAGAGTCACAGACCTAGAGTCATAGACATGGAGTCATAGACATGGAGTCATAGACCTAGAGTCATAGATCTAGAGTCACAGACCTAGAGTCATAGATCTAGAGTCACAGACCTAGAGTCATAGATCTAGAGTCATAGATCTAGAGTCACAGACCTAGAGTCATAGACCTAGAGTCATAGATCTAGAGTGATAGACATGGAGTCATAGATCTAGAGTCATAGATCTAGAGTGATAGACATGGAGTCATAGATCTAGAGTCACAGACCTAGAGTCACAGACCTAGAGTCATAGCTCTAGTCATAGACCTAGAGTCATAGATCTAGAGTCACAGACCTAGAGTCATAGATCTAGAGTCATAGATCTAGTCATAGACCTAGACTCATAGACCTAGAGTCATAGATCTAGAGTGATAGACATGGAGTCATAGATCTAGAGTCATAGATCTAGAGTGATAGACATGGAGTCATAGATCTAGAGTCACAGACCTAGAGTCACAGACCTAGAGTCATAGCTCTAGTCATAGACCTAGAGTCATAGATCTAGAGTCATAGATCTAGAGTAATAGATCTAGAGTCACAGACCTAGAGTCAGATCTAGAGTCACAGATCTAGAGTCATAGATCTAGAGTCACAGACCTAGAGTCACAGACCTAGAGTGACAGACCTAGAGTCATAGATCTAGAGTCACAGACCTAGAGTCTCAGATCTAGAGTCATAGCTCTAGTCATAGACCTAGAGTCATAGATCTAGAGTCACAGATCTAGAGTCATAGATCTAGAGTCATAGACCTATAGTCAGACCTAGAGTCAGATCTAGAGTCACAGACCTAGAGTCAGATCTAGAGTCACAGATCTAGAGTCATAGATCTAGAGTCACAGACCTAGAGTCACAGACCTAGAGTGACAGACCTAGAGTCATAGATCTAGAGTCACAGACCTAGAGTCTCAGATCTAGAGTCATAGCTCTAGTCATAGACCTAGAGTCATAGATCTAGAGTCACAGATCTAGAGTCATAGATCTAGAGTCACAGATCTAGAGTCATAGATCTAGAGTCATAGACCTATAGTCATAGACATGGAGTCATAGATCTAGAGTCATAGATCTAGAGTCATAGATCTAGAGTCATAGATCTAGAGTCACAGATCTAGAGTCATAGATCTAGAGTCACAGACCTAGAGTCACAGACCTAGAGTCATAGCTCTAGTCATAGACCTAGAGTCATAGATCTAGAGTCACAGATCTAGAGTCATAGATCTAGAGTCACAGATCTAGAGTCATAGATCTAGAGTCATAGACCTATAGTCATAGACATGGAGTCATAGACATGGAGTCATAGATCTAGAGTCATAGATCTAGAGTCATAGATCTAGAGACATAGACCTAGAGTGATAGACCTAGAGTCATAGATCTAGAGTCATAGACCTAGAGTCATAGACATGGAGTCATAGACATGGAGTCATAGATCTAGAGTCATAGATCTAGAGTCATAGATCTAGAGACATAGACCTAGAGTCATAGATCTAGAGTCATAGACATGGAGTCAATGCACAGTTTCATTTGATCCAGCAGGAAGCTGGACCGCAGGCTGACCTCTGACCTCTGACCCTGCCGGGTTCACTGTGGTCCTTCAGTTTTCGACTCGCTGCTCGTCTCTGTTTGTGGTTCATGGCTGGTTGTTTATGCGTCGAAGCAGGAAATGTCCCTGAGTTTGAGCTGCTCGTTTGACCTCTGTGACCTGCTTTGGTTTGTCAGGTCACCGGTTTGAGGACAACCCCGGCGTGCGGCGCCACCTGGTGACAAAGTCGTCGCGCTGCAGCATGAGCTCCACGCCGCTGTCCAGTCTGAAGAAGAAGAAGCGAGCGGCGGACAAGAAGACCCACGAGGTCGGCGGCGGCGGCGTCCTAACCCTGACCCTAACCCTAACCCTGACCCTGACCCTGACCCTGACCCTGATCCTAACCTTTAACCCTAACCCTGATCCTGACCCTGATCCTAACCTTTAACCCTAACCCTGATCCTGACCCTGAGTCTAGAGTCACAGACCTAGAGTCACAGACTTAGAGTCATAGATCTAGAGTGATAGACATGGAGTCACAGACCTAGAGTCATAGATCTAGAGTCATAGATCTAGAGTCATAGATCTAGAGTCATAGATCTAGAGTCATAGATCTAGAGTGATAGACATGGAGTCATGTATCTAGAGTCACAGACCATTTAGAACCACAGCTCTATGTGTTCCTGCCTGATGAAGACAGAAAGCTGTTGAAACGTTGCGTGATGGGGCTCTTCATACATTTAAATTCTTACTTAAAAAAATAAATAAAAATTCATTAAAAAAACAATTCATAAAAATTTTTTTTCATTCTTTAAAAACTTATATTTTTTCCCACGATTATTTTTTTTCCCACGGTTTTCATTTTTTTATTTTTGAAAACTAAAAAAATCTAAAAAAAATATAAAACTCTAAAAACATTAAAAAAAGGATAAGAATACATAACTTAATAAATAAAAATTAAACATATCATTATTATAAATAGAAAAAACACATAAAAAACATTATTGATTAAGAAATAAAGGACACTTGGCAAAAAAACTACAAATAACAGAACATATGGAGGAGAAAGGATTGGGAAAGAAAGATGGACGAAACTGGGGGACGTGGAGAGGGAAGGACGGCGCACCGCCTGTTCCCCGAAGGGGACAGAATAACTACTATAACCCTGACCCTAACCCTAACCTTTAACCCTGACCTTTAACCCTGACCCTAACCTTTAACCCTGTCCCTGACCCTAACCCTGACCCTGACCTTTAACCCTGACCCTGTCCCTGACCCTAACCCTGACCCTGACCCTAACCTTTAACCCTGACCTTTAACCCTGACCCTAACCTTTAACCCTGACACTGTCCCTGACCCTAACCCTGACCCTGACCCTAACCTTTAACCCTGACCTTTAAACCCTGACCCTAACCTTTAACCCTGACCTTTAACCCTGACCCTAACCTTTAACCCTGACCTTTAACCCTGACCCTAACCCTGACCCTGACCTTTAACCCTGACCCTGTCCCTGACCCTGACCTTTAACCCTGACCCTAACCCTGACCCTAACCCTGACCCTGACCTTTAACCCTAACCCTGACCCTGTCCCTGACCTTTAACCCTGACCAACTACTCTGGAACCCCGTAGGTCCGGCAAAAAACCTTTTATCAATTTTCAAATAAAAGAAAGAAACATAAAACGTAAACCCGACTTGAAGGGCTGCTTAACAACCTTCTAATAACAAAAATCCCCTCTCGCTCAAACCATTACTCACTTAGATCTAAATTGTAAAACAACGAAAAATAGAAACTAAACTTAAAACGGATTCAAGCTCACCGCGGAACCCCACAGTTCCCCGCCGCAAAATTACTCCAATTAATTCCTCTTAAAAAATAAACCACTACACCCGACCTAAGGGATTATTTTAAACCTTAAAAACAAAAAGAATTTTGTTAGTCTTGCACCAAACCAAACCTTAACCCCAAAGAATTATTATTAAAATCCAAATACCGGAGAAAATAATAAACAGACCGCCATTTTTAAATCCCCACACCGACGCGCTGAAAACGAACCAAACAAATAACTAAATAAATCCTAAAGACCTCTAAACAACCTAGAAATAACCCAGACGACCTAAACTTCACAATTTTACAAAAACTAAAAAACTCTAGGAACAATAAACAAACATAGAACGAAATCCGCCATCTTATAAAACGATCCATTTTAAAAAAAAAAAAAAAAAAAAAGGTCCGCCATTTTGAAAAAAAAAAAAAAACCCCGACCCGATAATGACCAAAAAACCAATTACAAAAGGAACAAACCAAAAATAGAATGAAACAAAAAATAAACTCAAAAAAGAATCTAAATCCTAAAGAAACTGAACCCAAAAACCGGAATAAAAACAAATTTATTTACATAAAAAACTAGGAGAAATAAGGAACCTTTAATCAAACTTAAAAACCCGATCTCACACATATTTCCTAAAAAAGAAAAAACCCAAAAAAGAGATACCCAAAATAAAAAGAGAAAAAAGAACATAAGACCAAAACCACAAAAACTTATAAGACTAATTAACTAGTTAAATAAGACCACATTAATTGCGGGACGAACCGACAACGAAAACCCTCCTTCATGCCTGTTTTTAGCTTTAACAAATCACCAAATCACCTCTGGATTGGACACAGAACTCGACCTCGGAACCTGATCACTCCGAGGGGCCACTGCTGAGCGAGGGCGTCTGGTGATTAACCGGCCGAAACGTCCGTTTGAGCCAGCAGACACCACTGACGATTGAGTTCTGAAATTCTGCTCAGACTTAGATACGACTTGGAGCCGAAACAACTCAGTTGCGTCGACCCTAACAACGCTAACTTTACTAGAACAGTCAAATAGAGTAGCTAAAATTAATTAAGACAAGGAGGAAAACCCCAACTAACACCAACCACGGAACAAACAACTTAACCCAAGTAAACCACAAAACCCAACAGCAAATACATGAAACAAAACAGAAAACAGTGGGAAACAAATAAAAAAACTTTTTTCAAATATTTAACATTACAAACAAAACAACAATACGGACCACTTTTGAAGAAAGCTAAAAAACAATTAAAATAAAACAAAAATCCCTGAATTTACCACTCCGAAAACTTAAACTTATGCCAAAAAACAACACAAAAACACTCCGAAAAAACTAAATATTATTCCAAACCAAGGGGTCCTAGAGCCCCACTTACATCCACTCCACCATTAGAAACAGAACAGGAACAGCTTTCACAACACAAGGGGTCCTAGAGCCCCACCTACATCCACTCCATCTATAAAAGTAAAAATAAGAATAAAAATTAAACGTAAACAGACATCTCAACAAAAACACACCCTCAAACCTGCTGACATCCACACCACATACAAAGAAATAAAAAATCACGGATACAAACAATACCCAACTGAAAGATTCTAAAAATAAACCACAGAGAACTAACCCACTAAAACAATAACCCAAAACCAGATGAAAAATTAATAAACTTAATTACTCCCACAAATAAGCAACCAAGAGAAACTAAAACTTAAGAAACAAAACCAAAACATCAAAAGGGAGATTAACATTACAAATCACATTAGGTTACAATACTTTGTCCCAAAACCCAACACACTGGAACTAACCAAAAAACAACAGATCTCCTCCACCATTTTCTTAAATCTAACCCTAACCTCCCCCTTCCCCTGACCTCAACCTAACCCTAACCTCCCCCTTCCCCCCCGCCTGCTTCTAAAGCCTTACCAAAACCTAATCCTCAACCTAACCTCACCCCTCTCTCTTGCCCAAATCTAACCTTGTCTCTCTCCCCCCCCACTATACTTCCTCCCCCACCAAATCTATGACCTCATCTCAACCCCACTCAGTTCCCCTACCAAACTCAACATTCCTCACCCACCCTCTCTCCTCCCTTCTCCCTCCATCTCACCCCCCCCAGCTCTCTCTTCTCAATTTCCCCTTTTCCTGAAATACAAACACAAACACAACAATTCACCCCAAGCTCCATCTGAACCCGGTCCAGATGGAGCACCTGCACCCACCGGAATATGCCAGCCATATTCTACGCAGCACACTCAGCACATACAGACCACAAGATGGCGCCCGGGAGCGACCCGCTAACACCATACACCACCATAAAAAGATGGTTCCTGTTGCTCAAGGTGGTCACTGATCTCGAGAAGAGTGCAAACCCTTTGAGGTACCTAAATGCGGGCAGGGAACCAATCATGGTGGGCCCGCAGCCTCAAAGAGTGAACCCACAAAACCTAACCCTGACCCTGACCTTTAACCCCGACCCTGACCTTTAACCCTGACCTTTAACCCTGACCTTTAACCTTTAACCCTGACCTTTAACCCTGACCTTTAACCCTGACCCTAACCTTTAACCCTGACCTTTAACCCTGACCCTAACCTTTAACCCTGACCCTGACCTTTAACCCTGACCCTAACCCTGACCTTTAACCCTGACCCTAACCCTGACCCTAACTTTAACCCTGACCTTTAACCCTGACCCTAACCTTTAACCCTGACCTTTAACCCTGACCCTAACCTTTAGCCCTGACCTTTAACCTTTAACCCTGACCTTTA
Source organism: Poecilia picta (assembly GCA_033032245.1). Lineage (NCBI taxonomy): Eukaryota > Metazoa > Chordata > Actinopteri > Cyprinodontiformes > Poeciliidae > Poecilia > Poecilia picta. Next base: position 44,959,772 of record CM065354.1, read on the forward strand.
ACCCTGACCTTTAACCCTGACCCTGACCTTTAACCCTGACCTTTAACCCTGACCCTGTCCCTGACCTTTAACCCTGACCCTAACCTTTAACCCTGACCCTAACCTTTAACCCTGACCTTTAACCCTGACCCTGACCTTTAACCCTGACCCTGACCTTTAACCCTGACCTTTAACCCTGACCCTGACCTTTAACCCTGACCCTAACCTTTAACCCTGACCCTGACCTTTAACCCTGACCCTAACCTTTAACCCTGACCTTTAACCTGACCCTGACCTTTAACCCTGACCTTTAACCCTGACCTGACCTTTGACCCTGCGTCTCCACGGCGGCGGTTTGGTCTGACGGCGCCTGTTTGCGGCCGCAGCTGTTCGTGGAGCTGAACGAGCTGCTGGCGGACGGAGAGCAGGAGCTGCGCTGGAAGGAACGAGCGCGTTGGATCAAGTTTGAGGAGGACGTGGAGGAGGAGACGGACCGCTGGGGGAAGCCGCACGTGGCGTCGCTGTCCTTCCGCAGCCTGCTGGAGCTGCGCCGCACCATCACACACGGTAACGCGGCGGCGGCGCGGGGGCGGCGCGGCGGCGGCGCGGCGCCTCCCATCACTGGTCCCTCTTCCAGGCGCCGTCCTTCTGGACCTGGAGCAGAACACGCTGCCCGGCATCGCACACCTGGTGGTGGAAACCATGATCACCTCGACCAGATCCGAGCCCAGGACCGCCCGGCGTTCTGCGAGCGCTGCTGCTCAAACACAGGTACATCACAATGAGCATCAACAGTGCTTCTGCTAAAGGCAGTTAGCTAATGCTAACGTCAGCCATGCGTCAGAGAGCCGTGTTGGACGCGTTGTATCGCCCCTGTTAAAGGCAGTTAGCTAATGCTAATGCTAAATGCTAACGTCAGCCATGCGTCAGAGAGCCGTGTTGGACGCGTTGTATCGCCCCTGTTAAAGGCAGTTAGCTAATGCTAATGCTAACATCAGCCATGCGTCAGAGAGCCGTGTTGGACGCGTTGTATCGCCCCTGTTAAAGGCAGTTAGCTAATGCTAATGCTAAATGCTAACATCAGCCATGCGTCAGAGAGTCGTGTTGGAACGTTGTTACATCGCCCCTGTTAAAGGCAGTTAGCTAATGCTAACGTCAGCCATGCGTCAGAGAGCCGTGTTGGACGCGTTGTATCGCCCCTGTTAAAGGCAGTTAGCTATGCTAATGCTAACATCAGCCATGCGTCAGAGACTCATGTTGGACGCGTTGTATCGCCTCTGTTAAAGGCAGTTAGCTAATGCTAATGCTAACAGTCAGCCATGCGTCAGAGAGCCGTGTTGGAACGTGTTACATCGCCTCTGTTAAAGGCAGTTAGCTAATGCTAATGCTAACGTCAGCCATGCGTCAGAGAGCCGTGTTGGAACGTGTTACATCGCCTCTGTTAAAGGCAGTTAGCTAATGCTAATGCTAACGTCAGCCATGCGTCAGAGAGCCGTGTTGGAACGTGTTACATCGCCTCTGTTAAAGGCAGTTAGCTAATGCTAATGCTAACATCAACCATGCGTCAGAGAGCCGTGTTGGACGCGTTGTATCGCCCCTGTTAAAGGCAGTTAGCTAATGCTAATGCTAACGTCAGCCATGCGTCAGAGAGCCGTGTTGGACGCGTTGTATTGCCCCTGTTAAAGGCAGTTAGCTAAATGCTAATGCTAACGTCAGCCATGCGTCAGAGAGCCGTGTTGGAGGCGTTGTATCGCCCCGGTTAAAGGCAGTTAGCTAATGCTAATGCTAACGTCAGCCATGTTTCAGAGACTCATGTTGGACGCGTTGTATCGACCCTGTTAAAGGCAGTTAGCTAATGCTAATGCTAACATCAACCATGCGTCAGAGAGCCGTGTTGGACGCGTTGTATCGCCCCTGTTAAAGGCAGTTAGCTAATGCTAATGCTAACGTCAGCCATGCGTCAGAGAGCCGTGTTGGACGCGTTGTATCGCCCCTGTTAAAGGAAGTTAGCTAATGCTAATGCTAACGTAAGCCATGCGTCAGAGAGCCGTGTTGGACGCGTTGTATCGCCGCTGTTAAAGGGACAGTTAGCTAATGCTAACGCTAACATCAGCCATGCGTCAGAGAGCCCGTGTTGGAACGTGTTACATCCGCCCTGTTAAAGGCAGTTAGCTAATGCTAATGCTAACGTCAGCCATGCGTCAGAGAGCCGTGTTGGAACGTGTTACATCGCCTCTGTTAAAGGCAGTTAGCTAATGCTAATGCTAACATCAACCATGCGTCAGAGAGCCGTGTTGGAACGCGTTGTATCGCCCCTGTTAAAGGCAGTTAGCTAATGCTAATGCTAACTCAGCCATGCGTCAGAGAGCCGTGTTGGACGCGTTGTATTGCCCCTGTTAAAGGCAGTTAGCTAAATGCTAATGCTAACGTCAGCCATGCGTCAGAGAGCCGTGTTGGAGGCGTTGTATCGCCCCGGTTAAAGGCAGTTAGCTAATGCTAATGCTAACGTCAGCCATGTTTCAGAGACTCCTGTTGGACGCGTTGTATCGACCCTGTTAAAGGCAGTTAGCTAATGCTAATGCTAACATCAACCATGCGTCAGAGAGCCGTGTTGGACGCGTTGTATCGCCCCTGTTAAAGGCAGTTAGCTAATGCTAATGCTAACGTCAGCCATGCGTCAGAGAGCCGTGTTGGACGCGTTGTATCGCCCCTGTTAAAGGAAGTTAGCTAATGCTAATGCTAACGTAAGCCATGCGTCAGAGAGCCGTGTTGGACGCGTTGTATCGCCGCTGTTAAAGACAGTTAGCTAATGCTAACGCTAACATCAGCCATGCGTCAGAGAGTCGTGTTGGAACGTGTTACATCGCCCCTGTTAAAGGCAGTTAGCTAATGCTAATGCTAACGCCAGCCATGCATCAGAGAGCCGTGTTGGACGCGTTGTATCGCCTCTGTTAAAGGCAGTTAGCTAATGCTAATGCTAAATGCTAACGTCAGCCATGCGTCAGACTCATGTTGGGCGCATTGTATCGCCCCTGTTAAAGGCAGTTAGCTAATGCTAAATGCTAACGTCAGCCATGTGTCAGAGAGCCGTGTTGGACGCGTTGTATCGCCTCTGTTAAAGACAGTTAGCTAATGCTAATGCTAACGTCAGCCATGCGTCAGAGAGCCGTGTTGGACGCGTTGTATCGCCCCTGTTAAAGGCAGTTAGCTAATGCTAAATGCTAACGTCAGCCATGTGTCAGAGAGCCGTGTTGGACGCGTTGTATCGCCTCTGTTAAAGACAGTTAGCTAAATGCTAATGCTAACGTCAGCCATGCGTCAGTGAGCCGTGTTGGACGCGTTGTATCGCCTCTGTTAAAGGCAGTTAGCTAATGCTAAATGCTAACGTCAGCCATGCGTCAGAGACTCATGTTGGGCGCATTGTATCGCCCCTGTTAAAGGCAGTTAGCTAATGCTAAATGCTAACGTCAGCCATGTGTCAGAGAGCCGTGTTGGACGCGTTGTATCGCCCCTGTTAAAGGCAGTTAGCTAATGCTAATGCTAACGTCAGCCATGCGTCATAGATTCAGACCTGGAGACGCTTCCACATCCTTCCTTCGTCGCTTCACTGCTGAGAACCAAGTCACTTATTGTAAAACGAGCCAAAGACTTTTCCTCCCACCAGCAGGTCCTAAATACTCACCTGGTTCTTCCTCCAGGAAAGAGTCAAACTCTCCTCCAAAAGCAGGAGCGACTAGCACACCGTTAGACGATGACGCTGATTTGGATCCAATTAAATGGTCCAAAGCTTTCGCCACTGACCCACCGTATTGATCGGTGAGCCCTGAACTGAGCGGATCAATGAATTGATCCGTTCTTACATAACGGAGCGCAGTCGCTCTGTGACACTGCAGGAAGGCGACTGTTGGCGCTAATCCAACGTTTGCTCATTTTGAAAACGTTCAGCGCAGTTAGCTTCTCCTAAATTAAATTAGCTTCCCCTAAATTAAGTTAGCTTCCCCTAAATTAAGTTAGCTTCCCCTAACCCTAACCCTTCCCCTAATTTAATTTAGGGGAAGCTAATTTAATTTAGGGGAAGCTAACTTAATTTAGGGGAAGCTAACTTAATTTAGGGGAAGCTAACTGCGCTTCCCCTAAATTAATGTTTCCACATAAGTTTCACCTCTGGAGCAAACTCACTTACACAGGCTCTCCAACTGTCCGTCCAAATCACACAGGATTATTCATCTTCTGATTAATTTAATGACATTTATCTCACTCAGTAAAAGGTTAACATTCAGGTCTCTTCAGATCCGTCAAAACCGAGAAACGTTTTAGCCACGTTTGTCCCCATTTACTGTGAATAAGTCAGATTTTCACATGGATCTGGATGGCGCCTGAAATAAATGGCTCCAAATGAAAATACTTGGAGTGTTTAGGATGTTGACATGTTTTGGATCAGAAAGATGATGAATGATGTCATCATGATAATACAACAGAAGCAGCTGCAGTTTAGCTGACTGGAGATGCATTCTGGGACTAAATGTGCCGGAATAATGCAGTAGCCTGGAAGCATTAGCAACGTGCTAAAGACACCTCAGCAGAAGCTAAGGAGCTTTTTCTGTTTCAGCACAGCTTCCATTTAACGAAACGTTCTGATTTAGCATCGGTTTGTTTAGCATGCCTTCAGTTTTAGCATGTATTTTATTCTATTTATTAAATGTTAACATGAATTTAATTTTAGTATAAAATTTGTGTTAGCATAACTTTTGTTTTAGCCTGCGCTACGCTAACACTCAAGCTACAACTTAAGCTTTTGTTTTTAGCATTTTGTGCATATCTTCAGTTTTAGCATAAACTCCATTTTAGCATCATTAGCATATCTTTCATTAATTAGCATGACTTCCATTGTGGCCCCTTTGGGCCTCCGTAGAACAAGGATCCCAAACATCGTCTGGAGGAATTGCTGCTCCTAGGAAGAAACTCAGAAAGTCAGTGTGGTTGTATTTGCTTTTCTCTGAGTCTTGGTCCTGGTTTCTGTGATTCCTCCGCAGCCACCCGAGCGACTTGAAGCAGCACCGCTTCCACCGCCACCAGTCGTCAGGCAGCCTCCACGGCAGCTTCAACCACAACCACGTCCAGGAGACCAGCCTGCCCCTGGTGGCCGAGGACAGCGACGACAAGGGGCCCGTGTACGACCCCAAGCAGGACGTCTTCGTCAGCCTCTTCGTAAGAATTAAAGGGCCGGTGCCGGGTTTTCTCTATCCACGTTGAGCCTTTTTGCAGCACAATCCGGCAACTATGCTAACTTCAGTTGCTATAACGACAAATTTAGGGCTGTGTCTCTTTAAGAAGCTTCTGCTCTTTCAGAAACTCCACCTTCAGGAAGTCATTACAACATGGCTCCCATATTAACCCTTTAACAACATTTTTACCAGCGCTGCATATTCCAAAGTTAGCATGTGGGCTAACTTTGGAATATGATCTAATTTTATCTTGCACGCTATGGTAATCCTGAGTAGAGTAAATTGATGTTTATCAACATGCAAGTGATAGCATACATGCTAATGGTAGCATTTATGCTAACATTAGCATTTAAGCTAATTTTGACATAAAATCTCAATTTAACAGACTGAACAGAGCGAGTAAATGTTACTCAACATGCAAGTGCTAGCATACATGCTAATGGTAGCAGTTACGCTAACATTAGCATTTAAGCTAATTTTGACGTAAAATCTCAATTTAACAGACTGAACAGAGTGAATAAATGTTACTCAACATGCTAGTGATAGCATACATGCTAATGGTAGCAGTTAAGCTAACATTAGCATTTAAGCTAATTTTGACGTAAAATTTCAATTTAACAGACTGAACAGAGTGAATAAATGTTACTCAAGATGCATACATGCTCCACCAGGTGTTTGCTAATTGCTGCTGGCTAGTCTGAAGGAGCAGCACACTGCTTCCTGCTCATCTGTGAGGCAGAGTCTTATTAGCTTGCAGCTCAGAGGAGGAGTTTCTGGTTTGCATTAGGACCTGAGACTCACCAGTAGGCAGAGGTTTCTGTTCGGTTCTCGCGTGCTGGACGCGGCGGTAAAGAGGGAAACCTCTCCGCTGTTCTGTTCCTTCCCAGAAATCCCTCCACCCTGTGCCTCCGGAGCATCATCCAGCCGCTGCCAGGTCACTCAAGCTGCTCGCCAAGATTCCCAAAGACGCCGAAGCCGTCATTGTTCTTGTCGGTAAGCGTTTCCACATGGTTACTTTTGAAAGTGCTGCCGGTGACGGAGGTAAAGCCGCTCCTCTGGTTGTCGTGTGTGTCTCAGGATCGGTGGAGTTCCTGGAGCAGCCCGCCATGGCCTTTGTCCGGCTGAGCGAGGCCGTCCTCCTGGAGTCCGTCCTGGAGGTTCCCGTACCGGTCCGGTTCCTCTTCGTCCTGCTCGGCCCCAGCCAGTCCAACGTGGACTACCACGAGATCGGACGCTCCTTCGCCACGCTAATGTCTGAAAAGGTTCATTTCACAACGCCTGCGGAGTCCGCTTAAGACATAACCCTCTGCCCAAATGATAGCTTTGAAGCTAACATTAGCATTCTAGCTAGTTTTGATATAAATGGTCATTTTATACTGAAAGAAATAAAAATGTTACTCAACATGTTGGTGACAACATGCATACATAGCATTTTAGCTAATATCATTTTAGCTAGATTTAGCTAGCAAACCAATGCTTGTGTTTGAGTACTTAATAGCTGATAGCCTCATGCTATTTATAGCTAGGATTAGCAATTTGGTCATTTTAGGCTTGCATTTTGAATTGAGTAAGTCAGTGTTGGTCAACATGCTAGTTGTAGCGCACCTCGTATGGTAGCTGTAAACTAACATTAGCATTTTAGCTAGTTTTGATATTAAACTTACAATACGAAATGGAGTAAATCAATGGTAGTCAACATGCTAGTGACAGCACACATGCTGTTCATAGCATTGTAGCTTCCTGGATGCAGAGCAGCGAAGGAGGAAAGCAAAACCATCCGTCGGCCAACATTCGGATACCTACTCACATCTTCTAACCAACGACATAGATTCGATCTCTACTCCACATCTTCTAACAAACGACTACATAGATTCAGATCCTCTACTCCAGCATCTTTCTAACCAAACGACTACATAGATTCAGATCCTCTACTCCAGCATCTTTCTAACCAAACGACTACATAGATTCAGATCCTCTACTCCAGCATCTTTCTAACCAAACGACTACATAGATTCAGATGCTCTACTCCAGCATCTTTCTAACTAAACGACTACATAGATTCAGATCCTCTACTCCAGCATCTTTCTAACCAAACGACTACATAGATTCAGATCCTCTACTCCAGCATCTTTCTAACCAAACGCCACATAGATTCAGATCCTCTACTCCAGCATCTTTCTAACCAAACGGCCACATAGATTCAGATCCTCTACTCCAGCATCTTTCTAACCAAACGGCACATAGAGAAGCTGCCAAAGCAAAGGAGGTGTATTTTCAGTGCTTGGCGTCATGCAGGCCGTGTTGCTGCTGTATTGTGTCATTCCGGTCCGGTCCGGTCGGGTCCGGCTGTGTTCTGCAGAACTTCCATGAGGTGGCGTATTTCGCCGACGACCGGCAGGACCTGCTGAACGGCATCAACGAGTTCCTGGACTGCAGCATCGTCATCCCGCCGTCGGACGTGGAGGGAAAAGACCTGCTGAAGACGGTGGCCGACTTCCAGAAGCAGCTGCTGCGCAAGAGGAGGGAGCGAGAAGCCAAGGGGGCGGAGCAGGACCACACAGGTACCGGGCCGGTAACCGGGCCGGAACCGGCGGACCGCACAGATACCGGGCCGGAACCGGCACCGGGCGCCGCGCTTCCATTCCTGTTCCTCCTTTGCCTTTCATGTAGTTTCCGTCTCTCCTCCCCGCAGCCGAGCCGAGTCCGGAGGAAGCGGCGGCGGCGGCGGAGCAGGAAGTGGACCCTCTGAAGCGCTGGGGCGTCCCGTTCGGGGGCCTGCTCCACGACGTGCGCCGCCGCTACCCGCAGTACGTCAGCGACCTCCGGGACGCCCTGGACACGCAGTGCGTCGCCGCCGTCATCTTCATCTACTTCGCCGCGCTGTCACCCACCATCACGTTCGGAGGCCTGCTGGGTAGCAACCGCACCGCCGCCGTGGCAACCGCGCCGCTGACGCCGCGACCGCCGCTGACGCCGCGCCGCGCTGACGCTCGCCACTCCGGTTCTCGTTCCAGGGGAGAAAACCGAGGGCCTGATGGGCGTGACCGAGCTCATCGTTTCCACGGCGACTCTGGGGGTCATCTTCTCCCTGCTGGCCGGTCAGCCGCTCCTCATCATCGGTTTCTCCGGGCCGCTGCTGGTGTTCGAAGAGGCTTTCTACAAGGTCAGCGAACCGCGCTTTGACTGGTTAGCATCAGCTAGCATCAGCTAGTGTTGGTTTGTGTTGGTTAGCACCAGCTAGCATCAGCTAGTGTTGGTATTCAACAGTTAGCATCAGTTAGGGTTGGTTAGCAACAGTTAGGGTAGTTTATTTTTGGTTACCATCAGTTAGTGTTGGTTAGTATCGTTTAGCATCAGTTAGGATTGGTTAGCATCAGTTAGCATCGGTTAGCAACATTTAGTGTTGGTTAGCATTAGTTAGTGTTGGTTAGCATCAGTTAGTGTTGGTTAGCATCGTTTAGCATCAGTTAGGATTGGTTATCATCAGTTAGCATCGGTTAGCAACATTTAGTGTTGGTTAGCATTAGTTGGTGTTGGTTAGCATCAGTTAGCCTTGTTTAGCATCAGTTGGTGTTGGTTAGCAACAGTTAGCATCGGTTAGCACCAGTTAGTGTTGGTTAGCAACAGTTAGGGTAGTTTATTATTGGTTACGATCAGTTAGCATTGGCTAGCATCAGTTAGTGTTGGTTAGCAACAGTTAGGGTAGTTTATTCTTGGTTACCATCAGTTAGCATCGGTTAGCATCAGTTAGCTTTGGTTAGCTCTCTAACTCCTTGTCTCTCAGTTCTGTCAGGCGCATGGCTTTGAGTACCTGACCGGCCGCGTCTGGATCGGCTTCTGGCTCATCTTCATTGTCCTGGTGATCGTGGCGGCAGAGGGAAGTTTCCTGGTCCGCTACATCTCACCGTTCACCCAGGAGATCTTCGCCTTCCTCATTTCCCTCATCTTCATCTACGAAACCTTCTCCAAGCTCATCAAGGTCACAGACACTTATTTGGAATGAGACAGATAATCTGCCTTCTCTCAGTGCTAACTAGAAATAACCTTGTAAGCTAGGCTAGGATTCAGGATTATTTCAAATAACCTTGAATGATAGCAACCAAAGGCTAGCATAGGGTCATTGGTCGCTATGCTAAGTAGCATGTATGCTACTTACATAGCATACATGCTACATGTATGCTATGTAAGCATCATTGGTTTATCTAACAATGATGGCAGATAAAGGATGTCCCAGTAACTAAGTTGTTTCTTCACTGTTAGCACATCTAGTAGCAAGTACACGAGGATGATTGCCAGCGCTAAGCCCCTCCTCCTGGCTCTGATTGGTTGTTTTTGTTGCATTTCTTCAGCTCAGGGAGGAGATTGATCTTTTTACATTTTATGTCCTGACACCAAACTTTGTTTACAGCGAAGCTGAACAGTTAAACGATGAGTATCTCCTGATTATGCTAACCCCTCTCAGTGCGGCTAACTGTGGTAGCATCGTCTTGCTTCCAGGTGTTTAAGGAGCATCCGCTGATGACGGTTTACCCGTCGGACGCCACCGTGGATGTGGACGGTCTGGTCCTCAACCAGCCCAACACGGCCCTCCTGTCCCTGGTGCTCATGATGGGAACCTTCTTTGTTGCTTTTCCTCAGGAAGTTCAGAAACAGTCGCTTTCTGGCGGCAAGGTAACAGTTTTCACTCTGAGTTTATGCTTACTGTTGCATCAATTATGCATTTTGAGCGGCACCCTTTTAATGTAGATGCATATTTTATAGATAATGGAAAGTGAGATTCTTGAGATTCCAACAGTGGATGCCGGTCAAAATAAACACAGTAACACTTTTATCAAACCACTCAGAAAATGACATGATGTCCACCCTCTGTTTGAAGCCTCAACAGATCTTGGGAAGCGCTTTAGCATTAGCTTCTTACAGACCATGTTGGTGTAGCATTTAGCATTAGCTTCCTTTACATACCATGTTGGGTAGCGCTTTAGCATAGCTTCTTCTACATCAATGTTGGTAGCGCTTTAGCATTAGCTTCCTTTAAAGACCATGTTGGTGTAGCATTTAGCATTAGCTTCCTTTACAGACCATGTTGGTGTAGCATTTAGCATTAGCTTCCTTTACATACCATGTTGGGGTAGCGCTTTAGCATTAGCTTCCTCTACATACCATGTTGGTGTAGCATTTAGCATTAGCTTCCTTTAAAGACCATGTTGGTGTAGCATTTAGCATTAGCTTCCTTTACATACCATGTTGGGGTAGCGCTTTAGCATTAGCTTCTTCTACATACCATGTTGGGGTAGCGCTTTAGCATTAGCTTCCTCTACATACCATGTTGGTGTAGCATTTAGCATTAGCTTCCTTTACATACCATATTGGTGTAGCATTTAGCATGTGTGAATCTAATGCTTATGATTAGCAACTTAGGGTTAGCACAGCTAACTCTTTAGTTGGTGGTACCCGCCACTGGTTGGACTGTAAAATGTATAATATTACAAAATAGCATTTATTATCATAAAATAGCGTATATTAGCATAAAACAGAGTATATTAGCGTCAGTGGAAACGAGTGATTCTCCGCCTCACTCAGTTGAGATTAGGACCTTCTTAACCGCTTTAGCTGCCATAATCCTGGTAAATTTGCTGTTTTTTGACGTTTCCTCACGTTTCTTCGTCAGGCTCGAAGAATTATCGGCGACTTTGGGATTCCCATCTCCATCCTGCTGTCCGTCCTGGTGGACATCTCCATTCCTGACACCTACACTCAGGTGAGGCCGGGCGGCGGCGGCGGCGGCGGCGGCGGCGGCGGCGGCGCTACGGTTGTCTCACCTCTTTCCGCTCGTCCCTCAGAAACTCAACGTGCCGTCCGGGTTTTCCGTCACGTCTCCCGACAAGCGCGGCTGGATCATCAGTCCGTTCGGAGACAAGCGGCCGTTTCCGGCGTGGATGATGGGAGCGTCCGTCGTTCCCGCTCTCCTCGTCTTCATCCTCATCTTCATGGAGACGCAGATCACCTCGTGCGTCTCCACGGCGACGCTCCCGCGTGTTTACGGAGACGTTGTCCTCCGGTTTTTACAGAAAGTCTCTGAGATTGGAAAGTTCAACATTTGAGTGAAAAAACATGAAACGTTTGAAGTTAATCTGAGAAATTCTTCAGGAAATGAAAGAAATTTCTGAGCTCTGAAAGTTTAAAATTTGCACAGAAAATCTGAAATTGTTTTTTAGATTGAAATGTCAAAAATTTGGTAAATTTGGGATTAAATAATTTAAAAAGTTAATAATAAAAATCTCTGAGATTGAAAAGTGATTTTTTTTTAGAAAATTTGAAATTTGCAACAAAAAAATTGGGAAATTTCTGAGATTTAAGTTTTAAAATTTTCTTGGGTAAAAAAAAAAAGGGAAATTTTGGTTTCACATGTTGAACATTTTTTACTTTTGGAAATTTTCTGAAATTTAAAAGTTTTTCTATCAAATTGTTGACCTTTAAAATTCCAAAATGTATTTATTTTTTCTAACTTTTGTAATTGTCTTGAAAATGTCTGACATTAACCTGGAAATGTTTTTTTCAAGCAACTGTGTCTCTCTGTGTCTCTCCTGTTCTCTCTGTCCGTGCTCTCTGTCTCTCTGTCTCTGTGTCTCTGTCTCTGTGTCTCTGTCTCTGTGTCTCTGTGTCTCTGTCTCTGTGTCTCTGTCTCTCTGTGTTCTCTCTGTGTCTCTGTCTCTGTGTCTCTGTCTCTGTGTCTCTCTGTGTCTCTGTCTCGTCTGTCTCTCGTGTCTCTGTCTCTCTGTCTCTTGTCTCTGTGTCTCTGTCTCTGTGTCTCTGTGCTCTCTGTCTCTGTTCTCTGTGTCTCTGTGTCTCCCTGTGTCTCTCTGTGTCTTTCTCTGTGTCTCTCTGTCTCTGTGTCTCTGTTCTCTCTGTGTCTCTGTTCTCTGTTCTTGTCTCTCTGTCTCTGTGTCTCTCTGTTCTGTGTCTCTCTCTCTCTGTCTCTCTGTCTCTCTGTCTCTGTGTCTCTCTGTGTCTCTCTGTCTCTGTGTCTCTGTGTCTCTCTGTGTCTCTCTCTTTTCTCTCTGTCTCTGTGTCTCTGTCTTCTCTGTCTCTCTGTGTCTCTCTTCTCTCTGTGTCTCTGTCTCTGTGTCTCTGTCTCTCTGTGTCTCTGTGTCTCTCTGTGTCTCTGTGTCTCTCTGTGTCTCTCTGTCTCTGTGTCTCTGTCTCTCTGTCTCTTGTCTCTGTCTCTGTGTCTCTGTCTCTGTGTCTCTCTTTCTCTGTGTCTCTGTCTCTGTGTCTCTGTTCTCCCTGTGTCTCTCTGTCTCTGTGTCTCTCTGTCTCTGTCTCTGTGTCTCTCTGTCTCTGTCTTTTGTCTCTGTGTCTCTCTGTGTCTCTCTGTGTCTCTGTGTCTCTGTCTCTGTGTCTCTCTGTCTCTGTGTCTCTCTGTGTCTCTGTGTCTCTGTGTCTCCCTGATGTCCTCAGGCTGATCGTCAGTAAGAAGGAGCGGCGGCTGCTGAAAGGCTCCGGCTTCCACCTGGACCTGCTGCTGATCGTGTCTCTGGGCGCCGTCTGTCCGCTGTTCGGCCTGCCGTGGCTCACCGCCGCCACGGTGCGCAGCGTGACGCACGTCAACGCGCTGACGGTCATGAGCAAAGCCACGGCGCCCGGAGAGAAGCCCGTCATCCAGGAGGTCAAAGAGCAGCGGCTGACCGGCCTGCTGGTGGCCGTGCTGGTCGGTGAGCGGAACCCGGACCGGACCGACCGGACCCGACCGGACCCGACCGGACCGGACCCGACCGGACCCGACCGGACCCGACCGACCGGACCGGACCCGACCGGACCCGACCGGACCCGACCGGACCGGACCCGACCGGACCCGACCGGACCCGACCGGACCACCGACCCGACCGGACCCGACCGGACCGACCGGACCGACCCGACCGGACCCGACCGGACCGGACCGACCGGACCGACCGGACCGACCGGACCCGACCCGACCGGACCCGACCGGACCGGACCGACCGGACCGGACCCGACCGGACCGGACCCGACCGGACCCGGACCGACCGCGACCGGACCCGACCGGACCCGGACCGGACCGACCGGACCCGACCGGACCGACCGGACCCGACCGGACCGACGAGACCGGACCCGACCCGGACCCGACCGGACCGGACCCGACCGGACCGGACCGGACCGGACCCGGACCGGACCCGACCGGACCGACCGGACCGGACCCGACCGGACCGGACCGGACCCGACCGGACCCGACCGGACCCGACCGGACCGGACCGACCGGACCCGACCGGACCGGACCGGACCCGACCGGACCCGACCCGACCGGACCGACCGGACCCGACCGGACCGGACCCGACCCGACCGGACCGACCGGACCCGACCGGACCCGACCGGACCCGACCGGACCCGACCGGACCCGACCGACCGGACCCGACCGGACCCGACCGACCGACCGGACCCGACGCGACCCGACCGGACCGACCGACCGACCGGACCCGACCGGACCGACGGACCCGACCGGACCGACCGGACACCCGACGGACCGACCGACCCGACCGGACCGGACCCGACCGGACCGGACCCGACCGGACCGACCGGACCCGACCGGACCCGGACCGACCGGACCCGACCGGACCGGACCCGACCGGACCGACCGACCGACCGGACCCGACCGGACGACCGACCGGACCGACCGACCGGACCCGACGGACACCCGACGACCCGACCGATCCTTTCCCACAATCCATCTCTGCTGCCCACTGTTTCATGCTGACGTTCAGAGGTTTTGTTGGCTGGAGGTCAAACGTATCTACATTTATCATCAATACTTTTCAGTTAACATGTTATAAGTTTTTCTTCCACTGAACTTTCCAGGATTGTAGTTTTTGACAGCTGGAAGACAAAATGATCAAATTAAAATAAATAAGAACCAGCTGGTAAAACGGTGCTAATATTTCCCTGCAGCCAGCGGCGGTTCCCAAACCTTCCCTCCTGCCCCCCCAGTGGCGTACAGACACTTTCTGCCCCCCCATGGATTACAAATGGCCGTCTGGTTGAACGGCGGGGGGGTCGACTCTGTTGGGAGCAACATGAATGTGAATGTAGTAGCTGAACATAGACAGCAACATCTGTAGCTACAGGCTACCTGCTAACAAGCTAAAGCTGCTGTATTGATATTAGCTAGTCGTCTTTTAGCTACTTTACCTGCATCCAGCAGCTTCACTCATCAGTCGGTCAGTTTGGGAAAAACTGTGAAAAGTTCTTTGTGTTTTGCTGCCGTGATTCTAACACCTGTAGCTCTACAGCAGCAGCATCTGGTCTCCTGCAGGTGGAAACCCAGCATGTAGCGTCATGTTGCGTTTAAAGGCGGCTCGGAAAAACAGGTTATCATGTTGACAACGGATTAAACAGTTTAACTGCTGATAAAGAGACAGAGACACAGATATGGGAGGTGGAAGACCTGCTGTGTCAGACTGACGGGAATAACAGAGAGTCGGTCATTCGGAGGTAAAAACCCGGCGCCTGCAGCGTTCAGGGTTTTTCATCCAGGCTTCCTGCCCCCCTGCAATGGCACTGCGCTCCCACTAGGGGCGCGCCCCACAGTTTGGGAACCTCTGCCCTAAAACATGTTATTTTCCTCAGTTTTTCCTTCCACATATTTTCATAAATTAGCATCTCCCCTTCACTGTAAACCAAAAATATTAAAATGTAAATAAAGATTCATCAGTTTTATTCGTAAAATTTGACGCATCTTTCAATTCATGTGTTTTTCTTAGCAGTTTTTCCTTCCACTTGATTTTCCTAGTTCTTGATTTCCGCCAGCTGTAAGTCAGATCGGGCCAAATGAACATAAACGCTTTGTTTTTTGTAAAACAGTTTGTTTGTAAAATGTCTTGAGGTAGTTTTTCCTTCCTCTTAACTTTGTGCGGTGTGTGAATGAGCGTCGGCCCGGGCCAGACGAGCGTCCCGGCGTTCGTCCCGGCGTTCGTCCGGCGTTCGTCCCGGCGTTGGTCCCGGCGTTCTGCCCGGTCGTTCGTCCCGGCGTTGGTCCCGGCGTTCGTCCCGGCGTTCTGCCCGGGTCGTTCGTCCCGGCGTTGGTCCCGGCGTTGGTCCCGGCGTTCGTCCCGGCGTTGGTCCCGGGGTTCGTCCCGGCGTTCGTCCCGGCGTTGGTCCCGGCGTTCGTCCCGGCGTTCATCCCGGCGTTCGTCCCGGCGTTCTGCCCGGCGTTGGTCCCGGCGTTCTGCCCGGCGTTGGTCCCGGCGTTTGTCCCGGCGTTGGTCCCGGCGTTCGTCCGGCGTTGGTCCCGGCGTTCGTCCCGGCGTTGGTCCCGGCGTTGGTCCCGGCGTTCGTCCCGGCGTTGGTCCCGGCGTTCTGCCCGGGTCGTTCGTCCCGGCGTTGGTACCGGCCTTGGTCCCGGCCGGTTCGTCCCGGCGTTCGTCCCGGCGTTCGTCCCGGCGTTGGTCCCGGCGTTCGTCCCGGCGTTCTGCCCGGCGTTCGTCCCGGCGTTGGTCCCGGCGTTCGTCCCGGCGTTCACCCCGGCGTTCGTCCCGGCGTTGGTCCCGGCGTTCGTCCCGGCGTTCATCCCGGCGTTGGTCCCGGCGTTCATCCCGGCGTTCGTCCCGGCGTTGGTCCCGGCGTTGGTCCCGGCGTTCTGCCCGGCGTTGGTCCCGGCGTTCGTCCCGGCGTTGGTCCCGGCGTTCGTCCCGGCGTTCGTCCCGGCGTTGGTCCCGGCGTTCGTCCCGGCGTTCATCCCGGCGTTCGTCCCGGCGTTCTGCCCGGCGTTGGTCCCGGCGTTCTGCCCGGCGTTGGTCCCGGCGTTTGTCCCGGCGTTGGTCCCGGCGTTCGTCCCGGCGTTGGTCCCGGCGTTCGTCCCGGCGTTGGTCCCGGCGTTGGTCCCGGCGTTCGTCCCGGCGTTGGTCCCGGCGTTCTGCCCGGGTCGTTCGTCCCGGCGTTGGTACCGGCGTTGGTCCCGGCGTTCGTCCCGGCGTTCGTCCCGGCGTTCGTCCCGGCGTTGGTCCCGGCGTTCGTCCCGGCGTTCTGCCCGGCGTTCGTCCCGGCGTTGGTCCCGGCGTTCGTCCCGGCGTTCACCCCGGCGTTCGTCCCGGCGTTGGTCCCGGCGTTCGTCCCGGCGTTCATCCCGGCGTTGGTCCCGGCGTTCATCCCGGCGTTCGTCCCGGCGTTGGTCCCGGCGTTGGTCCCGGCGTTGGTCCCGGCGTTCTGCCCGGCGTTGGTCCCGGCGTTCTGCCCGGCGTTGGTCCCGGCGTTCGTCCCGGCGTTCATCCCGGCGTTCGTCCCGGCGTTCATCCCGGCGTTGGTCCCGGCGTTCTGCCCGGCGTTGGTCCCGGCGTTCATCCCGGCGTTGGTCCCGGCGTTCTGCCCGGCGTTGGTCCCGGCGTTCGTCCCGGCGTTCATCCCGGCGTTCGTCCCGGCGTTGGTCCCGGCGTTCGTCCCGGCGTTCGTCCCGGCGTTTCCCGGCGTTGGTCCCGGCGTTGGTCCCGGCGTTCATCCCGGCGTTGGTCCCGGCGTTCTCTGCCCGGCGTTGGTCCCGGCGTTCGTCCCGGCGTTGGTCCCGGCGTTCTGCCCGGCGTTGGTCCCGGCGTTCGTCCCGGCGTTCATCCCGGCGTTCGTCCCGGCGTTGGTCCCGGCGTTGGTCCCGGCGTTCATCCCGGCGTTGGTCCCGGCGTTCTGCCCGGCGTTGGTCCCGGCGTTCGTCCCGGCGTTGGTCCCGGCGTTCTGCCCGGCGTTGGTCCCGGCGTTCGTCCCGGCGTTCATCCCGGCGTTCGTCCCGGCGTTGGTCCGCGCGTTCGTTCCCGTGCGTTCGTTCGCCGGCGTTCACCCCGCGGCGTTTCGTCCCGGCGTTGGTCCCGGCGTTCGTCCCGGCGTTCGTCCCGGCGTTCGTCCCGGCGTTGGTCCCGGCGTTCGTCCCGGCGTTCGTCCCGGCGTTCTGCCCGGCGTTCGTCCGCTCGTCCCGGGGTTCGTCCCGGCGTTCGTTCCCGGCGTTGGTCCCGGCGTTTCGTTCCCGGCGTTGTCCCGTGCGGTTGGTCCCGGCGTTCGTCCCGGCGCTTCGTCCCGGCGTTCGTCCCGGCGTTCGGTCCCGGCGTTCTGCCCGGCGTTGGTCCCGGCGTTCATCCCGGCGTTCGTCCCGGCGTTCGTCCCGGCGTTCTGCCCGGCGTTGGTCCCGGCGTTCATCCCGGCGTTGGTCCCGGCGTTCGTCCCGGCGTTCGTCCCGGCGTTCGTCCCGGCGTTCGTCCCGGCGTTGGTCCCGGCGTTCTGCCCGGCGTTCTGCCCGGTGTTCGTCCCGGCGTTCGTCCCGGCGTTCGTCCCGGCGTTCGTCCCGGCGTTCGTCCCGGCGTTCGTCCCGGCGTTGGTCCCGGCGTTGGTCCCGGCGTTCATCCCGGCGTTGGTCCCGGCGTTCATCCCGGCGTTGGTCCCGGCGTTCTGCCCGGCGTTGGTCCCGGCGTTCGTCCCGGCGTTCATCCCGGCGTTCGTCCCGGCGTTGGTCCCGGCGTTCGTCCCGGCGTTCACCCGGCGTTCGTCCCCGGCGTTGGTCCCGGCGTTGGTCCCGGCGTTCGTCCCGGCGTTCGTCCCGGCGTTCGTCCCGGCGTTCTGCCCGGCGTTGGTCCGGGCGTTCTGCCCGGCGTTGGTCCCGGCGTTCGTCCCGGCGTTCGTCCCGGCGTTCGTCCCGGCGTTGGTCCCGGCGTTCGTCCCGGCGTTCGTCCCGGCGTTCGTCCCGGCGTTCGTCCCGGCGTTTGGTCCCGGCGTTCGTCCCGGCGTTGGTCCCGGCGTTCGTCCCGGCGTTCGGTCCCGGCGTTCGTCCCGGCGTTCGTCCCGGCGTTCGTCCCGGCGTTGGTCCCGCGTTCTGCCGGCGTTCGTCCCGGCGTTGGTCCGGCGTTGTCCCGGCGTTGGTCCCGGCGTTCTCCCGGCGTTGGTCCCGGCGTTGGTCCCCGGCGTTCGTCCGGCGTTCGTCCCGGCGTTGGTCCCGGCGTTCTGCCCGGCGTTCGTCCCGGCGTTGGTCCCGGCGTTCTGCCCGGCGTTGGTCCCGGCGTTCGTCCCGGCGTTCATCCCGGCGTTCGTCCCGGCGTTCTGCCCGGCGTTGGTCCCGGCGTTCATCCCGGCGTTCGTCCCGGCGTTCGTCCCGGCGTTCGTCCCGGCGTTCGTCCCGGCGTTCTGCCCGGCGTTGGTCCCGGCGTTCGTCCCGGCGTTCTGCCCGGGTCGTTCGGCCGGCGCTGTGATCACGTGACTGTCCTGCGCCGCTGCAGGCATGTCCATGGTGATGACCGACGTCCTGCGCCACATCCCGCTGGCCGTCCTCTTCGGCATCTTCCTCTACATGGGCGTGACGTCGCTGACCGGCATCCAGCTCTACGAACGCATCGCGCTGATGGTGACGCCCGCCAAGCACCACCCGGACCACGTCTACGTCACCAAGGTAACCCGGAGCCTCCAGGCCGCGTCACGGCCCTGGGAGGCGGGTCTTCACACTCCCAGGTTTCTCAGTGTCTTTGGGAAACTTTGGCTCCATTTCTGATCGTCAGCTGTGGCTTCCAGCAGCTGCACAGTGAAAAATGCTGGGTTATTTTCAGAACCCGATTTCTGGGTTCAAGCTGTTGGGTCAGTTTGACCAAATATTGGGTCACGGGTCGGATTACGTCAAAAACGGGGGAATTGGGTCACTTCAGGCTGCGGTGTGATTGCACCTTGATGCGTTCACACCGCAGCCTGAAGTGACCCAATTCGCAGCCTTAGTCAAAGTAAATCCAACTCAGAATCTCTGTGTGTTTCGCTTCTTTGTTAGTAAATGTTGAAAAACCTGAATTTTCCTTCAACATTTAAGCCGCTCTGTCCTGTTTGTGTTTACGTTTAAAGGTTTCTCTTGCTTATTTTTAGTTTTTAAGTTTTTTCAGGGGACATTTTTGAAGTTAAACCTGAAGAAATGTATTTACAGACGGTCATTTTTAGTCACTTTTTGAAGTGGAGTTAAAGTAGCTAAACGTCTTTATGAAGGACGAGTCGGTAATTTGTTGTGGTCAGATTACTGACCGCGAAGCGGATACTGACAGCTCAACACTGCTCCACATGACCCCCACTTCACTTCACTCTGGTTAATTATTGTAAAACTAAATGTTCGGTTACGCAAGGAGTTATTTTTTCTTGGCACAAGTCAGAGGCGTCTTCAGGGCCACTGCGATATTGACTGCTACTGCAGAACCTTAAATAATGAGTTTAAACATTTTACTTCACATTTTTTGATCAGAAAATGTTTCAGAACTGAATTAGATGTAAACAGGAGAAGCATCCGGTTGGCTGATGTTTACAATTCGATTTAGTCCAAATTCATAACTCAAGAGTTGGGCCAGAAATTTACCGGACGTCTACAGCTTGAACATATTTTGAACACGTTTGATTTTTATTTTTATGGTTATTTAAAATATTTATGACGGTAAATACATGTTTACCCAACTATAGTGGTATAATAATCCTGGGATATGTGGCTCTGTAGGGTAGAGCAGTGGAAGGTTGTAGGTTCAATTCCAGCTTCCTCCTGCCACATGTCGATGTGCCGCTGGGCCCCGAACCCTAAACTGCCCACTGAGCTGCGTATGAGTGTGACTGGCTGAATGTGACTCCAGTGTGAAGCACCTTGACTGGTCAAAATGGTTGGATAAAGCTATAAAAGTTCAAACCTTTTACCATTTATGAGTTTCAACCCAATTTTGGGTGAATTTAACCGACGTTTGGTTAGTTGCCGTGACCCAAAGTGCTGGTCAAACCATCAACCCGACCCAGTTGGGTTAAAACAACCCAGCGTTGGGTCGGTCCATATATGACCCAGCGCTGGGTTACGAGTTGGGTTATTTTTAACCCAGCACTTTTCACTGTGCAGCTAAAGAGTGAGCTGTGTTAGCTAGCCATAAACGTAGCTCTGCTAATGCTAAAGCGCTAACTTTAATTATGGAAAGCTAAATGCGCTTTTCAAGGTTTAGCCATTTCTACACAATGTGGGAAATAATTAATAAACACATTAATTTCTTTCTGAAATAAGAAAATAAAGATTTTATTGCTTAGGGTCCAGACAGCGTTCCTTCAGCCAACTCTTAATTTCCCTTCGTTGTTCGTAAAGTTATTTTGATTTTTAACTAAACTGAACTGAATCTGCAGCTAAAAAAAATCCTTCGAATGTCTGGAAAGTTCAGAAGTTTCTGCTTAACATCGATACAGGTTGTTATCGGATTAATACCTGGATTAACAGGAGATTTTCTTTTTCTTGTAGTGGCAGGTGAAGCTAAAGCTGCCAGTAGAGCAGTGGGACATATTTACAGATTTTATCTCATCTAAGAACAAAGTGTTTATATTTTTGAACATTTTTGTTGCTTTTTGTCTTTTTTTGAGTCTGTTTTCACCAGCATGTTTTTCTCAGAGGCCTCTGACTCGGATCAGTTCACCCCGCGGCCACCAGATGGAGCCAGAAACACATAATTCAGGCTGTGTGGCTGTTTGTGCTTCGGCCACCAGATGGAGCCAGAAACGCATAATGGAGGCTGTGTTTGTGCTGCAGGTGAGGACGTGGCGCATGAACATGTTCACCATCATCCAGCTGGGCTGCATCGCGGCGCTGTGGGTGGTCAAGTCCACCGTGGCGTCGCTGGCCTTCCCCTTCATCCTCATCATGACCGTGCCGCTGCGCCGCCTCGTCCTCTCCAGGATCTTCGAGGAGCGCGAGCTGCAGGCGGTACGTCCGGCCGCCGTCGCCATGTTTCAGCGACACGGCGGCCATGTTGTTGTTCCTCAGATTAAAGCTCATTTCACGCCAGATTGTTTTTTATTTCAAAGGAAAATTCTTTAACAGATGACCACGATTAACTTTAACATGATAGTTAGATTTAAATATTTAGTTTTTAACCGTAGAGACACCAAATTGGTTTTTAACCTGACCTGAGCCTCATCCAGGTGTTTCATAGTTTCATCGTTTCTGTGTAAAATCAACATTTGTTGCTCATTTTAAGACGATTTCTCCTTCGCAGCTGGACTGCGACGAAGACTCCCCCAACTTTGACGAAGACGGCCGAGACGAATACAACGAGATCCACATGCTGGTGTGAGGACCCGAACCGGGCTCCTGCTGCGGCGCCGCCGGGTCGGAGAACCGGTTTCAGACGCTTCAGCCTCTGATGGTCCTTCTGTCCCTTTACTCTGCAGGTCTGGGAAAAGTGCAATGGGGAATCAAACCTGGTTTATTTTCTTTATTTTCCTGTAGTTGGGCCTCGGCCTCTATTTTCTTTTTGTGAGGAGAAATCATGGCTGCCTGTAGTTGAGCCGCCTCTTCCTCTGCTCTGACGTTTCCGATCTTTAGAAACTCACCGTCTGCCAGCTGAACTTCCTGTCTGACTTTAAACGTCGTCTTCTGGTGGAAACGGAGGAAATCTATTAGTTTTGACCCCTGAACGTATAAATATATAACTCACACCCACCCAACTTTCATTTTCCACTATATGTTTATTGTCTGGAGATTCTGTGTAAAAATCTGGATTGTGTGGAAGGACAGAAAAGTGACACTAAATGGGAGAAAAATTGCTGATTTTTAAATTCAGCCAGTGTTGTGTAGCTGTTCTTTAAAGGTTTTGGTGGGAATTTACTGGATTACGTCACAATATTTCTGCTTTACAGTGACTTTTATATACTGATCTTTGAATCCATTATTTAAAAATCTGATTCAGAAATGCAACGGTGTGTTGGGGAAAAAAAGATGGAAAAAAAGCAAATTTGAGAAATTTGGAGATCGATCTTTGGTTGAAAATATTCCAGTTTTTTTCTAGAAAATTTCTCAGATTAATTTCAAACTTTTTCAGGCAAATTTTTAACTTCAAACTTTTTCAGATTAATCCAGAAATATTCTAAAGAAAAAAACAAATTGGAAATTTCAGTTTCAAACATCAAAAACTGTCGACATTGAAACTTTGAGATTTATTTAAACATTTTTGCATTTTTTTCCAAGAAACTGTTCAACTTTTCAAACTCTTTTAATTTCAGAAATATAGAAAAAAATTTAAAATTTCTGATTCTAAAAATTTGAAAATTTCTGAGATTAATCTCAAAACTTGTGGATTTCTTGGTTAACTCCTTGTTTTTGTCTAAAAATCCTGCAAAAAACTCATTGTTGCACAAATCGAGAAGCAGCTGCATATTATTTATTAATCGCTAACGGGAACATCTTGACGTAACGTTACGATCTTAATGAAAATCAATCATGTCAGCAGAAAATTGTAATTGAGCGTCACGGCCTGCTCCGTGACGTTAGCCTGAGTGGCTAACTGCTAGCTGTTGGCTACAAACTTCAACACAATCGCAATGTTAGCTAATATGCTAACGTTTTCTTTGCTAGCATAATGAATGAGCTCTGAGTTGCGCCAACGTTAACTGGTGCTGCTGCTTCTAGCAGGTTGAAACAGGAAGTAGTTCCTCAGAGCAGGAAGTTATTTCATTAGTTCTTCATCTCTCCTCTGGAACCCAGCAGCTTTTTGGACAGCTAGCAAAGCTAGTGTCAGCTAATGTTGCTAGCACTAGTGTTGCTAATCAGGTGCAGCTGAACACAACAATCCCAGCTAACTTATCCCAGTTTTGTGATGATAATTACTGTTTGTTTCTTTCTCTGTGGAAAAACTACAAATGAGTGAATATTTGGTTATTTTCTGGTCCGACTCATTAACATCCCAGATTTGGCTCAAATCAGACGTATTGTCTCATCATGACGTTCTGTGACCAAACTGCCTTTCTTCACTTGGAGCCTGCAGAGTTTCTGTCTCAGGGGAAGCTGAACTTTGCTCTGTAAAAACTCCCAGCACCCAGTTTAAAGCGAGCGACGACCAAACTCGGATTAAAGAGGCGCCGTTTCGCCGTTTCCATGACGAGAGGCAGCCTGTGAACGAGGTTCATTTCCCTGACTGGTCTTTGCTGTGTTGAAACCTGCAGCTAACGAGCCGCTTCGTATCGGACGCCGTCACCCGGTTCCTCTCGTTCTGCCCGACTCACAGCTCAATGTACAGTAGCTTTAAAACAAAGTGTGGTAACTATTAGTTTAATGTCTAAATCTGAACTTTTCTGACAGCTCTGAGTCTTTCTAAGTGTCGCATAAATAAACTGTTGATCTCCGTTGGAAAGTAAAAGGTTTGTGTAAATTTGATTGTAATAGTAGAACATTTTATAGGAAATTTTCTGTTATTTAGTGTTTTTCTTTCCGTTTTTAAGATATTTTTATACACTAAAAAGCTAATATGCAAAACTTTATATTAAATTAGGAAATTATTAATGTTTATTTATTTTAGTAGTTAGTAAAATACATTATATTGAATATAAATGTTATGACCCACAAGTTTCAGCCATGGAGTTTTACGGCCAAAGTAAGAGTTTTTTTTTTTTTAAAATATTATGAGAATAACAGACAAACTACAGTTTTAGTGAGAAAAGGTGTTGATGGTTATTAAAATCTGATGTTTTTCTTCTAAATAAACTCAGTTGTTTAAGTTGTTTCTAAATTCTGCAACTGATAATAATCTGATGCTGGTGTGTTAAAAGATGAACTATTTTATTTGTAAAACTAAAGTAAAACTTCATGAGATATCCATCAAAATTAATTTAAAATTTTTTAATTATTTTTCTTTATGAAATTTAATAAAAGTGCTTCATTTTCCCAACATTCGACCTTCTGGTTATATTCACACTTTGTTCTCATTATTTTGACTTCAAACTTCCTTTATTAAAAATTTATTTCTGTCTTAACGACTTTATTTTGACTTTATCCTCATTGATTATTTACTGTTAAAACAAATCTTATTTTTTACCAAAAAAAATAAACTATTTGACATAATAAAAGTGATTATCTGTAATTATTTTATATAATTATCAATTACTTTGTAAGTTCATTTTAATTATAATTAATTGTGAATTATTATATACCATTTAATTTAAAATAATTAAGAATATTAAAATAAATTTTGATTTATAATGTATTATTTTATAACTAATTTGCAATAAGTTATTAAACTAATTTATTAGAATTATTTACTCTAATAAATTATGATTTATTATTTTTATAAATATAATTTATTAGATTTTTAAACATATTTTTGCAATGTTTTCACTGTATAGTTCCATTATGACTTTATTTTTGGCCCCAACATTCAGTCACAATCTTCACGTATTTTCACAAACACGAGAATCGGATTAAATCCGGGTCACCATGGAAACCCTGATGACGGTTTGTGATCTGATCCGGACCGTTGATGAAAAGACAAACGGTGATTTTCATTTTTCCGCCGGTGCTGATGCGACTAATCCGCATCTGGTCGCCACGGCAACGAGGCGGTGAATCGACCTGAAGCGTAAACACAACCTGAGGAGAGGAGCGAACTGCAGCAGGGATGAACTGATGCACATTCATTCATTCATTCAACATTAACTGTAAAGACGGTTGTTCTACATTATGTTTTGTCTGAAATAAAATGAATGCTGTGACACTGAAGCGTTTAGTTTCTGTCCTAATCGACGTCCCTGAGGGACACCAAGACATTTTATGGTTGATTGTTTTTACGGTCAGAAAATGAAGCTATAAATGGATAAACTGGCTCAGAGTGATAAATGATCATGTTGTTTTTAAAGTGTAATAGTGCAGGAACACATTGTCAATTTTAAATTTTAATTAACATTTCGGACTGGAGCTGGCAGACATTTTAAATATCCAAACAAATCAACAGAAACTATTTTTAGGTCTGTAAACAACAAAAAGGGGATAGTTTAGATTTAAGCACCAGACTAAAGACTTTAATCATTCAGTTTTTGTCAGAATAAGAAACAAGATAAATAGATATTATTAAACTTATTGTAATTTATGAATTGATTTGTTGCTTAGGAAAGTCATGAGTTAATAAAGTCATGATACTGAATTGTTTTAAATCTTTATTCATTTTACAAATCAATCCTGATTAAGAAAATGTCCATGTT
The DNA here is from genome assembly GCA_033032245.1 of Poecilia picta. Lineage (NCBI taxonomy): Eukaryota > Metazoa > Chordata > Actinopteri > Cyprinodontiformes > Poeciliidae > Poecilia > Poecilia picta. Next base: position 44,984,965 of record CM065354.1, read on the forward strand.
TTTACAAAATAATTCAAATTAAATCATATGTAACTTAAAACAAGTGGTTGCATCAGTATTTGATTAGATTTGTTTTATTTTCAGTTTCCTCCTGGAAAATAAAAGTTGTGAGCCGCGGTAAATCTGCTGCAGCTGGAAACAATAGTTTGCTAATTAGCTAGTTGTGTTCCAGTCGGAGGTTTATTGGTGTTACACAACGCTCTCACTTCCGCCCAGACGGAACGAAGCGCCGCCCGTAAAGAGAAAAGTTCCTCTAGTTCCCCGTTTAAACCGGGAAACGGCCACATTTTACTCCTCTTTGCTCCCTTATCGCTGTTTTCCCATAAATTTTCCATATTTTATCGATAACTCCCCCCCCCCCCCGCCCGCCCCCGATGGTTGGACCGGTCGGACATTTTGCATCCGGTGTCCCGTTAGATAGCCATAAGCTATGGAGTGAAAATAGTCTCAAAATATCTGCGTGTGTTGTCAGTTCAGCATACGCAACAAGTTCTGACTAAAATGAGTCATTGAATTGTTTTAAACTAAATGGGCAAAAAAGGTCCAGAATGTGAGATTATTTTAAACTAAATGGGCAAAAAAGGTCCAGAATGTGAGATTATTTTAAACTAAATGGGCAAAAAAGGTCAAGAATGTGGGATTATTTTAAACTAAATGGGCAAAAAAAGGTCCAGAATGTGGATTATTTTAAACTGCAGGGGCAAAAAAGGTCCAGAATGTGGATTATTTTAAACTAAATGGGCAAAAAAGGTCCAGAATGTGGATTATTTTAAACTACATGGGCAAAAAAGGTCAAGAATGTGGGATTATTTTAAACTAAATGGGCAAAAAAGGTCCAGAATGTGAGATTATTTTAAACTAAATGGGCAAAAAAGGTCCAGAATGTGAGATTATTTTAAACTAAATGGGCAAAAAAGGTCCAGAATGTGAGATTATTTTAAACTACATGGGCAAAAAAGGTCCAGAATGTGGATTATTTTAAACTACATGGGCAAAAAAGGTCAAGAATGGGGGATTATTTTAAACTAAATGGGCAAAAAAGGTCCAGAATGTGGATTATTTTAAACTAAATGGGCAAAAAAGGTCCAGAATGTGAGATTATTTTAAACTAAATGGGCAAAAAAGGTCCAGAATGTGGATTATTTTAAACTAAATGGGCAAAAAAGGTCAAGAATGGGGGATTATTTTAAACTAAATGGGCAAAAAAGGTCAAGAATGTGAGATTATTTTAAACTAAATGGGCAAAAAAGGTCCAGAATGTGGATTATTTTAAACTAAATGGGCAAAAAAGGTCAAGAATGGGGGATTATTTTAAACTAAATGGGCAAAAAAGGTCCAGAATGTGGGATTATTTTTACTAAACGGTAAATATCACGGATCATTGGGTGAACTGCAGATCGGAAGTGACGTGTTCGTCCTCCAACGTCAAGGCGGGAAACATCAACTAGCTACTTCGTGACTAGCGCTAAGGCTAACAGGGTTTTGTTCCAGTCACAACTTTTATCTGTGATTCTTAACACAGAATCTGTTACAAATACAATGAATCACATTTTGGCCGACATTTCTTATACTTACAACATGGAGAAAATAGATAAAAATATCTAGTTATAAATCAGCTTTTTTCTGCTTCATAAGTGAAACGAAATTAAATATATTAAAGGCAGTATTTACTAACGCTCTAATTTAAGGTTGCTTTAAAATATACATATTTAATGAGAAATGTTTCTCATCTGATTTTACACTTATAAATGTTTCACTAAAACTGATGTTTGAACTTTAGTTACGGTTTTATATGTTTCTTTTACTAACTTAAAAAGGTCATGCGAATTGGGACAAATAGTTTTTACTTTATTAATCAGTTAATCATCATAATTATCCATCATTTCTTGATTCTTAAGATGGTTTACAGCAGTAGATCTAGACCTAGACCTAGTAGATCTAGATTACAGTGTTGTTGTTGTAGATCTGTCACAATAAGCGTTAAATCGGTCAAATAGTTTCTGTTTGCATGATTTTTTTTGTTACACTAACCTGGATGATTAAAGCCTGAAATCTGGTGCTTTGGTGTCACTTTTGCTTGCAGAGTCCAAATTAATTTGATTTGTTTTGGACATTTAAAATGTCTTCCAGTTCCAGTGTTAAATGTTCATTAGAATTTAAAGTTTATTGATCTTTCAGTTCAATAAAACGGTATCAAAACAAGTTTATTATCGTTTATTGCCATAGTTTGTGATTTTTGGTCCAGCAGAGTGTTTTATGCTCCCCGTCGGCCTTTGAACAACAACAGAAGTTGCTTCAACATTTGGCTGTAAGGTTTCCCTGTTTTTCTGTGTGTGACGTTTGTCTACAGGTTTAGATGGTCCAGGTGTTTCGTGAAGCTTTGTGTTGCTGCGGCTCCATCAGGAGGTGGATGAGCTCAGACACCGACGCTCCAGTATTTCCATGCCGCTGTTGTTTCCATCACTCCCGGTTCCCAGTTAAGTCGCATTTCACACCTTTAATGACAGAAAACATGACGCGCAAGGGCAACATGCAGGCCGTAAAACGCCGACTCAGCGTTTTTTACGGCTCCAAGGCGTCTGTTTCCGTGGCGACGAGGCGAACACACAGAAAGGGCAGGAAGAGCGTGAAGACGACCCCGGGGGCGATCAGCGCCAGCAGGGGGCGCAGCGGCGGGTCCTGGACCCGGCCGCACTGGGAGAAGAACGCCTGGTGGACCTCCAGGAAGACGCCGTCCACCAGGGACGCGTGACCTTTGCACCGGCTGCGCCGCAGAGAGCCGTCCACGCACAGCTTCAGGCTGCTGTACAGGCTGCAGGAGGGGGAGAGAGAGCAAGACGGAGAGAGGAAGCGTTAGCGCCTCGTCGGTTGAAATGCGTAAAGCGGCGCAGCGAAGGCCGGGCGCGTCTCCACGGCTTCAAGCGGTTGCCAAGATGTGGCGACTGGATTGTCCGGGACGTCTTTAAACGCACCACGAGTCCAAACAGTTTCCATCGTCACAAGTCTGAGGGAGGTTTGTCTGCGGTGGAGCAACAAACGGCTCCTACCTGGGAGCGTCTGGGGAAACCGCAGGCGGCCATTTTACAGAAGAAATATGGATTCAGCATGTTAGAATATCACCTTCACCAGGACAAATATCCCGGAACGATGATGCTACTGTGATAGATTATGTTATTTTGAGACCATTTTCAACTAATATAATAATAATGGTACAAAAATGCAAGAACACATTCTGAAAATTAATAAACTGTAAATTCTAATGAACATTTAACACTAAAGACATTTTAAATGTTCAAACAAATATGATGAATTACAAAGTTTCCGTTAAAATTATCCTTCAGAAATGTTCAGTTGAGATATAAACTTCAGACTGAAACTTTTATCATCCGGTTTTGGGTAAAAAGAGAAAAATAATAAATTATTGGGTCCGTTTTAATTTATCGTATGATTTCTGGATTTATTTCTTATCTGTTGTACTTTTTATGAACTGTTTTCTGTGAAAAAACAAAAACAAACCATCGTCCTCCTACTATTTCCTGTCGTCTTCTTTGGTGTTTCCACCAGTAGTAACATCCGACTTTATCGAAAAATATAAGTTTTTCCTAAAAATTGCTGTATTTTCATTCAGCAAATGTATTTTTGTAATTTTCTTTTGGATGCGGATATTAGCTAAACGATTAATCTGTGCCAGTAAATCACTTTAAGCTGGTTCACAAGAACAATAATCTTATTTTCCATCAACTTTCTTGCTTTTTTTGGAGGGAAACTTTTCTTCTTCCAGTTTCAGTCTTGACTGACAAAGTGATAAAACAGGATTCAGGACGAAATCATCCAGTTGTCAGTGGAGGAACTGAAGCTGCCAATGATCTGCAGACACAACGGTGGAGAAACGGTTAAATCTCCAGAACGTCTGAATGTTTTTGCCAAAGTTCAGGCCTGATGCGGATCCAGAAGCTAAAAGCTGAAAACCAGAACGATGGCAAAGAAATATGGCTCGATTTGTTGGAGAGAGAATCGGAGATCTGAGGCCAAAGAAAGACTTTGCCGCTGATACTTGAGAGGAAATCATAGCTTCATGTAACGTATAATATCTGGCATCGGAATAAACATTTCTGGGTCGAGTTGTATGTTATCAAAGCAGGAACAAGGAAAGCAAAGCTGCACTTTCAATCATGTGATCCAGTCGGACGCCATGAGCCAAAACCATTTGGCCTCGGTGACTCCAAGCGTCTTCTGAAGGAGAAACCTCCCTCTGCTTCAGGGTTAGCTTATATTCCATGGTCAGATGTTAAATTGTCATATCCTGAAGATGTGGAGACAAGCAGAGCCTCAATAAATCATCACAAACCTCACAGCCTCTCATTGTTGTGAGAGTGGAAAACATCTGGGACTGAACCGGGCCTGAACTGGACCCAACCGACACCGTCAGAAATCAATTTGGTTAATTTAGTCTGTAATAAAAGTTAGTCGTTCATTTACAAATGTTTACATTTCAAACTATTTACGGAGCTAACTGTTTGGCTAAAGACCAAGCATTTAGTTAGCAAGCTAAAAATGTAGTTTGAGCTAAATATTTAGCTTGGTAGCTATGTTATTGTATAATATTTAGGTAAACAGTTAGCTTTAAGCTAAATCTTCCTCTTGCTAACTAAAAATGTTAAGCTAAATATTTAACACAATTCTAACATAAACCTTGCTAACAAAATATGGAGTTGGCAAGTTAAATTATTAGATTCAAACTAAAAGCTTGGCAACAAGTATGATGTTTATGCTTCAAGCTACATACTTAGCTCATTGCTAAGTATGTAGCTTGAAGCATAAACATCATACTTGTTGTGGCTAATTTAGACTTAAATTAGCCACATACATAGCATCGAGCTAAGTATGTAGCTTATACTTAAATTAGTTACAGACTTAGCATTTAGCTAAGTATGTAGTTTGAATTGATGCTAAATATCAAACTATTATATCCAAACTAAACATTTAGAAGATAGCAAGATATTTAGTTTACAAACTTTAAACTAAACATTTAACTTGCTAACTAAATATTTTGTTTGGAGCTAAATCTAGTTCGATAACCAAATATTGAGCTTCAAACTCAATATTTTGTTTTGAGCTTAAAAGTTTTAAATTCGATATTTAATTAGAAGCTGATATTTATAGACACAACCTGCTGAAACTGTAACTTAAGAAAATGAACCCCAGGTTATTTCAGGCTAAGTAACTTAAATAGTTCCAGTGGATTTTTTGAGTGTAGCTTCAGAACCGTCCTGGGCCGGTTCCATGACCCGAACCCGGTTCCGGTTCTGGTTCTCCCTGGTGAATCATCATATTTACGGTTTGACGGCCGGCCACGGACAGTCCTGCTGATAGCCGCTCGTCTCCAGGCTCCGGTTGAAATCGGCCCTGCAGCTCTGGACGCTGAAGTGGAACCGGTTCTGGTCGCAGGGCGGGATGAGGTCCGCGTCGGTTCCTGGAGGAACCAGGACCGTGATTAGAGCCCGGTTCTTATTCTTATTCTTATTCTTCTTATTCTTGTTGTTTTAATGCGCAGCCCCCAGATTTAAGCTTTGTTTGATTTGGACCCGGTTCGGGTTTGTTTAAAATACAGCAGCTCGTTTTCTTTAAGGCCCGGTTCTGACAGGTCAACGAGCCAAGAGCATTAAATCCACATCGTTTTGCTACAAGTTCTAAATATTTCTGTTGGAGCCGGTTCTGAGGCTGGACTCGGTCCATTTCTGACATTCTTATTATTGTTCCTTAAATTATTCAGCGATTTACGGTGAAAACCTGCAGCTGCTTGTTGTCTCATATTTGTTTGGTCTCTGGAATATTCATCAGTCAGACGACAGAGAGGGAAGAAAACCTTCATTTCGGTTAAATCAGAAAAGGTTTTAAGACGAGGGATCAGCCAAACTCTGCCTGGAAAAGTAACTAAAAAGTGTTTTTGGGCTTAAGTTCATCTTATGGACTTATTTACATTAATTTAACTTAATTCTTTTGCTTTTGCTATGCCAACTCACTTTTTGTGTTCATTTAACTCAAAACTTACTCTAAATAGTTGAACCAACTTAATTGAATTGCTTCTATGGGTAACAAGCAATTCAATTAAGTTTATCCAACTTAATAAACAAAGTTTATCCAACTTAATAAATTAAGTTTATCCAATTTAATTTACAAAGTTTATCCAACTTAATAAATTAAGTTTATCCAACTTAATTTATAAAGTTTATCCAACTTAATAAATTAAGTTTATCCAACTTAATTTATAAAGTTTATCCAACTTAATAAATTAAGTTTATCCAACTTAATTTATAAAGTTTATCCAACTTAATAAATTAAGTTTATCCAACTTAATTTATAAAGTTTATCCAACTTAATAAATAAAGTTTATCCAACTTAATAAATAAACTATTAACTATTAAGTTTATCCAACTTAATTTGTATAAACTAATTATCCAAATTAAGTTTAATTAAGTTTAAGTTTAAATTAAGTGTATCCAAGTTGGGTTCTGGGTTCGATTCCCGGCCCCGGCCTTTCTGCATGGAGTTTGCATGTTCTCCCTGTGCATGGTGGGTTTTCTCCAGGTACTCCGGTTTCCTCCCACAGTCCAAAAACATGACTGACAGGTTAATTGGTCTGTCTAAATTGCCCCTAGGTGTGAGTGTGTGTGTGGTTGTTTGTCCTGTGTGTGTCTCTGTGTTGCCCTGCGACGGACTGGCGACCTGTCCAGGGTGACCCCTGACCCCGCCTCTCGCCCGGAACGCCAGCTGGAGATCGGCACCAGCACCTCCCGACCCCATTAAGGGACAAGGGTGTAAGAAAATGGATGGATGGATGGATGGGTATCCAAGTTGGATAAATTAAGTTGGATAAACTTAATAAATTAAGTTGGATTAATTAAGTTTAAGTTTAAATTAAGTTTATCCAAAACTTAATTTATTGAGTTTATCCAACTTAATAATTTAAGTTGGATAAACTTAATTGAATTGCTTGTTACCCATAGAAGCTATTCAATTAAGTTGGCTCAGCTTTTTCTTTTTAGAGTGGCACCCTAAAGCTAAATGCTCCACCAATGGCGCCATCTAGTGTTTGTGATAAGATATTCCTTATCACACAGAGGACGGAGCAGAACCATTATAAAAATATAAAAATACAAATGAATATAGAAGCACTGAAACTGTTTAGTATGAAATATAAAGTAATTGTGGAGGAATCTTGAGCCAATCTGCTTTGCAGAATTGTTTCAATTAATGTTGGAGGTTTTCCAGCACAAATTGCTTGTTTAAGGTCATTATTTACATCCAGACTTTGACTAGACCACTCAAAAACCCATCGGTAGAAGCCTCTAACTAAAAAGTTCTGCTAAACCAAAAGCATTAAACGAAATGATATCTAGCAGAAGCTAATGCTAAAGCTAAGTTAAAATATCCACCGTGTGTGAACACACATCATGTGTTTCATCTTTCCATGTCACCGTCAGATTCTGGTAATAACTGTCATTTGCTGCGAAGCAACAATACATTTCATTTTGTTGAAGACGACAGAATTTGTGTTATTCACACACAGTGGACATAAATATTGAATTTTGCACTTTTGCATTAGCTTCTGCTAAATATCACAATGGTGTAGCATGTTAGCATTAGCTTCAGCTAAATATCACAGTGGTGTAGCATGTTAGCATTAGCTTCTGCTAAATATCACAATGGTGTAGCATGTTAGCATTAGCTTCAGCTAAATATCACAGTGGTGTAGCATGTTAGCATTAGCTTCTGCTAAATATCACAATGGTGTAGCATGTTAGCATTAGCTTCTGCTAAATATCACAGTGGTGTAGCATGTTAACATTGGTTCTGCTAAATATCACAGTGGTGTAGCATGTTAGCATTAGCTACTGCTAATTATCACAATGGTGTAGCATGTTAGCATTAGCTTCAGCTAAATATCACAGTGGTGTAGCATGTTAGCATTAGCTTCAGCTAAATATCACAGTGGTGTAGCATGTTAGCTTTAGCTTCTGCTACATATCAAACAGCATAGGACTTTAGCTTTAGCTTCAGCTAAATATCTCAATGGTGTTGCAAGTTAGCATTAGCTTCTGCTAAATATCAAATTGGTGTAGCATGTTAGCATTAGCTTCTGCTAAATATCACAGTGGTGTAGCATGTTAGCATTAGCTTCTGCTAAATATCACAATGGTGTAGCATGTTAGCATTAGCTTGTGCTAAATATCACAATGGTATAGCATGTTAGCATTAGCTTTAGCTAATATCACAGTGGTGTAGCATGTTAGCATTAGCTTCAGCTAAATATCACAGTGGTGTAGCATGTTAGCATTAGCTTCTGCTACATATCACAATGGTGTAGCATGTTAGTATTAGCTTCTACTAAATATCAAAATGGTGATATTTAGCAGAATATCACCATATTCTGCTAATATATTAGCAATCCTAACATGCTTTAGCATATTAGCATTAGCGTAGCAATTTTTCTGATTACTGTTTTAGATTTGGCACCATTACTAAAGCTGTTAGCTGTGCTAGCCACTAGCTAAGAGGAAGCAGAAGCCGTAGACCTGCTGCTAATCTGCTCAGTCTGAGTCGTTATCTTGAGTCTTTCTGCCCGTCGGTCAGTGAAGCGACGTCTCCAGACTCGCTGGATCTGGTAGAACATCTCATTGTAACGTAACGCCTTTAAAATGTTTAAACCAAACGTTTCCAACGTGTCTCTGTTGATGGCTGAGTGCGAGAACATTACCTGTCCAGGTGGCTAAAAGTGTCAGCAGGAGAGCAGACAGCATCATCTGAGAAAATATGACATTCATCTGTGTCAGAAATGTCCTGAATCCATTTATTCCACCTCACAGGACGATCATGTCATCCAAGATCAGAGTAAATAAAAACACCTGGTGTTTTCCCACACGCTAGTCTGCTGGGAACAGACAGTCGGAGCATTTTAAGTTTAATATTTCTGTCCCCGTGAAAGAAGCTGACCTGTATTTAATAGAGGTATTTGAGACGCACCTCGTCGGTCGTGATTTCCTCAGTGAAACCAGTTCAGTCCCAGTCAGACGAACAACCGATGGACCAGTTTTTACCCCGGGAGGTAATAAGACTGAGCAACAGCAGTGGGCAGCTGTCTTCCTTTCCCAGGCGGGTTCTGGCCGTTTCCCATCTCCAGCCCCAAACACGTGAACTTTGACCTCGGAGTCGCAGCGTCCGCATGTTTAATGTCCCTGTTTGCTTCTGACTGGGAGGCCTTTCCCAGTTACAGCTGGAGAAATCCCAGTGGGACTGGGATTTCTCAGTGAAGGCAGCAGAAACGATGACGTTTCTAGAACCTCTCGATATTAAAATGCTATTTCTTGTTTGGGTCAACATGACTTTGCTTGGAGAAGCTGGAACAGAGACGGTCCAGCCACACTTGCATGGCTTTTCTTTGGTTTCCAGTTGGCGCTGTGACGGCAACAGATACGAAACAAAACATGTGTAATTACTGCAGAAAGAGGGAGGAAGGGTTTCTATAGAAACGGCCTTATGCTGTAGCCCCGCCCACCCCGTCAGAGAACGGAACCAATCAGAGTTAAGAATTTCTTTAATTTGTGGCAAAATCTCAGAAAATGTAAAATAAATAACTTCATGAGCTTTAAGGATATTAAAATCTCATCCTGTTTGGTTCCCACGAGTTTTTTCTGCATCGTTTGAAAGGTTTTTATAAACCTCCAAACCAATGGACCTTACCACGGCGGCCGCGTTTCATTGGCTAATGCCCATTTGACGTCACAGCGCAGCTACCAGTGGGTCACCGTCTCACAAACTCAAGCTACAGCAGTAAATACATGCTGATGTACATGTGGACTAGCAGACCGACTGAAAGTTTTAGCGTCAGGACTCTAAAACAATGGTTCTCCACCATCAGTGGAGAATCTGTACAGGTGATGTCAGGTATCCTGATCGTGTTTGTAGAACTAAAATTCACAGATTCCAAAATCTGAAACGGAAAGCCTTGCTTGGATCAAAGCTTGTTCACGACGCATTAGCAGCTCAACCGTCGTAGGATCAATAAGAAACAAGGATTGTCTGCTGGTGTAAGTATTATTGCTTTGCTTTCTTTGTGTTTAGTGAATGAAAGTCAATAATAAACACATCCATTATGAAAACCTTTTAGCCAAGTACAGCATAATGGCAGCGCCAATACAACTTCTACACCTTGAAGCCTGTTTGTTACAGCCTTACGTTAGCTGAACTGATCAATATTCAATGTGTCCCGTATCTGACATACATTTAAGATTTTATTTCACCTGAAAAGGCTTTTTACTAAACTGTAATCGTGTTAGCCATGCTAATCGTGTTAGCCACGCTAATCATGTTAGCCACGTTAGCACCGAGTACCGTGTATAAGTCCTAAGCACATTCGACCCTTCAAAACCATGAATGTCTCTATATTTATGCTGAGGATCTGCTGTTTTCCTCATCGACCGCTAGCATTTAGCTGTGATGCCACAATGTTGGAGACATCGTAGCTCAAACACCTTGATGTCATCCAGAAAAGATGACATGAACTTGTTGGTTCCCCTGTTCATGTCGTGGATGATGTTTTGTGAAAATCCAGCAGAAATGCTAAACTAATCCTATAAATATTTGTTAGAAAATAGAGGCACTAACACATTGAATATTAAAACAAAACGGCAGAGGGAATTTGGTATTCAGCTAACCGAAGAGGGCTGGCTGAATATTTGGAAGACCCAAATTACAACATCCTCTTCCAGAATTTGAGAGAACATTGTTGGAAGAATATAATTAGATTTTTTAGAACAGCCCAAATTATTAGTAAATTTAAATCTAGAGATCAACCATGTTGGAGAGATTGTGGAGCTCTTAATGTTAATCACACGCATATTTTCTGGCTTTGCCCTAGAATTACACAATTCTGGAACAAAATACATAATAAGATTGTAACGATATTGGGTTACTCAATACCCAAGTCTGGCCTGGTCTTATATCTTGGTTATTTGGACAACGCTGTACTTTTAATTATGACTGTTATTTGTTAAAAATTCTGTTGGTGGCAGCCAAAAAGGTCATAACCAGAAAGTGGTGCAATCCTGAACCTCCTACCACAAAGGAATGGATACAGACTGAACTCATTATTTGAGATGGAGATTCTGACACACAGACTGAGGACACAGGAACAGCAATGCATGGACAAATGGGACAAATGGACAAACTTCACATCAACGAGACGGGACTAATTTTGGAGATTAATGGTCCCCTTGTGTTTTGTTTTATGTTACAAAAATAAATCCCCCCCTGATGTGTGATTTTTGTTTCTATTCTGTATTTTTTTTTAATCTTTTTTTTATCTGTCTTTTATAATTTCTATCCTTTCTATTGTTTTATAATTTTTACTGTTTGATCTTTTTTAAAAAAATAACATCAACAAAAATAAAAATAAAGTTATAAAAAAGAAATGCTAAACTAATCAACTCAGAAATACAATGCAGAGAGTCAGTGGACGCCATGTTAGCTAAGCCTGGAAGGTTTTGCTTGTGAGACATGGAGTCAGTGGGACTTTAGGGGCGTTTCTGGGCGGAGCTTGGTAAGGTCCATATTCATAGACAGAAAGTGTCTGATCGTCTGGGATTCGGTTGGATTCAGGACCAAAGAGTCCAACCATCCAAGCCCTTTGAGGACCTGTTCCCCTCCTCACCAGTGGTGGCGCTGCACCAAGGATTCAGTCCTCCTCCGATCACCCAACGGAAGCTGGACTGCAGATGGACCGAGTCGGTTCCCCTGCTAGCGTTTTATTACCTTGCTTGTTCGTTTCGGCTGCATTTTCCCAGAATGCCCTGCGCTGTAGTCCACTTCCTGCTTCCTGCCTTCACTCGCAGTCAAACCGCATCAGACTGAGCCCAGACTGAGGTTTTCGGTTTGATTCCACTGCTTCCGTTTAACATCAGTGACCAAATTTCCCCCATAAATGACTCTGAATTGTTCCTGTTGTCCAAACAACTCAGGCTGACGAAGTGTTTGGATTGGCCTAGTTAAAGTCTGGGCTGAAAAACAACAAATGTGGCTGAATTAAAGCAATACTGTCTAAAAGTCGGGGTTAAAATTCGTCCCCAGGGACTGAAAAGCCTCGTTTCCAGCTGCTGGACATCAGTTATCAGGTTTAGGAGGCCATGTATAACGCCTGTTGTGATTATGAAGCGACTTGAGCGTCTCTTCGTGGCTGCTGGCGGAGGACCGACCTGAGGCTGAACAGGAAAACAAATCTTCTCCCATTAGCAGTGGAGCCCTGTGGAAACTGCGGCCCGCAGCATGACGACCGTCAGGCCAGAAACCATTACAGCTTATTAAGGTGACGTCCAGATTCCTGGGATAAGGATCCAGCCCTGCTTCCTGCTCCGGAGGAAAACCCTCCGGCTAATCCGCTTCCGACTTTTATCGTATATTCCAGACGTGTTAGATAATATTCAGCAGCCCTGAAATCTCATTAACCTGCTGCTGCTGCGCTGAATCATCAGGCCGAGTGGAAAAAGTGAGCGGCTTCGTCTCGGATCTTCAGGTTCAAACGTCTCTCGGCATCAGGAGAAAAATCAAACGCTTTGTTCAACCGTCCAGGCGGCGTTTCCAAGCAGCGGCTACATAATAACCCACACAATGCAGCGGCCGTGAGAAAACCTTCCCAAACGGACGACGACGCCTGTTGGGGCCTTTGTCCTTTTTTATCCTCATGGAAACGGAAAGCGAGGAGAAAGACGGTTCGATTCCCGAGTCAGATCTCCTCCAAACGTTACAAAAGCTGCACTTCCTGCAGTTTGAGGTTATTTTGAGCAACTAGGTGAGTTATTAGTTGAAACTGTGAGCTTTTCTGCCAAGTCACGATCGCTCCCTGCTGGACGATACAGTTACTGTGATAAACAAAAATATTCTGAGACCATTTTTGAGTAACATTGATGCTTCTGTTTGTCCTGAGCCAGTTTTCTGTTGGAGTTTTGGACAGTTTAGGCTGGAAGCCATTTCTGTGTTGGTCCTGATTAATGGCCTTTAACATAAAAATCTTTCCACAGCCGTTGTTTTACGGCTACAGCAGAAGCCACTGATGGAGCTGGTGGCCATTTTTAATCTCCATTTGACAGACAGTAGAGCTGATACAAACACACTGACTGCATAAATATCAAGTATTTATATTAAGTATTTATCAAGTATTTTGACATGTTGTCAAAATTCATTGTTTTCCATCTAATACTCAGTTTAGTTTTTTTCTGTGTTCATGTGTTGGACAGAATAAATGCATTTCCTGCTGCTTGCTGCTCCCGTGTATTTGCCTGCAGTGCCCCCCTGTGGCTGCTGTTGGTAAATACATGTGGAGGTCATTCAATCTGCTGACCTTAAAGTCAGGAGCTTCATGTGGCAACAACCAACCAGCCGCTGTTGCAGTGGCTCCCTGCTGGGCAGCTGCTGTCTCACGATTTTGCAGAAGAGTTTTGGATTTAACATGTTGGAACGACGCAACAAAGACGCTGTGATGGCCGGAGCCAGAAAAACCACGAGCATTTCCACTTCCTGTCATCTTCTTTGGCATTTCCACCAGTAGTAACTGAACGCGGTGCGAAATACAGTTTCCATTGCAGTTTGGGAAATGAATCTGTTTCAACGCGGCTGAAAAACCACCTGAGAAACTTGAAGTCAAGTCGAACTTGTTTCTGATAAAGGAATTTATTTTCATATTGTCAATTTAATAGAAACACAAAGGAAAGACGTGGGACAAACTTTTCTTTTCTTGCATCTGAGATCTTTAAGACAGAGTTCCCAAAAACCTGAGTCAAAATTGCATCATCAGACGGACCAAAATATAAAGTTAAGAAGAAATTTTGGTATTTTAAGGACCAAAATGACAATAATTCATATAAATGACAGAATCAGGCAAAATAAAATGTTTTCCAAATCAGTTTCTTTCAGTATAAAACTTATGAAACTTTAACTGTAGTGACCATTTGTCCCCAAAACTTAAATTCGAAAACCAAAAAGCCCAAAACTCAAAGGTGATCAAAACAAAAGGTGAATCAAACTCAGTCACCTGATGCAACGTGGATTCTGGTTTACGCAGCAAAAGAATCAAAAGTCAAAATATAGTTGTTTGGGGATTTTTTTCAGTTCAGGCAAAAGGTTAAAGACTCTTGTTCCTGCTCCTGTTCCTGTTTCTGTTCCTGTTCCTGTTCCTGCTCCTGTTCCTGTTCCTGCTCCTATTCCTGCTCCTGTTCCTGTTCCTGTTCCTGCTCCTGTTCCTGCTCCTGTTCCTGTTCCTGCTCCTGTTCCTGCTGTTGTTCATGTTCCTGCTCCTGTTCCTGCTCTTGTTCCTGTTCCTGCTCCTGTTCCTGCTCTTGTTCATGTTCCTGCTCCTGTTCCTGCTCCTGTTCCTGTTCCTGCTCCTGTTCCTGCTCTTGTTCCTGTTGCTGCTCTTGTTCCTGTTCCTGTTCTTGTTCCTGCTCCTGTTCCTGTTCCTACTTCTGTTCCTGTTCCTGTTCCTGTTCTTGTTCCTGCTCCTGTTCCTGCTCCTCTTCCTGGTCCTGTTCCTGCTCTTGTTCCTGTTCCTGCTCCTGTTCTTGTTCCTGTTTCTGTTCCTGCTCTTGTTCCTGCTCCTACTCCTGATCCTGCTCTTGTTCCTGTTCCTGCTCCTGTTCCTATTCCTGTTCCTGCTCTTGTTCCTGCTCCTACTCCTGTTCCTGCTCCTGTTCCTGTTCCTATTCCTGTTTCCTGTTCCTGCTCCTGTTCCTATTCCTGTTCCTGTTCCCGTTCCTGCTCTTGTTCCTGTTCCTACTCCTGTTCCTGCTCTTGTTCCTGTTCCTGCTCCTGTTCCTGCTCTTGTTCCTGTTGCTGCTCTTGTTCCTGCTCCTGTTCTTGTTCCTGCTCCTGTTCCTGTTCCTACTTCTGTTCCTGTTCCTGTTCTTGTTCCTGCTCCTGTTCCTGCTCTTGTTCCTGTTCCTGTTCCTGCTCCTGTTCCTGCTCTTGTTCCTGTTGCTGCTCTTGTTCCTGCTCCTGTTCTTGTTCCTGCTCCTGTTCCTGTTCCTACTTCTGTTCCTGTTCCTGTTCTTGTTCCTGCTCCTGTTCCTGCTCCTCTTCCTGGTCCTGTTCCTGTTCCTGCTCCTGTTCCTGCTCCTGTTCCTGTTTCTGTTCATGTTGTTGCTCCTGTTCCTGTTCCTGCTCCTGTTCCTGCTCCTGTTCCTGTTCCTGTTTCTGTTCATGTTGTTGCTTCCTGTTCCTGTTCCTGCTGTTCCTGTTCCTGTTCTGTTCCTGTTTCTGTTCATGTTGTTGCTCCTGTTCCTGTTCCTGTTCCTGCTCCTGTTCCTGTTCCTGCTCCTGTTCCTGTTCCTGTTCTTGTTCCGGCTCCTGTTCCTGCTCCTGTTCCTGTTCCTGTTCCTGCTTCTGCTCCTGTTCCTGCTCCGGTTCCTGACCTTGTCCTGCTCCTGCTCCTGTTCTCTGACTGACAAAAAACCGATGTGACTGATTGCTGGTAAAAAAAAACCTTGTGACCACCACCTGCATAATAAGTTACCTAAGACGTATTTATACCGTGATAAATCCACATCTCAACCTGAAATCAATTAACTAATTAAGTGAATTCCTAATCAAAGAACTTATTCCAAACAAATGAAACAAAGATTCTAATGAGAAATCAACTAGAAAATAAACAATTTCAATTCTGAGATTTAACCAAAAAAAGGGAAAATAGCTCCTACATTAACAAAAGCTGCAGGTCTGTGTCTGGTGAATTAAAACATGTTTGTTTTTTATTCATTGGAAAATCCGTAAATTAACTCCAGAAGAGGAGAAACAGTTGAGTACAAGTAAAAACTACAGCGTAGCAAAAGTCCAGAGAGCTTCAGAGTAGCTGTGTTTCCTTCCAGTAACAGTAACATGTCAGCAGGTAGGACCCTGTCGGTGTGTTTACCCAGCGGGCCGCTGACCTGCCAACGGCTGGTCAGGTCCGTCAGACCCATCAGATCCCATCAGATCCTCCAGGTCCGTCAGACCCATCAGATCCCATCAGATCCTCCAGGTCCGTCAGACCCATCAGATCCCATCAGATCCTCCAGGTCCGTCAGATCCGCCGTGATGTTCGGCCTCCTGCTTGTCCTCCTCTGCCTCCCCGGACTCCTGCGTGGGGATCTGGTGTTCAGATGCCCGAGCTGCACGGCGGAGGACCAGGACGGCTGTCCTGAGGTGACGCTGTGCGCGCAGATGGTGCGTGAGCCGGGCTGCGGCTGCTGCCCCGTGTGCGCCCGCCTGGAGGGGGAGCCCTGCGGGGTTTACACGCCGCGCTGCTCCGCCGGGCTGCGCTGCTCCCCCGGCCTGGACGCACAGTTTCCCCTGCAGCAGCTCATCCGGGGCTTCGGCCGATGTACGCGCAGCCTGGAGCAGGACCAGGGTCTGGACCGGGGTCTGGACCGGGGTCTGGACCTGGGTCTGGACCTGCTGCCCACTAATGGTATGAGCTCCGTCCTCTTCACGGGACACTTTGCTGTAAGTGAGGCGGATTCTGGCCACATTCAGCCAAACGTCTGACCCGGTTTGCCCAGTTCTTCTGATTTATGCAGCATTATGGGTTTTTCAGGCACATGGCCCATTTTACAGCAAAATCAACTACATTTCCTTCAAACTTTTATAGTTTCTAGTACCAATTTCAAACTAGCTTTAGATGTAGAGGCTTCCTTTAATTACATAATGTTAAGGAAAAAGTTCTTGGTCCATTGGCAGATTCATTCATTCACTCATGGGAAAATGTCTCGTTATAAGTGAAATAATCTGCCAATACAACTTTTTCATCAAAACTAAGGAAAGCCTCTATGTATCGATGAAACATGACTTTAAGCTGGTTTGTCTTTTTCCAAGTTTACTTGGATATTTGCACTAGAAACTAGACCAAAATACTGGGTGAGATTTTGTGTTTTTGCAGTGCAGTTCTCATAAAATGCTACATGACTTAAAGAAAGTTCTACTTCCTGATTTAATTGGGTTTCTGTCTCTTTAAGAAGCTCCTGCTCTTTCTGAAGCTCCGGCTCCAGGAAGTCGTCCCAACATGGCTCCTCTATTAACCCTTTAACGTTTTTACCAGCGATGCTCTGAGCAGCAGCTGTTTGCTAATTGCTGCTGGCTAGTCTGAAGGAGCTGAGGGGGGGGAGCTAATAAAAGGTAAAAAACTAAATAAATCAGGTGAAGAAGCCAATAATTATGTCCAGCCAAAGTGGTTAAAGACAAGATGGTAAAGAAATCCAGTTTCAAATGAAGTTTTCAGTAGTTATTTTCAGTCTGACATATTTTAACCCTTCGTACCGATGAAGAAGTGAAGGAGGCCGACCTGTAAGCCAACAGCGAGTTTTCACTCAACAGATTTGGAATATCTTCACTTTTTCTCCCCAGTCCACCCAAAAGCTTCAAACCAACAACTTTACATTTTGGCTGGAGTTTTAACATAGTTTGAGCTTCTCCTTTAATTTCTCTTGACTGGGAAAATCCCATAAAATATGTAATGGTCACCAGTTTGTCCTCAACCCGTCCAACACGAACCAGCTTCAGTTTTGTCAGAAACTGGAAGCAGGAAGTGATGAAACTAGAGTCGGACCGCCGCGCCGCGCCGCAGTAGAGGGTTTAACCTCTTTCATCTGGATGGCAGCAAAACGTTGGAAATGGTCTTTTATTCTCCTTTTTTAGATGCCACCTTCATAAATCATGTTTGCTCTAAACAAACAACGGTGAACCCAGACATGTGGAGCGTTTCCCCTGCTCAGCTACATGAGGGGACAAAGTGCCAGTATTGATCGGTGAAAGCTAATGTTGACCCATGAAATGCTCCAAAGCCACATCTGTGACCATGAACAAGCAGTGAACCCGCCTCCGGGCTCTTATTTTGAAGGGGTTCAGCAGACGGAGCAGGTACACTGACATGGAGCGGTGATGAACTCCAGAGGTTTGTCGTTGGGAAACATCGCCATGGCGATGAGTTCAGCCCGATTGCTCAATCTCGTCTCGTTGCTGGTCCAGGCCGTGGCTTCGAACTGAAAACGTGAACTTTTGTCGTCTTCTGTCGTTGTAACTCCAAACCACGAGTGAAGAAGATTTAATAGCAGAGAATAAAAAACCTGCCTCATGGCATCTTGTGTAGCTGCAGCCGATGACATGATGTATTTTTCTGCGTTCCCATCCTGTGTGTGCAGGAACCGGCTGAAAACGAGCTTCGTTCAGCCTGTGGTCTCCTCAGCTCCTGACTGCAGCATCAGCCTCTGCCTGGCTGAGCTGCACCTGGAAGACGTTTCTGCTCCTTACATGCTAACATGTGAAGGATTAGCCGAGCGTTGTGGCTTGTCCAGATTTCCATTCCTACGCTGCTCCACTTTAACTGCAGAAATCAAAGTTTCTGGACAAAGGAAGCGAATTCGCTGTGTGTCTGGAGGAGCTGCAGCAACATGCCAGGTGTGGCAGATCTGTCGGCAACACGGATACATCATCGTACGACAATATTTGTTTTAGCCGTCAACATTTCAACATGTACAGTATTTATGCAGGGAAGGTCTGTCGAGCAGCGCATACTCTTCGTTCAGCACGACTCTGTTATTCTCCCTTAATTGAAAAGTTGAAACTTTATACGTTTTCCGCTGCCAGCAGCGTCGCCGCTCTGTCAGTGTTTTCTCTGGAGAGCGAGAAAAGCACTTGGGAATCTGGCGGCCGAAGTCGGAAGCATCAAATCCAGCTACCACTTGAAAATCACAGAGGAAGAAGAGGAATTATTTCTGGAAGTGTCACCATGACAGACACCAGACTTCAGTCTCTGCTGGATTTACTGGACCAATTCTCCATGGATATGGAAAAATAAGTTGCTGACTTGATCCCAGAATTCAGTTTCTTTATTTTTGTGTTCCAAACTGTAAACACAAGTGTTTCAGAAAACCACAGTGTTTTTTATAAAGTCAGAGATTGTAACAGTAACTAATCTTTCTTCAAAACTGTGAAGCCAGAAGCTGTCAGATCCGAGTAACTGGAAAGTTAAACATCTAAAATCGCTAACATGCATCTAAAATGGATAACGTCCAATCAAAACAATGACCAACGCGCATGTGAACTGGCCGACGCTCAACAATAAAAGCTATCACATGTTTAACATGGTGATGAATGGCTGCCATGCATTAAAACAGCTAACCTTCATTTACAGCAGCTAGCATCTAAAACGGCTAACCTGCAATCAGAGCAGCTAGCATCTAAAACGGCTAACCTTCATTTAGAGCAGCTAGCATCTAAAACGGCTAACCTTCATTTACAGCAGCTAGCATCTAAAACAGCTAACCTTCA